>VZTM01017942.1:274865-295296 GCA_013400555.1 Jacana jacana
CAGACATACCGATTTACTTACTTCGACATGTTCTCCCATCCTGCCGCAGGACAAACCCCTCGTGGCACTGACAGCTGTATGAACTGTTATTATTAATGCACACATGTTCACAGCCATGGTCAATGGATTTACACAAGTCTTTATCTGAGAATTGTTAAGAGAATTTCCTTGTTAGACCATTTCTCAAATGCAAAACTAGCAAGAACAAGCTTTGAGTGAAATTAAGTCTGTTATTTCTTTTATGACTGAAAAAACATATTGCCCATAAAAGTTTCAGCTACTCACTCCTGCATGTTTTCCTGTCTCGCCTCAGTATAAATCCCTCGTGACACTGGCAGGTGTATGAATCGCCAGTTGGAACACAGACATGCTCACAACCATGGTTGACTGTTTTGCAGATATTTTTACCTTGGAATAATGAAAACTATATTTAGCACAGTTAGCTAGGTAAAGAACTTTCACAGAATGTAAAAACCATGGCAATAATCTTCCATAAAGGAGCTCACTTCTATGAAGTTAATTCTATGTTAAAGATACAAATACCACACTACCGTTGCACAGTGCGTTTCAGTAACCGACTGGGATGTACAAGACAAATATTAAACAACTTACTCCTACAAGTTTTCCCATCTTCCCTCAGTATGAAGTCCTCATGACACTTGCAGATATAGGAATCATCACTATTAACACAAATATGTTCACAGCCGTGGTCAAGTGAGTTGCAAACGTCTTTATCTGAGAAGAATGGATGGAGTTTGTGAGGTGAGGTTCGTTGGGGAAAATAATATCTTTTATTAACAAACTCAAAGAGTTGGAAATCACAAACATACACATGTGCAAACACAGCTACAACACTTAAAAGTTGTGGCTCAACTTTAAATAAAAGAAATACATACGTACTCAAATAAAAACATACTTTTTTAGCTCAGGCTACTCACATCTACATGTCTTTCCATCTTCCTTCAGTATGAATTTTTCATGACACTTGCAGATGTAGGAATCTTCAGTATTCACACAAAGTTGTTCACAGCCGTGGTTGACTGAATTGCAAACATCCTTGTCTGCAAACCGAGGAGTTGGTAGTCAACATATATCAGCAGAGGCCTCATTTATACATGTAATTCATTAAATCAAGTTCTTGTGCTACTTACTTCTGCAGGTTTTTCCATCTTCTCTCAGCAGGAACCCATCATGGCATTTGCAGATATATGAATCATCGGTATTAACACAAACATGTTCACAGCCATGGTTGACTGATTTGCAAAGATCTTTATCTGAAAACAGGTGACAGCTCTTGCTAGTTAATCCATTTCTACACAAGTATAAGCCACAGGTAAAAAGTACGCTGATAAATACCAGACTACTTTTGCATGTTTTTCCATCTTCTCTTAGCAGGAATCCCTCCTGACACTTACAAACAAATGAATCACCAGCATTAACACAAGCATGTTCGCAGCCATGGCTGACTGATTTGCAAATATCCTTACCTGGGAATAGGTGGATAATATTTAATGTGGTTTGCTAGTTAAATTTATTTTATAAGTAAGGCTACAATGGTAACCCCAGAGGCAAAGAAAGATGGAAGCCTGCAAACCAAAATCAAATCTCTGGCTACAATGAACTGACAGACAGCTTAGCTTACATGGATGGAGCATGAGTTCTTTACCATCTAAGCAGAAAGGATCGCATGGCTGGGATGGCCTCCCATCGACAATAAATCATTTTAGGACTAATCTGACTAGATTAAGGGTGAGTTTACATTAAAAGCAGTAAGAGTGAAAGGAAGGAATAATTTAGTACCATCAAATGTTACTAGCATGAATTCATGCTGCTAAAACCAAAACTAACTAAAACACCACAGGACGTGAAGCAAAGTAATACTTTAACCTCCTTACACCAATGCTGAGAATCTGCACAAACAAACCTGAGAAGAAGAGAAACTACTCAAATAAGGAGATAAATAAAATCAAACTGGTATCGCTGGAAATTGATGGGAGGATTTGTATGACTGCAATGTTAAAACCAGTTGGTTAAAACCCCTTCAAGAAGGGCAGATGGGGAGAAAGTACAGAAGCGGAGCCATCTATCAACATTCCCTGTTTCTTTTTCACTGCAACACAAGAGACAATATCCTCAATTGCTAATGGAGAACTACCTTTGCCCAGAAAGTAGAACAGTACTGACAGCCAAGTTCAGATCGACTCGTCAGCAAAACAGATTTCACGTGAAGGGAAGAAAAAGATATTTTTACAAGAACTTCAGTCTGAGCCAAATTACTTTGAGATCTCATGCTGCCAATACGATAATTTCAAAAACTACTACAGAGGACAATCATCTGACTCAACAAGCATTACAGCTAGGACAGAGCAATCTACAATAGATCCCACTGTAGCAGATAAAGAAAAAATTGTCATTTAAATATATATTACCATCTGCTTTTACACAGCTGTTTGTTGTTTATAAACAGAACCAAATACAAACCACCAGCAGATGTGGCTATTACTTCAAAGAGATGAATTTTACATAGATAAAAGCAAATATAAGCCAAAATACCAAAATAATAAAAGAAGTGAATGATAGTACTCTTTAAAGTTATTTTACTAAATACACCCCCAGAATGTAGTCCCATAATCTAAAAATGAATGTCAGAGTTGTTAATAAAGCGACCCCATCTAGAAATTGAAAACAGCTACAAGACTTGAATAATGATTGAAAGAAAGGAATAATTACAGCAAAATAAATCATGGGAAACTAAATAAACATCTTTTTTAATTGATTATGAGGCTGGTTCATAAAGGTCATGCTATTTGTATAATGGAGACGTCTTGGTATTTCTTTTGATAAAGAAAACAGACTACAGAACAAACATTATACGGATTAACATTTGCTAGAGAGGTCTTCAGAATAAATTGTCAATGGGGAACATGAAGTGGCTTGCTTTAGATGAATTTGCCTTGCTCCTCTACTACTTAACATTTTTATGAACAACCCAAAAGAAAATACAAATTAATCACTGACAAAGTTTGTAGGTTACTCCAGAATACAGCAGCTGCTAATATAAAGAATCTTTTTGCATGCTGGATAAAAGCCAATCATTTGTATTTTACAATAGCCAGAATTAAGCTTATATATTTATAAAGAAAGAATGAAGGCTATACTTACAGGATGGGGGACACCTGTGTGACAGAGTCTTAAACAGTTTATGATCATGATAGATAGCTAACTGAACAGAAGTCCTAGCAGAGTATTTTGGTCACGGACTTACAAGACTTTAGGACTAATTGGTCATAAACCCCCACAGACTAAAAAAAAGATAAAATATATAAAAAGTTAAAAAAAAAAAAGCTAGGTAGATTAAAATAAGAACTAGGTGGGCAATGGTTCCTCTACCCTGGATCCTTCTGGATGGGAGGAAGGCTGTAGATATTGTCTACCTGGACTTTGGTAAGGCATTTGACATCATTTCCCACGGCATTCTCCTGGAGAAGTTGGTGAATCATGGCATAGACAAGGGTAAAAAACTGGCTGGGTTGCTGTGCTCAGAGAGTTATGATTAATGGGGTAAAATCTTGTTGGTGGCTGGTCACCAGTGGTGTCCCTCAGGGCTCAGTTTTGGGGCCAGTCTTATTTAATATCTTTATTGATGATCTGGATGAGGAGATTGAGTACGCCCTCAGTAAATTTGCAGATGACAACAAACTAGGTGGGAGCAGTGATCTACTTGAGGGTAGGAAGACTCTACAGGGGGACCTGGACAAGTTGGATCAATGGGCCAAGGCTTGGGAAAGCATGGCTAGAAAGCTGCCCAGCAGAACCTGAGAGTGCTGGTGGACAGCCAGCTTATCACGAGCCAATGGTGGGCCCAGGCAGCCAAGAAGGCCAACAGCATCCTCGCTTGTATCAGGAATAGCATGGCCAGCAGGAGTAGGGAAGTGATCGTGCCACTGTACTCAGCACTGGTGAAGCCTCACCTCAATTACTATGAACAAGAAGGTCATTGAAGTGCTGGAGCATGTCCAGAGGAGAGCTACCACGCTCATGAGGGGTCTAGAGAACAAGTCCTGTGAGGGGAGGCTGAAGGAACTGGGCATGTTTAGTTTGGAGAAGAGGAGGCTGAGGGGAGACCTCATCGCCCTCTACAATTACCTGGAAGGAGGTTGTGGAGATGTAGGTGTTGGCCTTTTCTCCCAAGTGAATAATGACAGGACCAGAGGAAATGGTCTGAAGTTGTGGCAGGGGAGGTTTAGATTAGATATAAGGAAGAATTACTTTACTGAAAGAGTGGTCAGGCACTGGAACAGCCTGCCCAGGGAGGTGGCTGAGGCACCATCCCTGGAGGTATTTAAGAAATGTGTAAATGTTGACTTCATGGCATGCTCTAGTGGTGAGGGTTTTTTGTGTGTGTATGGTTGGACTTGGTGATCTCAGGGGTCCTTTCCAACCGTGACGATTCTGTGATTCTGTGACTTTACACACAAGGATGCTGATAAATAGCAGAGATTTCAGGGGAGCAAGAAAAGACTTATGAAGAGACTAGCAAACATATAAAGAACCTGAAGCAGTTTCAACTGCTTATAATTTACAAAACAATATGTTAAGAGGTTAAGTTAAGGAACAGGTTAAGTCATGGTCTGCATCGATATACACAGAACGTCACACTGGCAATTAGAACTTCAACCCACCAAAGTACAGCAATGTCCTATGCTCAAGATTAAAACTCAACTTCATCTAGAAATGAAGTTCACAATTTAAAAGCTACATTCAAACCTTAAAACTGGCTGATTTTCTGAAATATATTTTTTGTTCAAACAATAATTAATTCATAGAAGTCTTATGATCTATAGAGAACAATGTTCAGTTCTGAACACTATGAATCAGTGAATAATGCCTAATAAAAGGAAAATTAAATGTCTTCTTTTATTCTTAAGCTACTTACTTCGGCATGTTTTCCCATCTTGCCTTAATACATATCCATCATGGCACTGGCAAGTGTATGAATCGTCTCTATTAACACAAAGATGTTCACAGCCATGACTGACTGATTTGCAGACGTCCTTACCTAGGAATAATTTAGATTTTATTTACTACAGTTTAATGAATGAGATCATTTCCAAAACTTTAAAGATTAGAAATAATAAGCTCCAAGTAAATAAAGAATCTATTCTCCTTTTTGTCAGGCAAAATCCCCTGTAAGAAGACCTACTTCTAAAACATGATGTTTCTTCAGTAGACCCCTAATTGCAAAACCAAACCAAACAAACAGAAAAACTTACTTTTACAAGTTTTCTTATCTTCCCTCAATGTAAAACCCTCATAGCACTGGCAAATGTATGAACTATCCGTATTCACACAAACATGCTCACAGCCATGGTCAACAGAATTGCAAACATCTTTATCTGGAAAAGAAAAAAGGTTGCCAGTACTTAAAACGTGTCTACAAATGCACAGATTATAAAGGAAAACTTCTGTTAAAGATAAGAGTACTTACTTCTACATGTTTTTCCGTCTTCCCTTAGTGCAAATCCCTCGTAACACTGGCAGATGTATGACTCATCAGCATTAACACAAACATGTTCACAGCCATGGTCAACTGAACTGCAAATGTCTTTATCTGAGAATAGTTGATGATATTTGGTTAAAGCACACCTACAGCAAATGTATCATGCAGGGAGAAGTAATAGCTTTTATTAGGTCTACTGATATCACAGGAAGAAATGGGCAAAAATTTAGGTAGCAAACACTTCTAATTCTTGGTACCTGAAAAACTGTAAGTCTTTTTTGTCTCCAGTCATATCAGTTTGGCTATTAAAATACACCATTCTGTCCATGGAGTCTCTTCCAAGCTTCAGGAAGGTATAATACTACTACTCTTATATTATAACACTAAACTGTTGCTGTTATATTTGTTGGAAAATTTCCACAATCTACATACTGTAGATAGATGTTTATTACTAATTATCAGAGTACTTACTTCTGCATGTTTTGCCATCTTCTCTCAGCAGAAAACCCTCGTGACACTTGCAAACGTATGACTCATCTTTGTTAACACAAATATGCTCACAGCCATGGTTGACTGATTTGCAGATGTCCTGTTCTGGAAGTGATTGACATAAATGTAGGTTTTGAATGAAAACATGTTAAAAAAATGTATATGTCAAAAGAAAGATTTTTTTTTTTCCAGTAGGAAGTAAAAAACCCTTTTATTTCCTTGCCTGATGCACATGCAAAAATGTTCAATAGATACCGGTCACTCACTTCTGCAGGTCTTGCCATCTTCCCTCAATACGAATCCCTCACGACACTTGCAGATGTAGGAATTGTCAGCACTAACACAAATATGCTCACAGCCATGATTGACTGATTTGCAGACATTTTTACCTGTGAGTAATTTAATAGATCAAAAATTGTGTTAGTTAAGGGCAAGATGTTCAAATTCTCACAGTTTGCAACATGTTCTTTTCCTTGCTAGCATTATGGACTCAATCCTCCAAAGCATTTATGGCACCGGCTGTCTTTTGTTGTTGTTGCTGCAACAAAATGGTACATCTTTGTCCTGCTAATTTTACATCCTTAATGTTAAGGAAGAATGCACTGTTCCAGTTCTAGAGTTCATAGAACTTCATGTATCCATAGCACACAGATTCATGACCCGCAGGGATTTCACAAGGCACCTAAATCCCACATCCACATTTCAATTAAACTTTCTCTGAGAAACAGATCTTTCTATCATCATCTTTTTACTTTCAGTAATGAATTTGGAATATTTATGCTTTTTTCCCTTTGTGGTTAAGTTCAGAAGGTGTTTGTAATTTTTCAGCAAAGTAGGATTACAAAAGTTTTGCGCATGTAGTGCTTAAGGGGAGGGAGAAAGACAAATTATATGATCCTGCTGCAAAATTCTGGAAAATTGCCAGCTATAATTGAGCAAGCAGATGTTCAGTGGGGCTTTCTGATACAGAATTTAGATACAATTCATATTTCAAAACAAAATAAAATCTATTAATTAGTGTTACATAATGTAACGTCTTGCTTTCAATTTCTTCCCCACACCCTTTATTCTCCTGCAAGGACTTAGAACAGAATAGACTATTTGAGTTGGAGGGATGTACAGTGCTCATCTAGTTCGACTGCCTAAACAATTCAGGCCTCACCAAAAGCTAAAGCATGTTGTTAAGGGCATTGACCAAAAGCCTCTTAAACACTGACAGGCTTGGGGCATCAACCACCTCTCTAGGAAGCCTGTTCCAATGATTAACCACCCTCTCAGTAAATAAATGCTTCCTAATGCCCAGTCTGAACCTCTCCATGTGCAGCTTTGAACTATTCCCGCATGTCCTGTCACTGGATCACAGGGAGAAGGGATAAAGAATAAAGAATAGTGTGACCAGCAGAAGTAGGGAGGTGATTGTCCCCCTGTACTCAGCACTGGTGAGGCCACACCTTGAGTATTGTGTCCAGTTCTGGGCACCTCAGCACAAGACAGCTATCGAGGTGCTGGAGCGAGTACAGAGGAGGGCAACGAAATTGGTGAGAGGCCTGGAGAATAAGGCTTATGAGGATTGATTGAGGAAGTTGGGATTGTTTAGTTTGAGGAAGAGGAGGCTGAGGGGAGACCTCATCGCTCTCTGCAACTGCTTGAAAGGGCATTGGAGAGAGGTTGGTGCTGGTCTCTTCTCACAAGCAATTAGTGATAGAACAAGAGGGAATGGCTTCAAGCTGCAGCAGGGTAGGGTTAGGCTGGACATTAGGAAAAAATTCTTCACAGAGAGAGTGGTCAGTCAGTGGAATGGGCTGCCCAGGGAGGTGGTGGAGTCACCATCCCTGACTGTGTTTAAGAGTAGATTGGATCTGGTGTTGAGGGATCTGGTGTAGGGGAGAACTTGTAGAGTAGGGCTGATGGTTGGACTTGATGATCCCAAGGGTCTCTTCCAACCTATATGATTCTATGAAGCTGAGGTCAACTAGCACCCCCAGGTTCCTCTCTGCAGGGCTGCTCTCCAGCCATTCCTTTCCAAAATTATACTTGTACCCACTTCTACTCCATCCCAAGTGTAGAATCGGGCATTTTGACTTGTTAAATTTCATCCCATTAATCATAGCCCAATGCTCCAATCTATCTATATCCCTCTGGACTTCGGCATGGACAGAACATTTCACTTGCTTTTAGAGTGTCAGTGCTTTTTGAGACAAGCAACATTTGTTTCTGCTTCCATGCAATAATAATGTAGGGTGTGGTTGTGATACACAAACTGAGAATAAGGAGCTTTTCATTTGTCATGGTAAAGTCTGGATGACTTTACATTTTTTTTCTGTAAATGTTTTTTAGCTGCTGACATTGATGAGATCTACGGATATTATTGGGATTACAGTTACAAAATACCTAATGCCTGTGTGTTTTTCAGAGACTTATCCATGATTCTTTTTTGAACCCTTAGTGGTCAAAGCTATAAAAATGGAGAAAATTTTGCAATTAATTTTTTCTTGATACCCACCACTCATCATGACTGCACGCTGTAGTAAAATGTGTAATGCAATTACAGTATCTCTTTTGCAATCATCCTTGTCCCATGCTGGGCAAAATGAACTTTCCATTAATAACATTGCAAGTGTCATGCTGTGTACGAGTTTAGGAACATTATATATTTTTGCCTTGTTTTCAGAAGTTCTATATAAGGATGTAAGTCAGAATAATATAGTTTTGTATCTACAACAGTTGAATTTCAGGGCTATTTTTTAAATGGCACAGATATTTAGGGTGAAAATCAGCTGCCTAAAAGTATGCATCCAGTACCACTTCAGATGTCTTAGCATATCCAAGATATTGATGTACTTCTGGCAAATATGACCCCGAATGGGAAGCTTGTGGAATCCTTAAGTATCTAAAATGACACTGGACATTTAGGCAATCAAATGCTACCTTACAGATTTCTTCTAAGTGTGTAATAAAAATCTAACTATGAGTTGCTTAAGAATAACTTACGTTTACACGTTTTCCCATCGTTACGAAGCCTGTATCCTTCAAAGCATTGACAAGTGTAAGATCTGTCGCCGTTTACGCACAAGTGTTCACAGCCATGGTCACTCAGAGCACAATAGTCAACTCCTGAAGGAGCAATTGAAATTATCAAAAAAATCAAACAAATAACGAATCAATTATTTCTCATCTCCAGTATTTGAATGGTAAATAAACAAGTAAATATAAATACACTGAACTGCTTAAACAATAATCCAGTTCCTCATCTGACAATATACATATAGCTTCAGTAAAATGAGGGAGGGCTTTGCAGTGTACTTTCCACTGGCTGCTTTAAGCAGAATTGAGAAATCATACTTTCTTATGCTTAGCGTGGCTCAACAGAGTCCACGTCTCAGTACTTACACATTGAATTTAAAAAAAGCCAAAACACTTTAGCAATGATTTTATGTAAAACAGTGGCAAAGACAGAAAAGCCGCCTTGTGAGCATTCTTCTTTAAATACAATGTCTAAATGGCCCAGTGTAAAGGCGGCAGTCCCCAGAACTCACTTGTGTGCCCGACCCAGCTGCTGCATGTGGCAGCAAACAGAAAACCTCTTGGTGACCTCAGTGAGCTTTGGCTTGGGCTATTTAAGCTTTTGCAAAGAGCTGAAAATGAGAATTAGAATGTCAAATATGGTCCTTTTTCATCTCAAACTTCCTATGTGTTTCTTCTCTGTAATGTAAAGATATTGGACCCTTCAGACACTGCAGGCAGCATTTGCTACTGTCTACTGGCTAGCCACACATTGTCACTCATTTTTTTCTTATTAGTTGTCAGAATAGAAATCTGTTTACCATTCAGGTGTTTCCATAGCTGTCTTAAGATACTTGTGCCTGGGTATATGACACCAGAACTGTAATTCCCAGACGTTTTCCCATCAGGAGTGGTATGCTTTAAATGCTTATCCTTTCTATTCAACTGCTCATTCAGGAAATCCAAGTGCCAAAACTCTTTTCATGATAGCCTAAAAATGTCCACGAGGTTTCAACAGCTCATCGTAGCTCAGAAATAGGACAAATCTCTTTCCTAAATATATATAAGGAGAGGTGTATGCTGGCAAGAAGAGGAGCTATTCAAAAGGGCTCAGTTTCATTGCATATAGAGATTCCAAAAAACACAGCGCAGTATGGCCTGGAGGAAAATAACTCAAGGGTGAAAAAACCAACCCTTTTTACTATAAAGGAAAAGAGATTTTCCATTTGAAAGTTGATGAAACTCCATAGCTTGGCTGCTTTTAAATTTCCAGTGGTTCTTTTAGATAAAGATCTAGATAAATTGTTTCTAGTGGACGCTATCACTGTCACAGGTACAGTAGTTCTGCTTTTTCATTACTGTCTGCCTCTCTCTTGAGAGCTGCAGTGGCAGACACAAAAGGCTCCAACACTCAACCATCTTGAACAATAACCTACCTCCAAACTCGTAGAAAAAGTAGCCAAAAATCTCTCATCAAAGAAGTCCAGGAAAAGTCAAGAAGCAAAATGCATTCATGTTCCTCTTTCCCTGGCCCTTTCTATATATTATTTTTCCAGTGAAGGAGGCAATTTGCATGATGGTTAGATTAATAAAGGGTGGAGAGCTGTCAGAACAACTTTATTTCATTTATTAAGGGTTCCCATACAAATGTAAAGCTCAGTGTAGGACGCTCACTTCTCCTCTTGCCCCAAGTAAGCTGGGGCTCTGCTGTCAAGATGAACTGTCAGTCAGACACGGTTGTCATGTGACTGAAAATCTGCCCTCAACAGGTCAGGATGAACAGATCTTCTAAAACTTTTCTGAATATGTGAGGATTTACAGTTTTCCTAACAAGTACCCTTTTCCCAACTCCTTTTTCTCTCTGCCACTGTTTTCAAATAATTATTAAAGTGTAATTGAAATGCAGACTGTAAGCATAAATTAAAGGTATGTCCTCTTCCCTGAATGAGAACAGAAACACTTCCTAGGTGAGCGGAGATCAAGAGAGTTCTCACAAGACTTACGTGAGCAGGTTTTTAGATCCTCGTTGATGACAAATCCTTCAGAGCACTGACAGACATAGGAGACATCAGTATTTAGGCACAGTTGCTCGCAGCCGTGACTGCTTTCAGCACAGTGGTCCACTCCTATTGATTTGTGTTAGTAATTGAAGAAATCACATTAGAGCCTTAGAGACATAGACTATGACACTGCTGTTAGTACCCGATGACTTTGCAGAGCTAGGGAAAAAGGTCACCACAACTTTTTATTTATGCAGTGTCCCCACCTATTTGAGTAACCTGAGTTAATTAAAAACACCTAAGTGAAATTAATATAACAACCCCACTTGGCAGATAGCAAACTTGATGAAGTGCAGATCCCCTTTGCCAAAAATCACAAAGGGAAACTAATGCGAAGTGAAGCAAAAGGAGAACCTTGAAGTTCTACTGGGTCTTACCTGCAGAATCATGCTTGCTTTCTTTAAAAAGCAAGACTCTCTTTTCTTCACCAGGAAATTTTCTCAGAGATAAAGTATGAATATTGGTAACGCTTCAAATAGAAATTATGGCTTTCAGGGTGTTTCATAAACAGTAAATTCTTTTTCAACAGGATGAGAAATCACCAATTTAAACTTGCCAACAGGTTCAAGAAGTTAAAAGCCTAGTGGGGTACAGATACAAACTGTGGGTATGAAAGTATCTTAATATGTTCCTTTTCTTTGATTTTCCTATTTTTATTCCAAGTTAAGATAAAATGGAATATTTCTTTTTTAGTCTTGTATGCAGCTGGTTGTGTGAAAGATTAAAGGTGGGGGATAGGAGAGGTGTGAATTTGGTTTAAAAATCGTAGTATCTCATAAAATGGACAGCAAAGCAGTAGGGTATGAAATGTGCACTTGCAGATGTACTATGTAATCTGCTAACTTTGTAAGTATAGAAAAAGCACATTTTAGGAAAAAAGCTTTATACTGAACTTCCTCATAATAGTTTATTGTGGACTTGTTAATGCCTATTTTTAGTTATATATGCCCAAATCACTTTAGCTTAACTGGATCAAAAGAAGTGGATTTCCCTCAGACACAACCACAGTCTCATATGTCTCTATTTGCAAATCATTTACAGATGTGAACAGGCATGTCTGCAGCTGTTTGTTTACAGAAAAGAAAATTCTGTACTTAATGTAAAATTACTTAGTTCTAAATATTGTTGTTTATTATTTAACTTAGCAACAAGTTTGCTGTAATTGGTGCAGATTTACCATTATAGATAGATAGAGATAACGTTGGTTTGAACAAGTGAAGCTGAGGTGTCAGTTTTTATGAGCTAAAGCAAGTTCCAGCTGGAACATTCTCCTTTTTCCAAGAGTTTACATCACCATGAAGAGGCTTGTGTAACTTCTCAGAGCACACAAAAAAGGGTAAAAAAAATACACCTCCCCACAAGTATTCTCTGTGAAAAACTGCATCTGTTTGGCAGCGTCTTTTACAATGCAAACACCCACACTAACGTGAATGTTAACATTTAAATACTTTGGGTTCTCATGCAGAATCTTCTAACACAAGCTTTCAAAGAGTGGAGTAATCACAAAGCTGCAAATTATCAGGCTTTAGAAATTAGTATAACTGAATTTGGTCATCATGTGTGCTTCATTCCATGTGTTAAAAAAAAAAAGAATGGGAAGGGAGAGGGGAATGATCATTATTTTAAAAAACAACTAACGTCTCGGGATATATTAATTTTTACGTATTCAACTTGCGATAGCCTAAACCTGTAATGGTTAAAAAGTTCTGAGCTCTTGCAACACATCCAAGTTTGCTTAAATTTGGCTTTATCACAGATTATTTAAAAAAAAAATACTCCCTGGTCTATCAACTTTTCCTTCATTTCAGTGACTGAGCGTTCCTTTGAAAAATTATGTCATAAGTACATCAGGGAAAAATGCTGCCAATATTTTACATGATGTGCAATAAAAATATCTTCTAAAATCCGGGTAATGTCAACTGGACAATGTTGTTGGTTTTTTCTGGTGCAACACTGATCCTTTGTTTAGTAACATGTGTATTAAAAGAGGACATTTTATCAAACAGACCGCTGAAAGCATCCACACAGGGAAGGGGGAAGTCTCTACATATCTGCACATCAGCATTCATCAGCATCGGGTGTGCTGCAGCTTACACAGCACACAGCAACGATACAGATGTTCAGCAGGAAGCACTGCCTTTATGTTAAGACACCTTTGCTGAACACATTTTCCCAATTATTTGGATAGGACTTGCTTTATCTCTCTATTGGATCAGGGACCTCACTAGAGCATTACTTCGTGGCCTGGCTTGTGGTGGGCTTTACAGTAAGATAGGTCTGCATAGCTCAGATAGATCTCAGAAGGGACCCGTGAGCTCTTTCACATTCTCTTCACACCTCGCCTGACTGCAGTAACTGCTCCCTGCGGCTCACAAAGCACACTCATCTCTGCACGTATTGCCATCGGGTGGAGCCAGGAGGACATTCGCACACTAATGACTCTTCCATATTAACACATTCGTGTTCACAGCCATGCTGACCTAAAGAACACCAGCTTACTTCCATGGAGAGAAGAAACAGTGAAGAATTCAAGCCAGCCATGAGGGTTTCTGAAGTAAATGGCTTACTTTTCTTAAACGATACTGGATTACGTGCTTTGGACACCTGATAGTCAGTCGGGGACCTGAGAGTGGATTGGAAATACTTGGCTACACAAGACTTTGCTTTGATTGCCTTAGACCTGCTCCTGTGGTTATAGGAAACCATGCATCATGGTGAAGGAGGAATGGTGACCTGGTATTGGTCATCAGTGATGCATTCTCCCTGATTCACAAAGAGGGCTTATATGCAAATATTCTGCTCTATTTTACAAGCTTATCTAACATGAGTCTTGTTATAACAAATTTTGAATAGGAGCTTAATCCTGGAAATATCCCCAGGTTCACAGCCAAATCCAAAGCCCCTTAAGGTTAAGGAAAAATACCCCAAATGGGAATTACAATTTGACTTTAATTCAAAATTACATCCTTGGCAATAAATACTCTACAAAATGCTGTTCTTTAGCTCCTATGCTCACCAAGGTGCATCCAATCTATAAAAACCTGAATGTATTAATGCCGTATAGATAATAAAAAACAGAATAGCACAGATTGGTGTAAAAATGAGTGTGTCAACAAAGGTGCTTCATGAGAACGCACCTTTAAGACTGAAGGAAAATAAAGTTCCAAAACCAGATAAATTTTATAAGCGTCTAGAAAGATAATTAGATTGCTCCAGACAAGCTTCCTTTTCATAAAATCTCAGCAGAACAGTTCTCCCCACCAAGAATGAGTCACCAGATCAGGCCAGTTCATTTTGCTGATTATGTTCTCCTTACATTTTAACAACATTACATTGAAAATCTGCTGTGAGTCCAGGACCCACTCAAGAAGAGCTGTAACACCAAAGGCTTTTTTAAAGGAAAGAGTGTGTGTGATCAGTTTAGAAGCCGGACATTGCTGAGGCTGTTTTTCCATTTTTTAAGAAAACTGTGGGGTTTCATATGTGACTTTAAGTTGATTTTAATAACTACATTACCTGTCCAATAATTTACCGAGCTAATGAAATACATCTGCCCTTGGCTAAATGAGCTGAGCAAAGCAAGGTGAAGTGTTTTTTTAAAAAAGCTGTTTTGTATCACTACAAGAGGAGGGCAGAAAATTTCATATAAGCAATTAGCTTATTGTTTTTGAATCACCCTGTTTCCTCTATTATTACTCAGGTTTCCATAAATCTCTTCAGAAAACATCTGAACATCAATATACAATCTAGTCTACAAAAGAGCAAACAGCATTTTCCAGCATGACTGGCTGAGATAAAATTCAAGGTTATAAAGAAACATTTGTTTCACCCTTAATTACAGAGAAAACTTTCATCCTTTCAAAAGGGAAACTATTCACAGCAGGTTTAAGAAATAAAAGCAGATAAACTTTAGTATGTCCAAATGATTACTCACTTTTGCATGTTTTCTTATCTGGATTAAGTCTAAACCCCTCTTGGCATCGACAAAAATAGGAATCATCTGTATTAACACATTCCTGCTCACAGCCATGATCTTGAAGAGCACAATAGTCTGGTCCTAAATGGGGAATAAATTGTGGCAGTGACAAACAGAACTTCTCAGAAATAAGCTCAGTAAAAAAAGTTACTTTGCTTTCTTTTCTTTAGCATTTTGGGCTTTTTTCCAAGGCACCATTCTGACTTTTTACCTATGAAAATAAAATGTTTATTCTTTTCCAAATATGTGCTATACTTGGGTATACCTGATATGTACACCTCAATGAATTCTTGGAGAGCACATGCACTACATGCAGTAGAGAAGTAAGAATCTTAAATATTACTTAACATTTTGCAGATAAGTCCTATACATTGCCGCATAAAAACTGCCTCTCTATTTTACTCAGAGCAAGTTGGATACAATCTGTAGTATATACACAAACATACTTTTGAATGCTATTCATTGGATCAAAGCAGGACAACCAGGTTGGCGGGACCATTGGCATTTGAACAGCTCTGGCTCTTTGCTACCTGGTTCTTCCATTTAAAATGCTCATGAAAGGGAAGACAAGGAAATTCTAGAAACAGCTACTACTTGTGTATAAATTGTCTTAGAAAGGAAAGTGCAGTAGGCACTGGGATTTTTACCACGTAGCATTTACCACTACTGATGAAGTCAAAGAACCTGATGTTCACTAAGATGCAGTGTCTGGCCACCACTTAGGTTTGTATCAGTGGACTTAATTTATACTAATGAGAGAATGCTCTTAACTCCTCAGCACTGTTAAAAGCAAAGAAGTCACAAATCAACTAAGTCACATTTTTAAAGATATTCAGGCACTTTTGAACACCTCATTACACAACCTGAAAACTTACATTCAGAGCTTAATTATTATTTCCAGAGGTAATTGGCTTCCTGCAGCAGGAACTGTTCTTTCCTTGTATGTGTGCTGGGCTAATGCAAGTGAGCCTTTTATATACGTATTGAGTCTTAACAATAATAAACCTCAAACCTGAGCCTTCCCAAAAGAACAAGAGTTGAGGCTCAGCACCCCTAAGTACAAGTAGAAACTACAATCTGTCCTCTTGAGAGGAGCAGCAAGTAGCAAAAGGCCCCTTAATAGTTAACTTAGTAGCTAGTCAGATATGCATGACAACACTGATAACATTTACATTTTCAAGCTTTTCTTCATAACCATGAGCATGAAAGCTTACTTTCTGTTTTTGAAAGGAAAACCAGGATTTAGAGATAATCACGAGATCTTGGGAGCTGGCGCCCCAGGCCCAGGCCTGCTTGCTGATGCAGAGCTCTGGTCTGGTGTGGGTGTGAGGCTTGGCTAGTTGGTGACCATCCTCGAGACTAAGTACATAAGCCAAATATGTAGAAATTTATTTTAAATGTCTTAAATTTACAAATATTTTAAATCCAGTGATTTGAAGTTTGTTTCTTCATGTTGTTTATGCTGACTTGAAGGCAGTGTGGTTCATAGCATGTGGGAGCTAGGGGACACTTCTGCTTTAAAGAGCTCTCATGCTGTCTTGACTTTTGCAGAATTAAGAGCTATACAGTTCTTTCATTCATGCTTTATTTTATTAGCAGGGTCAGAAAATATCAAGTGGAAGGAAAAGTGGCTTAGTAAATTTTATTTATGCTTAGACTGGGGATATACATCTTGAAAGAGAATGATTTGACATGGTATTTGCTCATTGCTCCCTGACTACTCCTTCTGAATCAATCTCTATAGCCTACCATTTCCAGTCACTTTGTTTTTTCCCTAATTTCAACCTGATGGAATTTTCTCCCTTAATTTTAAACTAATTTAAAGCATTTACAACAAATCAGAATGCAGCTAACATGGCAGAGATGCACAGAGGTGTGAGAAGCCTTGTCTGTGGCCTCTGCCCCTTGGCTTGGGAGCTGCAGGCTCTTGCCCTTGGTTCTTGCCTGAGCTATGTTATAGCTACACCTGTGCCTAGCCTGGAGTTCTGCTGACTGGCTGACTTGGTTTCCTGAATTGACCTTAGACCTCTCTTGACATTATGGACTAGTCTGGCGATCACTGGACAGTTGGATGAACCTACTTAGTGTCATAGGACCTGTTTCCTTCTTCTTCTTTGGGTACTATGGGACCAAAGGCCTTGTTGTCAGAGGGACTACTGATGCTGCTTGCCGTTCTAGTCATCCTTGGCTCCAGCTTGCACTCCCTGGCAGAGCAGTGTACTTTTGTGTTACATGTTAAAGATCTCTTCCATTCCATAGAGATCCAACATGAAACCAGAGATGTGAGGGATCAAGATCAGAGGGGAAATGACAATAGCAATATGGTTGTGGAGTCTGTTACCCCACCTGACCAAAAGGATGCGGTGAACAAGGCTCTCTACAAACAGCAGAAGTCTCCAACTCATAGGTTTTTGTTCATGTTGGAAATTTTAACCATCCAAACACCTACTGGGGGGGCAAAACAGTATTGTGCAGGCCACTCAGGCAGTGGAAAGCACTTACACTATAGTAAGATTTCAAAAATACATGCAGGTAGAAGTATATATGAACAAATAAGTGAATTTAGTCAGACCTTAGCTGACAGATACTTGACAAATGGGTGTGCTCATACAAGTTACAAGCAACACGAACCAGTACAAATTGTATTCTGGCCCTTGGGGAGGTGGGAAATTAATCTACCCTGACTCTGGCCATCTAAAAATTAGGTGCCTAGTTTGGCAAGTCATTCAGGCTCCCTGCATAGTCAAGGAAAATACAGACACTTCCACAAATTCGTGTCAGAGCTGTGAGCAATCACTTTCTAGAACTACATGTCTCTCTCCCTTGATCACAGAGTCAGATGTACAGTCTAGATTAGATGCTTTCTTTCTAAAGGTTAAAGTTCAGTGAAATAGATACCAAGCATAAAACACAATATAGTCTATAGGTTAACATAGTTTCTCATTGTAAAGACTGAAGCAGAGAATTGCAGTGCTACATTGATGCATTTTTTGAGAAATAATGTTTGTATATATTATTCAATAATAGGGGCTACATTCACCACTGGCATCAGCAGTTCCACTCACCTCAAACTAGTTGAGGTTTTCTGCTTACAATAGTAACATTTCTTTACCACGATCCACATATTTTAAGAAAGGCAACTAGGAATGTACATTAATGTTTTCCTTTCATATTTCCTGAAAGTGAGTTATGACATTAAACACTGTGGGACTTTTATTTTGTTTTCCCAAGAAGGGAAGCCTTGGAAAGTGTACTTCTTGGTCTGTCAGATCCCCTCCACTTTATACATGCTCCCGAATCTGGTAATTTTTGAGCTTGCTAGCCCAGGAACATTTAAATTTGACAAACAACAAACAAGCAAAGCCATGAATTTATTACAACCTGGTGGAAACACAGAAGCCTGGTATAAGACACTGATCCTTCCAGAGCACACAGAATCAAAGAATTCACTGTTGAAAAATGTCTATAGGAAAACAAGCTGCAACGTTTCTTCTGATTGTGGAACTACTCACTCTATTTAATTTTAGCTTGTCTTACAAGCTGATTATAAATTGCCTTGTAAAGACTTGTTTGTTTACCTAGCTAGGGAGATGATACTCTAACTGAAAAATCTGGATAATCAAAGAGACTATGCAAGACAAACCTTTTGGCTTTTACTATTGAAAAAGGAGCCTGGTCTCACGTTAAAAGCTTCCTGTTCATAGAAAGGACCCCTACCCCTGCCTCCTCTCTCCAAAACCCAAACTACTGTCCAAAATCACTTTCATTGCTTTCATGATCTTTGGCTTTGAGGGCACTCCAACAATTTCTATACATGATGCATTATTATTCAGTGTTCCCGAGACCAGTGGGGGGTATTACTGCTGAGAATTGGAAGATGGGAGGAAGTACAAACTGTTTGCAATTAAATCTTATCAAAACTTACTTCTGCAAGTCCTCTTGTCTGGATTTAAAATGAACCCTGGATGGCATCTACAGTAAAAGGAGTCCTCAGTGTTAACACATTCATGTTGGCAACCTTGGTTATCCAAAGCACAGTAGTCTACAACTGAAAAAGAACAAGATCAACATGTATCATTAGAAAAACAAAACCAGAACTATTATGCATAGAGATTATGGCACTAGTTAAAAACAGTAGCTATAAACAAAGGAAAAGCTGGCATAGTTTATGTCCTGAAGAGTCTTTCTGCAAAAAGTAGTGCACATTCATTACCAGTTGGTACATCAGGTTTGATGTGAGTTCTAGACCATTTCTCCTACTCTTTGAACGTTTATCAGCTCTTGAATAGTCAGGAGCCTTCTCAACATGTTTTCTCAGGTCTGGAAACCATGCCTCACTCAGTAACTCTGTCCCTATATAACGCCTTTTGTATGAGAGAAATAAAATATCGTAGCTAGTCCAGTCACTTATTCCATAAGTCAGGTCATCTATCACACAAACCCATACTCACAACACTGATTGCCAAAGGCTAGTAAGGTAACAATTTACAGCTTATCCAGTCAAACCCAGTCAAAAGTGCTAAAGAAGTGAAATTATTTGGGTTTTTTATTTCTTTGCAAGTTAAGCTGTTTCCTCACAAAAAAAAAGTCTTAGAAGATATTAAAGATAAATCACAGAACTGGTGTTCTGTCCCCAAAGAGCAGCCAGGCCCACATTAAGCAAGTATAGATGATTCTTTCTGAAGAAGACAGTAATGTGCTCAGCTTCACACAGACATTTAAGGATACAGCTTTCCCTTCTTTGCCAAGTATCTTTTTATTAGTTTATACTGATGAGACTCCCAAATTCTGTTGAGACAGTAAATTGTTTTAACGAAATTAGTTCCTTCTTCAATACTCTTATTTTTGCAAATCCTGTGCATACTCAGTTGTGCTAAGATATTTAGTCAAGGTCATCTAGTCAGGAAAGAAGAGAATCCAATTAGTTACTTTGAAAGGCCTTCTTTCAACCCGTTCAGAATATGTGTGTTGAATCAAGTCAAATTAGACTACTTACTGGCTACTATGTGAGACCATTTTCCTGGCAAGTGCCTTCCTGTTTCCAGAATGAACTTCATATAAAAATGTATTTACTGAGTATGTTTCAAGGATATAACGTGTCATACAATTAGTCAGCTTTCCTCTTAAATTCTAACCATATGCACATTTTTAAGTGTTTTAAAAGGCACATTAAGAAATAATGACGCCAAAGAATATATAATTTTTTTTTTAATCTGGCATCATACCTCGGGAACAGCCCATATGGATCACTCTATAAAGTCACACCCTCCTCTGCATTTGAACCGTAATGAAATGCATTTCTATCAGAACACCTGCAACTGCCCAACTAATAATTTTAAAGAAGAGAAGAGAAGAGAAGAGAAGAGAAGAGAAGAGAAGAGAAGAGAAGAGAAGAGAAGAGAA
>VZTM01017944.1:334-12395 GCA_013400555.1 Jacana jacana
TAGAATGCGTTCCGTTTTCATATACCTCCTTGGTACAGGTTGAAATTTCTAGGCCAATAAAATTGGCAAATATTTTCTTCTTTTAAAAAATTCCCCCTTTATTTTTTTTTTTTTTTATCATTTATCAATACATGAATAAAAAGCATGATCCCACTGAAATTAATAACAGCTTTCATTTTTGTTAGACCTTTGTATAGGAAGATTTTATTCTGTAATAGTCCATCACTAACCATAATTTCCAACAAAACATTTAACCTTGGCAACGTACAGTAATCTCCACATTAGTTCTTTCTGAATATATTTATTTAAGGTAAAACTGATCACACAAAAATGATCACGTCTTATCTTTCATTGATTTATGTTCAAACATTTTTGTTTCCATTCAGAGTATGGAAAATTAGGTTATAATTCAATTTACATGGACATTGTTCTTTAGAAACAGGTTTTAAAGCTCTTTGAATATATATAGCTAGGTTAAAAAATGTCACTTTCTGCTTTCTCATTCATGAAAGAGTTTGCAGGTCTGAGATTTCTGCCAGAGAAATTCCAGGAAATTATAAAGGCTGTTTTAAGAAAATAATTTTACCTGTAATGATTTCAAGAGTTCCAAGTATTATCCAAAAGCTGCAAAAAAAAAGTGTTATTGACTTCTTAAGAGCGTAGTACATTAGAAGGTTGTTTTATCATGTATTTTTAACTGAAAACCAAACTTTTCAGTTCAAATAATTATGCCTACTTCTAGTAGCAAGATTCTTTCAGTAGTTAGCCTGACAGGGCCCCAAAATCAATGCACTTTTCTAAGTTTTACTAAATTATTTGTTGCTAGGCGTGTTTAAATATGAGAGGTATCATGGTGTTACCTTCTTCTTTAATATGCTTTTCCTTTCAAAGAGATTCATTGAACATGTATTTTTCTTCACAAGGATTGCTTTTATTTTGATTTCTAAGAAAAGTTCTCCCTTTCCCTAACCATCTTGGAATGTCTTAAGACCATTTTGACAGAGTGCATGCAACACTACAATAGGTCAAAGACTTCCATGATACAGCCCTATTGCTTGTTCAGATAACAATAAATTGTTCAATAAAGCCTATTTCACAGTAAATGGCCAGCTAAAATTGCCTTGCACTGTAAACTAAAATGATAACTAGTTCTGCATGCTGTTCTTCATGCTGTTCTGCACCCTGTGCTTTCTGTTCTTATTTGTCTTCAGCCATTTTATCCTTTATACCAATACAAATTATATTTATGAGGAAGTTTATCCCTTTGTGGGATAAACTAACTTTGCAAACTGTTGTCTCCACATGCTGTTGTATGAATCTATTAGCTGCTTTCAGCTTCTTAACAGGTTTTCCAATATCTTCTATCTTTTGCTAAGAATAAGAAACAATAAAGGATAACAATGTTTAAAAAAAAACAACCCAACATTTCTTTTATGTCCATTTGCTATTCTCCAGGTTCCAGGAAATGTCATTTAACTTTCTGTGCTTAATGTGGTGACTACCCAGGAGCTTGGTGAGCCTAGCAGCCTTGGCAGGCATTCTTGACAGCTTGTCAAGCCCGAGGCTACTGCATGTTGTCTTTCCTCTCCATAATTAATAATTAATTAGAAATCATGAAGCTTTAATGATGAACTGATTTAAATATACTGTTTTTGGGGGGTTGTACTTTTTTTTTTAAAAACATTCATTTTTTGAAAGCAAGAAAGACAAGTAAGAAGAGCAACATGCATGCTTTCAAACAAGTCAGATAAAACCACTGAAGGAATAATAAAGACCTTCCATACACATACATTCAGCTGTGTATATAAGGATATATTTGCATACAAGGAATCTAGTCCCTACTGGCCAAACACAAGTTACTAAACACCTTTTTGCAAGCCCAGAAAATCAAACACAGCCTGAAGCACCTCATTTAAGGATTTCCCATGTATGCAAAGCACAAATCCCAAACCAGTATTTTTTTTCCTTAATCAGTTGGCAAGTTTTGAGAAAATGTAGGAAAATTATGGCCCAAATTTTCAAAGGCACTACAAGGAGTCACAGAACAGAGAAGGGAAAGGAAAAGGATGCCATTGTTAATTGATGCAAATCCAGCATTCTTCTAATATACTTAAACTCCATATATATTATAATATATATTTCCTTATATGTTATATATTACATATTACATATTGTACATTACATATTACACATTACATACTGTATACTGTATGCTGTATAATACATATTAACTTTATTTATATTTTGTACAACTCCCCCTACACCTCATTTAGCCTTTTTTTGCCCTCTCAGACAGGCCCAAGTTCAGTGAAGAGTCTGAATGTTGCTGAAATTGTGGCAGAAGTCCACAATTGGCCCTTGGAGAACAGTCCCTAGCCTTAAATTGAACATCTGTGCTCCACACCCAGTGCCTAAGGAACACCTTTCAGAACAAGAGTCCAGCTTAAATATACCCAAGAAGGAATTGTCAGAAACAGCTCTGGTTGAAGCCCCTTCCTCTGTAGACATTAGATACGCTTTCACCCAAACCCATCTCCTTTATATTGAAGATTCAGAAACTGATTGTACAAAGGGGTACCTGCATATTTCACCAAGACACGATGTCAGCTTGGTTTCCAGGAACAGTTCATCCACAGAGAAAGAGAGTTTCTCTGGGGGTGATATTGTTTGCCTGTAATGTAGATGATAAAATATCAACAGAAGAGAAGTGATTTCACACTATGCACAACAGCAGCATGACAGCTCCATACCCAGCTGCAGTCCTTGTTATACTAAGACTCCCTGAGTGAAACTCTATTAAGTCTAGTAAATGAAATTCTGTTTTGTATATTCTTGGGAAAAATGAAATAAGAATCATCGGTATTAATCAATATATTTATTAACTTTCAGACACCAGTACAATGGTACTATTGTAGCTATTAACATATGTAGCTATTTAACATTTGTGAAAGCTTCTCTCTTTTACTGATATTAACGAATAGCACTACATATATAAACATCCTCTCCCACACTTTCAAACTTGCCAGCACTGTCAGTAATAACCACCTAAAAGGTGATCCAATCATGAACAGAGGCATTTCCACAAATGTATAGTCTCTAATTTGAGTCTGTGTTAATCATGAGGGAATGTTCTAAGACAGAAGTTCAACTGGGAAGGAGAAGTGTTGTCTTTTAGGTTATTTTGGTTCTTCTCTTTCTATTTTTAGGTGACAAATACCACCAGATAACAATGGTGTAGAAGTTGTGATCTCTTAGTTCTTTGGAGAGCCATCGTACAAAGAGAGGAAATGTATCTGCACCAAAGGAGTACACTGTTTATCTCTGTCTCTAAATTCAACTGCTGAAGCTGAATTCCTTTGGGGGAGAAAGACTCAGTTGATGGATTGAAATTTGAGGCAATATAAATTCTTGTTGGACTAGTCTAGAATGTTTGCCATTTCATGTGGTTATAGAACTCAAGATCTCTCTGAACTCATGTCATTTCCCCTTATAAACATTTAAGGAGTCAGTTTCCTATAACTTCTTACAGTCACTGTCTGGTGAAATGAATCATAGAAATACCATTTTCTGACAAAAAGAGGATGAGAATAGGTCTTTATGGGTTGACTTGCTTATCTCAAAGTCAGTATCAACTCTGCCAATGTTGTTCTGGACAGCTGCTTTTATCATTCTGTTCTCAAAAGCTTCCAGTGATGGGGATCAGACACGGACTCTAGATGATCTGTATGAGTGCTTCACTTTTTCTTACTGCTAGGAGAGATTTCTGGGTTTATGTGTGTAACCTAAATCTGCTTTTCACATCATTCCTTAAGTTGATGTCACAGTTGTGTCAAAACCTAGGTGAAAATATCTCAGAGAAAATGCTTTCCTACCCCTCTAGCCAACATCATCTAGAACTTCATGAAAAACAGTGGAATGTTATTTTTAAAATTGTAGCCTGTGCATTTATATGATTGTTTGAGCCTGTAATGCATGGATTGTGTAATGATGTATACATTATTATCTTGTTCAGATGCTATGCATTATATTATGTATGTGATCCATTTCAGAACCAAATAATAATAAAAAATACACAGATTTTATAGCCCAAAGGGTAAGACGTATCCGGCAGGTTAATTAATTGAACAGCAATCCAGAAGGAAATATATTCCAGTGGAGACAGTGGAACACTCTCCCATTACAATTGATCATATTTAGTTAAGAGGATTGGCAGGAGTTTGCAATTCACTCAGGTGCTGCTTTGGGCAGGGCCTGTGTTACTTAATCTAATAGTTCTTTTTCTGCTTTGGTGTTGCTAAAGGCCCCTGAAACTCATCTTCATTAATTGCATTATAATAGAAAGAGTGCCCTAGAGACAATAAAAAAGGAGCAAACCCCAAAGGACTGAATCCATTTTCTACAATTGGACCGTGTTACGTTATGTGATAAAAGCTCATCTGCACACCCAGAAACTATCAGAGAGAAACAATGGCAGGTGGGGACACAAATAGTACCCTGCCAGACTACTCCCAGATCATATGAAATATCCCTCTTATCAGTTTGGGTCAGCTCTCCTAGTTGTGAACCCATACAATCTCTTGCCCACCCTCAACCTATTAGCTTTTGTTAGGAAAGCAGACAGAAAGCCTTGATATTGTCCTGCACTTAAGTAAAGGCAACCCCCGGTATCGATACAGACTGGGGAATAAACAGATCGAGAGCAGACTGACACAGAAGGACTTGGGGTTCATGTGGATGAAAAACTGGATTTGAATCACAGAATTGTTTAGATCGGAAAAGACCTTTCAGATCATCAAATACAACCATTAGCCAACTCTACCACTAAACCATTTCCCTAAGAACATCTACTCTTTTAAATACCTCCAGGGATGCTGATTCAACCACTTCCCCGGACAGCCTGTTACAATGCTCAATATAACTTTCAGTGAAGAAATTTGTCCTAATATACAATCTAAACTTCTCCTGATACAACTTTAGGCTGTTTCCTCTTGTCCTATCACTTTTTACTTGGGAGAAGGGATGGACCCCACCTCCTTTCAGGTAGTTGTAGACATTGATAAGGTCTCTTCTGAGACAATAGGTACTCTAAACCTAGAAAGGGAACTGTAACCTGCTTTGTATTGAAAGCAACACAGCCAGCAGGTCTAGGGAGGTGATTGTAGCCCTCTACTCTGCTCTGGCGAGTCCCCACATGGAGTAATTTGTTTAGCTCTGGAGTTTTCATGACAGGAAAGACATGGACCTGTTGGAGAGGGTCCAGAGAAGGGCCACGAAAATAATCAGAGGGTTGGAGTGTCTCTGCTGTGAGGACAGGCTGAGAGAGACAGGGTTGTTCACCCTGGAGTAAAGAAGGTTCTGGGGAGACCTTGTGGTCTTTCAGTATTTTAATGGGGCTTTTAAGAAAGATGGGGACAGACTTTTTAATATGGCTTGTAGCAATTGGAAAAAATGGTAATGGCTTTAAATTAAAATAGATTCAGACTAGATATAAGAATGAATTTTTTTTATACTGAGGGTTGTGAAACACTGGAACAAGTTTTCCCAGAGAGGTGGTAGATGCTCCATTCCTGGAAACATTCAAGGTCAGGTTGGATGGGGCTCTGAGCAACCTGCTTATTGGAGCTGGCTATTGGTAGAACAAGAGAAGTCATGGCTAGAGAGGCTGCAGTGTCTGGGTGTATCCAGGAGTGAGACAGGGTTGTGTGTCTAAGACTGAGATCAATAGGGGCTGGCTACTGGGAACAGGGAGGTCCCAGTGAGTGCTACAAGTGTGTGCGTGTAGGTGTGGGGTCTGTAATAGGAATTGGAGTGGGACTGCTGTTTACGGCAGTTGTATGCCCAAGTGCCAGTGACTGGAGAGACTGGGATCCAGGGACGGCTCCTGAGCAGACTGAGGTTCTGAGGCCAGCTGCTGGAGGGATTCATGCTGTATGTATGTATGTACGTATTCTCAGCAGTGGACCTACATACCGCTCAGCCGGTGAGGGCAGCCTTTGGGGTTTGTCTCTGTTCCACTGAGCACCAAATTTGTGTGTTCGAGTTGATCTGTGTTACCAGTCACAAATATATGTGTATCTGTGGTGTACACATATGTTTGTGCCTACTGGCAATACATGTTCAGGATTTGGGGACATGGAGCTACAACAGGTTCCCCTCTCTTGAGCTACCAAATCCATGCCTATTCCCTTAACAGATTACTTCTTCATACCCAATGGAAATATACTGAAGAAAGGCCTATAAAGTTTTCATGGTCATACAGATATTTCATGGAGTAGTTTCTGTCAGCTTTTCCAAGGATTTAAGTCAGTGGAAAAGCACATATACAATAGACAATAGAGAATATCTCCAGAGGATCAGATCCTTGTTAATTGAAATCAGGAACTTTTCTTCGTTTGTTATAACATAAAGAACATAAGGAACAAACCAAGGAGGAGTTGAAAGCTGTGTAACAGCTCTTGAATATTATATTCATGAGCAGAGCTAAAAATACATCATAGTTGTATAACAGGCAGAAGTTTACAAATAAATTCCTGTATATTTTTTTAAAAGTTTCCTTAGTCATAGACACACAAAAACATGCATACAAAAAGGTTAATTATATGTTATTGATAAAATTACCAATCATCTACTCACAAAACTAGAAAAGTGTTATCTTTTATTTTGATCAAAAAAAGTCAAATTTTAATTCAGAAGGTTTCAGGCAATGTTATGTGTTTGTTTGGGTTTTTTGTTGCTGGTGGTTTTGCGGGGGTTCTTTTTCTTTTTTTTTTTGTCCACAGCTCAAACACCTGTTTAAAGGGATAGCTAATGTTGAACCCCATGCTTATCCCTGCTGGTTCTCCTTCATCATTGTTTCCACCTCCTCACCAGGTAGAGTAGCCCCCTGTTGACTTTAATAGACAAGCAGGGAATTCCTGGGGCAAGCATAAGAGGGTGGAGGGAGGTTAAAAGTTGGAGGAAAATGGAAAGTTCTGAGCCTGTCCCAGAAACTGTCCTCATATAATGTCACTAAATTTGCTCTGCCAAATCTTTCATACTTCTTTTGATCCTCCTTGCCTTTCTTGGCCTCATTTTCCAAGTTTCCTTCTTTTGGGACTGTTAGCCAATGCTTAGAGTATTCACAGTGCTTATGAATAGTCTTAAGCTTTTCACAATGGACATGAGCCTGATAAGTACCTGGTGTGGGGCAACTATTTAGAAGTAGCTGTTGTTGTTGGCATTGTTTTGTTATTATTATCATAATTATAATTATCATCATCATTGTTATTATCTTGAGACTCCAGGTTCTAAGATATGCCCAGTGAACATTTTCAGTGTCTCTCCAACCTCACTGAGTAGAAATCTTACTTTTGTTTTTAAATGTGGGTCTGAAGACTCAGAATGAAATAGAAAGTGAAAATAAACTTTGGAACACAAAATCTGCAATATCAAGAGATACTCAGTTAACATAAGTCCAATGCCAATGTCAAAGTCAGTATTTTCATTTGTGCAAAGGGAATTAAAAGTCTACTTCCTTTAACCTTAACCAAATCTCTAACTTACCAGACTAGCTAGGTAACCATCAGCATAGAATGCATGCCAAAATAGTCTCATTAGAAATATGAGATTCCTTAGACTAGTTCTCCAACATACAGATGCAGGAACACATCCATCCATCCGAAGTATCTCACCACTATTACTTTAGAGGAATTGTTTTTAGTCAGCAAGAAATAATATCAAATGTTGCCTTCACTGAATCTAAAAATCTAATATAAAGCAACCCTGACTAAAATCAAGCCAACTGGACAGAATAGCAGGATATGTAGGGAAAGAATGCAAAATAAATTTGGAATAGGCTTCCCATAGATGACACTGGCCCTAAATGTCAACACATTAATACTTTGTAGATAAGCAAGGACAGAGAATGTCAGGTTCCTCCTTTTGCTTTTCCACATCTCCTCTTCCAAATATATGACTCCAGACCTCAGTAGAAAGTGGAAGGAAAGAAAAGACTTCTGCTCCATCATCCTGAAAGCCGACAGGTTCCCATACTCTTTACCTTGCTAAAAAACTTTGCCAGTTGACATAGTGGGTCTGTAATGTCCAAATGAGACAAAGCAAAAGGCTCAGTAAGAAGGTGAAAGGGCATGACTTCTTTTTAAAAAGTAGTTGTAAGGCTTCGGTGGCAAGAGTGAGGCAGTGCTTGACAGATCAGTTAGTATGTCAGTAACAACAAATTAGCAAGTGCAATATTAATAAAAGGCAAAAGAGGTCCCAGAGCTCTGTGCATCATGCCATCAGTTCTCTGGATTGTACTAGATATTGATCATAAATAAATAATTGTTCCATTCCGTTGTTGATTAAAATGCTAGTAAAAATACCAAGTTACAGGAGCAGAATCTAAAACCGTACTACAGCTGTGAAAAATCCATAATAGGAGTGAAAGCATTTTTCCCTTCTGCTTGGTCCTTTGGTTAATACCATCTCCTTGTCACATGGAATTACAGAATAATGTCTGAAAAGTGCTATTTTAATTTTCCATCTAGAAGTGACAAAACATTCTTGTTGAGCATTTGTATTATGCTGTATATACATTTATTTTCACTCTCTGTAGTATCAGAGCAAATATGTACAGCAAAAGTTATATAAATCATATGTAAGTAAGTTTACTTGTATAAAAATGTAAAAGAGGTAAAAATCACTGTATCAGTAATAAGTCACTGGATCAGATTTACTTTATTTCTCTTTGTAACTAACAAGAAAGTGGAAGGATAAAGCTGATTGTTCCTAGATAGTGGAGTACTTTTTATTTTATGTCTCTCAATGTTCAGAGTATCTTCCCTACAATGGCAGTTCCTATGGCCTCTATTCAATGAGCAAATGGCGGGCTGATGCTCTGAAAGTCTGTTCAGAGACTTTACATGAAACTGTATGGCATTATTCTAAAAGCAGCTGGCTGTTATGTGAGGTGATAACATCCAGCTGAGAGGTGGAAATAAGTAACTGGTGGGCAGCGACATCTGAAAATGACAGCCCTTTCTGCAACAACACTGGGATAGTGGCTCACTTTCCCATCTTTATTAGCTCTTGTTTAGAGAATCACCTGCAAGGTTAAGGAAGTTTTGGATCAGAACTAGCTTTTGCCTGCTTACTTAGCACCTGGCTCACTTGGTATGCTGTTTTTCCTTGCTTAAATGACTAACAAAAGGCTAGTTATTGCAACAACTATCTTTTAAATTCATAAGTAATTTTTCAGAATTATTGCTTCATAATGGGAATAATTGTTACTTGTTATGAAAAAAAAAAAAAGTAGTATAGTAATTAAATTAAATCCACAAACTTAAATAAAACAAACATTTTAAAAAGGAATTAATATAAAATCACTCTTATTTTTTAAATAAATGATATATTGATATTAAAATTAAATGAGGGAAAAAAGTGTTTCTGGATAAATGTTGATTATGTACAATGCCTATCACCAGTGTATCCGGGTGCTCATTTTATGAGGAAAGAAAAAAAAAAAGAGTATAGGTTCACACCATGCACAGTATACGATCTGAAATGCAAACTTTTTTTCATTGTGTGGTGAAAAATTATTTTTCTTCCTAGCCAGTCAAAAATGAAAAACACTTTTTGTATTGTATTGACTGGAACAAAACCAACCAAACAAATAAATAATGTTTGTCCTCTAAATCTCCCTTGAATACAGTTCAAGGATGATATTTTCCTAGAAAAATTACATTAACTTGAAGCTTTATTTATTTTAATCTTTTTTTTTTTTTTCCTCTGGTTCTTGGGTGGGACAATTTCTCTGAAATTTGTCAAGCAAGGGAAGTATCACCAAAAAGTGTTACAAGCTTAAAGATGTTGTAAGGTGAAATATTGCTATTTACTTCTTTTAAGAAAGAATATTTTCCCTGTACACAGTACTGTTAGAAATGGGGAAAAAAGATGTTCCATAGCAGTGTCTTCTTGATTTCTCTCTTCTATTTTTCTCAGTCATACACGTTAACATTGCACCTATGGCTCACCTCTCCAGTAGTTTTACTGCTTGCCTTTGATTTCAGTACCTCGCGGCTGCCTCAGCCAAAAGGCCAAAAATGCAGTCTGGAGTTTTAGGTGAGGACCAGTGGTCTATACCTTGTCTTGATTTTTTACACAAGCTGGTAGAGTGTTTTTCTAATATATGGTTACCCATATTTCCCCTTTGCCAAATGGGATGGCTGAGATTTGAGATCCACCTTGCAGCAATCTATGAATTGCAAAATAGTGACTGCAGCTTGCTGGATGAGAGATAAAAGGAGCTTTAGTTATGAGCACAGGAAAGAAAGGGAACTGTTACAAGCAGCCTTGACGGAAATTGAGGTTTAAAAACATGAAAACACTAAATGAGCCATATCATTACCTGGGGAAAGAGGAAATAAGCAACCACAGAATAGATGGCTACAACAAAGAAGGAACATTTTAGATTTGTTTATTTATTTATGTGCACGGGGGTTTTGGGCATCTGTGGAATGTCTGAGTAGCACATGGAAAGAGACAGGGTAAGCTGGGATTCAGCTCAAATGCTAACAGAAATTTAGAGCAAACACCAAAACAAAGGTCTTGTAGTATTTCACTGGTTATTCCTATGTTTCTTTATGGCTCCATTGGACTGCTAATTTGTTTGTTTTACAATAGTGGAGATGACAATTTTTATTTTTTTTTTTCAACCTTTTGTCTTTTGGAAAGGAGGAATGTTTCTCCAGCAAATGTTGACATCTAGGTATACCTATGTTGACTATGTCAAAAAAGCAAACAAACAAATGAAAAAAAAGACCCAGTAATAGATGTTTAGCAACAATCTTTAAAATCAAAATAGGCTTGAGGCAAATTTACATGAAAGACAGCAACTTTTGCATTCATTTACAGCTTTTCTCCCCTACTAGATCCATTTTAAACTTAAAACAAATGACAGTTGTTATGAACGTGTTCTTCTTATTGTATAATCTATTTCTGATAATCAGTTTTTTAAGCTTTGTATAACTTCAATCAAAAAAATGAATGAATGAGGCTTCTGTAATATATATGATCTGTACTTACAACAATGCTTTATTTCTTGAACAAGATACTGAATTTACTCTTTCAGAAGATATAATTCATATGTCCTGAAGACACTCTACCTTGTAGAATAATTATTATATGAATTTACTAAAAGTTCAGTGTCATATCTTTTTTGTGTTTGAAGCAGTGATGTGAATTATCAAGTAAAATACATTACATTACTAATAATGAAAACTAATGGGTAAAATTGTAGTTCTTTCTCTCTGGAAAAGTTCTCTGCTGTTTCTCCATGATTCTAATTCTCATTCATACAGTCTTTTAAACAAATCTATAAAGCAGGAAGCAGAAATTGTGCTACAATAAAATATATGTTCTACAAAAAATGCAATTAATTCTATGTCATGGTTGATCAAATGCATTAATTAACATAACCAGTCCCTCAAATTGAGGGAAAACTTTCCATATCATAGAAGACATAAGGCAAAATTCCATTTTCTAATTTTTCTGAATCATATTAAGATTATTCAACATTAAATACAGTGTAAAAGAATCCAAACTATAAAGGAACATAGTATCTTAGAGTGCTGAAAGAGATGGCAGACGTGCTGGGCAAGCCTCTCTCCATCATCTTCCTTAAATCGTGGCTGACTGGAGAGGTCCCCATGGACTGGAAGGTGGCAAATGTAACGCCCATCTATAAGAAGGGCAGAAGGGACAATCCAGCAAACTATAGACCTGTCAGTCTGACCTCGATACCAGGGAAGACTATGGAACAGGTCATCTTGAGTGCTATCACCAGCCATGTAATGAGCAGCCAGGGGATCAGGCCTAGTCAGCATGGGTTTATGAAAGGCAAGTCCTGCCTGACGAACCTGATGTCCTTCTATGATAAGATAACCCAATAGTTGGAAGGACGATCCCAAAGGGTGGTGCTCAATGGAGTTAAATCCAGCTGGCAGCCGGTCATAAGTGGTGTTCCTCAGGGCTCAGTATTGGGGCCTTTCCTTTTTAATATTTTCATCAATGATATAGATAAGGA
>VZTM01017947.1:6669-16677 GCA_013400555.1 Jacana jacana
AATTATTGATAGAAGGAGAGGGAATGGCTTCAAGCTGCAGCAGGGTAGGGTTAGGCTGGCCATGAGGCAAGAATTCTTCCCAGCAAGAGTGGTCAGAGCCTGGACTGGGCTGCCCAGGGAGGTGGTGGAGTCCCCATCCCATCATTGAGATGTGGTGTTGAGGGATCTGGTGTAGGGGAGACCTTTGCAGAGCGGGGCTGATGGCTGGACTCCATGATCCCAAGGGTCTCTTCCAACCTGGATGATCCTTCTATGATTGTATCACCCCACCCACCTTACCCCTGTCCCGTCCAGTCTCCCCATCCCATTTCATACCCCCCTCATCCCATTTTATCCCTCTCCTACCCCATCCCACCTCACACCCAGCTCCTGCCCCGGCCCCTCCCACCCCGGCTCCCGCTGAGGTGCTGAGGCCCCTCCCGCCCACCTGAGGGGCACCACAGCCGGGGGCGTGACCTGCCAGCCAGCTGACCAATGAGGAGGGGGCTGGTGGGCGGGGCCGCGCCTGCGCAGTGCCTTGAAGGTGGCGTGCTCGGCTAGGCGGGCTGTCGCCTCGACGGGGCGGTCATGGAGCCTTCCCGCTCCTTCCGCTTCCCCGGTCCCGCTGGCCCGGGCAGGCTGAGGGGACTCCCAGGACGAGCCCAACGCCCGCCATGTCTTGTCCCTCCCGAGCCCCAGCCTCTCTCCGCCCTACTATCCGGCCTAGGCCTGGGCGAGCGGCCCTGCCCCTCGCTGGAACCCGGGGACTGGCCCTTCGGTAGGTGGTTGTTCCCGGGGCGGGAGGGGGACAGCGAGGCCTGGCCCGGTCCCCCCTCACCGCCCGCCGTGTCTTCTCCTTCCTGCAGGCCGTGGCGCTGCGGTGGAGGCCGCGGCGCAGGATGAGGGGGCAGTGACAGCCCTCCACGGACGTGGGCGGTGAGTGTCCCCCCTCCCTGCCCCTCGGGGGTCGGGGGTGCATTGTCCCCTCCACCCCCTGACCCCTCCCCGCCCTGGCTTTGGCCTCACGTCCTTCCACTGGCAAGGTGAGGTGGTGAGACGGGGGGGACACTCTGTAAGGACACCCCTGGTGCGACCAGGATGGTTCCCCCCTGTCACCTCCCTCGGTGGCAGCTGGTTTGGTGGCTTGTCACCTCGCCAGGCAGGATAGCACCCACCACACGTGTGGGGCATGAGCCAGGGAGGGGGATATAGGGCAGAGAATGGCCGGGGGCGGGTGGTGGTGGTGGTGAGGGCCATCATGGGTGGTAGATGCAGGTAGGACACTGCCAGTGTGTCCCCCAACCTGCTGAGCTTCACCTCTCTCTCTGCTGGGGACGCAGGGTCCTGTGGCGAGGTGGAGGGGACATGCTGCCCGCCCCCCCTGGGAGAGGTGCCTCCATGCTGCCCCAGGGGACGCCCTGCGTTGCCCCAGCACCCACCCTGCACCCCCGGGCACCCCGGCCCTCCCCGTTGCCTGCGTCCACCCCAGCAAACCCCCCGGCTGCCAGCAGACCGTAAGTGAAGCCTCGGTGAAGCCCCCAGCCTCATGTTTTGGGGGGCCAAGTGCCACCTGGGGGTCCACAGCTCGTCACACCCCTGCTCCATCTGTCCTAGGGCACCGGGGGGGCCGAAACCAGTGGCCAAGGGAACGGCCCTGGCCGTGGGGCTGAACTCAGTTAAAATCCACTGCCAGAATGAAGCCGTCTACCAGTACCATGTCACCTTCAGGTATGGGCACAGGGACCTTCAGGTGGGCATGGGCTCCCCCATAGCCCCTGGAAGGGTGGGCACCCCTGGGCAGAGCCCTCTGCTGCTCTCTCTATCCAAGTAGCCACTAGATGGAGTGGCCAGTGTGGCTACCTGCGCTGTGGGGCAGCAAAGCCAATGAGCTCGGGGTTTTCTCCCTCTTAGGGGTTTTTTGGGGTCCCAAGTGGGGGTCTTGCTGGGGTGAAGCAGGGGGTTAAAGGACCAAGGACTTGGCAGTGGTCTTGTATCCACCTGGAGACCTCAGCACAGGAAGGACACGGAGCTGTTGGAGCAGGGTCAGAGGAGGCCACGGAGATACTGGGAGGGCTGGAGCCCCTCTGCTGGGAGGACAGGCTGAAAGAGTTGGGGGGGTTCATGCTGGAGAAGAGAAGGCTCCAGGGGGAACTTGGAGCCCCTTCCAGTCCCTCAAGGGCCTCCAGGAAAGCTGGGGAGGGACTCTGGATGAGGGAGAAGAGCCACAGGAGGAGGTGGAAGGGGTTTGACCCTGCAAGAGGGGAGCTGGAGCTGAGATGTGGGGAAGAACTTCTTTGGTGTGAGGGTGGTGAGAGCCTGGCCCAGGTTGCCCCAAGAAGCTGTGGCTGCCCCATCCCTGGAGGGGTTGAAGGCCAGGTTGGAGGGGGCTTGGAGCCTCCTGGTGTGGTGGAAGGTGTCCCTGCCCGGGGCAGGAGATGGAATGAGATGATCTTTAAGGTCCCTTCCAACCCAAACCATTCTATGATATTAGGAAGGAACTCCTTCTGGTGAGACCCTGGCCTAGGTCCCAGGTTGCCCCAAGAAGCTGTGGCTGCCCCATCCCTGGAGGAGGGGTTCAAGGCCAGGTTGGAGGACACTTGGAGCAACCTGGGCTGGTGGGAGATTTCCCCAGGGCAGGGGGAGCGACTGGGTGGTCTTTAAGGTCCCTTCCAACCCACTCATGTGCTCCTTCGATCCCCATGTCTGCCAGCCCCGAGGTGGAGTGCAGGAGCGCCCGCTTCGCCATGCTGAAGCAGCACCAGGCAGTGACAGGGGACGTGACAGCATTCGATGGCTCCATCCTCTACCTGCCCATCCTGCTCCCCCAGGTAAGGGGTGATGGGATCTGCACCAGGGTCAGGTTGTTCCCCAACACAATTTGGGAGTGTGGGGTTGTCCTCCCCTCCCAGGGTCTCCAGCCCTTGTGCTGGGGAGAAGACCATCCCTTTCACCCCGCAGCCGGTCAGCCTGAAGGTTCAGAGGAGGAACGACGGGGAGGAGATCACCATCACCATCCAGATCACCAAAGTCCTGGAACCCAGCTCAGATCTCTGCATCCCCTTCTACAACGTGGTTTTCCGGAGGTGAGAGATGGCAAGAGACCTCTCCCTGAGGTGGGAAGAGACCTTCCTCCTCCTCCTCCTCCTCCTCCCTGAGAGCCCCAGCCCCATCCTTCCTTGAATTTTCCTTCTTTAGGGTGATGAGAATCTTAAATATGGATCTTGTTGGGAGAAACTTCTTTGAACCTGCCCAGGCCACCATCATACAGCATTACAGGTGGGTGCTGCTGGAGGTGGTCTTTCTCCTCCCTTTGCTCACGTGGCCACGAGACGGGGCCGTTCCCATTCCCCCAGCGACGGTGGAAGGCTGGAAACTGGGGAATTCTTTGTCAGGTCAGCTCTCTTGGCCATCTTTCTTCTTCCTCTTCCTCCTCTCCTCCCCAGGCTGCAGATTTGGCCAGGATACTCAGTCAGCATCCGGAAAAAGGACGGTGGCCTCTTCCTCTTGGTCGACCCCATCCACAAAGTCATCCGCAGCGATTCCGTCCTGAGTTTCATGTAAGAGGGGAGGGAAGGGGGGGAAATAAAGAGAAGGACCCCCATGGATGTTTTTTTTGGGGGGGTGGGATGGAGGTGGTTTAGCAGCAGCCTGTCTCTGGGCAAGGGGGAAGTGCTGGCTACCATCACTGGGCTCGTGGCTACTGGTGCCGTTCGGCCAAAGGGTTTGAATTTGGGGGGTAAGGTGGCCAAAAAGCACCACCCCGAGCCCTTCTCTCCTGTCTCTCTCCCTCTCTCTCTCTCTCCTCGCTGCAGGCACAGCATCTACAAGCAAAGCCTCAGCAGCTTCCAGGATGAGTGCACCAAGCAGCTGGTGGGCAGCGTGGTCATCACCCGCTACAACAACCGCACCTACCGCATCGATGACATCGACTGGAACAAGACCCCCAGGGACAGCTTCACCCTGGCCAGCGGCGAGGAGATCACCTTCGTGGACTACTACAGGTAGGGACCCCACTGGAGCATCCCTCAGGATGAGCATCCATGGATTGGATGGGAAGGGTTTTGGTGAGAGACCAGGAGCAGGAACGTTTGGTCTGATGCTGTTATCTTGTTGTTTGGCCAGTAAATCCTATGGGATCACCATCAGGGAACTGGACCAGCCACTGCTCATCCACAGGCCCAAGGAAAAACAGACACCGGAGGGGAAGGTGAGGAAGACAACGAGAGCTGGGATGGGGAAATGGAGACCCATGGTCTTTTCTCACCTTCTCCGGCCCCTCTCCTACCTGTCACTGGGGAGGACAGGGGTTTGCAGCCCCTTTTGGGGGGGCTTATGGTGCCTGTACCCCTCCCCACAGCGTCGGCTGGACATGGTACTGCTTGTGCCAGAGCTCACCTTCATGACTGGGATCCCCAGCTCGAAGAAGGACAGTCGAATGGTGAAGGTCAGAGCATCCAGCTGGTGATCCCTGCTCTCATCTGAGCTGGTGTTGCCCTTGGGGAGGGAGGGTCTCAGAACCCCCCAGTGTCACACCCAGGGGGATCCCCAACCCGCTTCCTCCCGTGCAGGACGTGATGCGGGAGATGCTGCAGAGCCCCAGTCAGCACTACCGGCGTCTCACCAGCCTCCTCTGCAAGATCAAGGACAACCCAGAGGCCTCGGGGGAGCTGATGCGCTGGGGGCTCACCCTGGACCCCGACATCCACAGGGTAAGGGACAGGGGTGTCAGGGCCAGGTTCTGTGCTCCTCCCTTCCCAGGAACGGAGCTGCCACCTTTCTCTTTAGACCCAGGGCCGAATCCTGCCCATGGAGAGGATCAACCTGCGCCACAGCTCCTTCATGCCTGGCGAGGACCTGAGCTGGAACAAGGAGGTGACACGAGAAGCTTCCATCTCGACGGTGAGCCCAAGGCAGCAACATCCCCTTGTTGGAAAACTGGGATGGTTTTTCCTTTGCACTGGTGTCCCATCTGCCCAGCTCCTGCCTGAGCTTGCTGGAGCTGAAACCCTTCCCTTTATTTACCTTGGCTTTACGCTTCAGCCTGTTTTTCCCTAAGGAGGTTGGAGGTACGTGACTGCAGCTTCTGCTCTCCCTCTTCCTCCTGAAGGAGGCTGAAGGCTTCCAGACTGCAGCTTTCAGATGTTGCCTGTGAACCCTTTTAGGTTCCTCTCGGGCTGCTTTTCCCTCTCCTGAACTTCCCACTGGGCTGTCAGGGCTGGGAGCTGCACCTTTTGGCAACGGGCTAAGGATTGTCCTGGCTTCCCTCCCTTCTTAGATCTCCATGAATTACTGGCTGCTGGTTTACCCCAAGCGCCTGCAGGACCTGGTGAAAGACTTGATGGTCGTCATGGAGAGCGTCTGTGGCCCCATTGGGATGCACCTCAGCCGGCCTGTCTTGATGGAGCTGAAGGACGACCGCATCGAGACCTACACCAAGACCATCCGGAGCGTTTTGGGCACTGAGGTGAGGTGGACTGGGGTGGGCTGGGTGTCCAGGGTGATTTTAGGACGAGGTTAATGCATCTGTTGGAGAGGGTTGTGCAGCCCTTGCGTCTCCTGGGTTGCTCCTGCATCTTCCTTCCCTGCAGGACAAGGTGCAGCTTCTCCTGTGCATCATCTCCAGCAGCCGGGAGGACTTGTATAGGGCCATCAAGAAGCTCTGCTGTGTACAGTCCTCTGTACCCTCCCAGGTAGGTGAGGGGGTTCAGCCAAAGGGGACCACCACCACCACCAACCACCACCACCAGTTAAACCGTTGTGATCACCCTCTCTACCTCCAGCCTCGGTTTTCCTTGATTTTGATCATCCCCAAAAGGTCATCAATGCCCAGACCCTCATGGGCCAGGCAGGCAAGATGAGGAGCGTGGCCCAGAAAGTCCTGCTGCAGATGAACTGCAAGATGGGGGGCGAGCTCTGGGGAGTCGATATCCCCCTGGTAAGGCGAGTGAGACACGTGTGTGATGAGTTTGCAAGCTCTTTGGGGGGGGGTTAAACCGTTGTGATCACGGGCTTCTTGGTGGGGACGCGGCTGAAACCACCTGCAGAACTGGGGTTGGTGTTTCCATTTTCGGCTTCCAACGTCCCTCCTGGTTGGAGGGATCCTGTCAGGGCAGCCCAGAATTGTCTGATTTATCCCTAATTCCCACCTGCTTTTTTTAACTGTGTGTCCCCTCCCTTGACTCCTGCAACTCCAGAAACAACTGATGGTCATCGGGATGGACATCTACCACTGCCACAGCAAAGGGATGCGCTCCGTCATCGGCTTCGTGGCCAGTATGAACCAGTATGTGGTAGCCCAAGGGAAAGGCTTTTCTTCCTGTTCTGCCCTGGGAATGGTGGAGGTGGTGGTGGGGGGTTGTCCCACTGCTTCCACTTTGCCGGGAAAGGGGCGAAACTGGTGGCTGTCTGTTTATGTTGGACATCGCTGGTGGTGGTGGCCTTCAGCGTGCCCTTGGTGCTGGGAATAGGTGCTGCAAGCACCGAGCTGGGGTGGGTTTTGCTTGCACAACGTCTCAGTGGACTTTGGCTGGCGAAGGAGGGGGCCATGGGGGTTGCCTGATGCTTGTCCCTTTCTGTCTCCCAGTGTCCTCACCAAGTGGTACTCCAGGGTGGTCTTCCAGATGCCCCACCAGGAGATTGCCGACAGCCTGCGGCTCTGCCTGGCCGATGCCCTCCAGCATTTCCACGAGGCGAGTCCAAACCCTCCTCCTCCAGGAGTTAAACAACCCCAAACCCACCCCATTGCCTCAAAACGAGGGGAAAAACCACCCTAAACCCGTTGGCCCGAGTACGTGAGGGTGAGCAAACACCCTCAGCAGCCTTTGGACTGGATGTGGTGCCTGGGGAACCCTCGCCACTTATCTGGAGAACGTGTGAACCCGCCTGGAGGATTGGTTTGTACTGGGGGAAGTGCCACGTTAGGCTTCTGCTCATATCAGCAGTTCAGCTGCTGAGCCCTGTCCTTTTTGGCCCCAGCGTGAGAAAAGCAGCAAGTGACCTGCTGCTCTTGGGCTTTTTCCTTCCCTCTGAGAGGAGGAAAACCAAACCAACCACAACCAACAAACCCACCCTGAAAAGGCCAAGTTTGGTAGTCACACAACACTGGCCTGTGGGCAGGATTAGCAAACCCTGCTTTTTTTCTCTCCACCCCTCCTGGAACCTGATTTTTCAACTTATTTGTTGGTCCTGAGGGTAGTGAAGGGCTTTCTCCAAAGCTTGAGGGAGATGGGTTGGATTCCCAGGCTGAAAACCCACTGAATTGTCCACCCTGGAGACTTGATGGGTGCTTAAAGCCCAACCTCTTGCCAGGGTGGGCATCTCCCTCCTGCCAGCCACTTTTAGGGGGTGTTTGAAAACCCCTGGCCTCTGCCTATTTCTGCTTGCCCAGATGAACCACTGCTTGCCCAAGAAGATCGTGGTGTACAGGGACGGCGTGTCCGACAGCCAGCTCGACACCGTGCTCAAGTATGAGATCCCCCAGATGCAGAAGTGCTTCGACACCTTTAAGAGCTACCAGCCCAGCATGGTGGTGGTGGTGGTGCAGAAGCAAATCAGCACCAATTTTTACTCCCTGACGACAGAACAATTCACCTCCCCTCCTCCGGGCACCATCATCGACCACACCATCACCAGCTCAGACTGGTGAGTGGAAGCGGGGTGGAAAAAAACCCACCCCCAAAACTGAGATATATGTAAGAAATTAGCCCCAAACTTTTGGTGGGTGATTAAAAAGGTGCCTTTTCTTCCCTCTCAGGCAGGATTTCTTTTTGTTGGCCCATTGCTCTCGCCAGGGCTGTGGCATCCCCACACGCTACATCTGTGTGCTGAACACGGCCAACCTCAGCTACGAGCACCTGCAGAGGTAAGGACAGGCTTCTTGCTGTCCCCTGGGGCTTGGGGACACACAGCCAGGCCCTTAAAATCTGGGGTTTATTGCTGAAAACAATCCCCTCTGAGCTGCCATGGGGAGGGCAGCAGGTATTGAGCCGAGGTTGCTCTTAGTACTGGGTTAACTGGGAGGACTCGGTAGCGGATGAGGGGGAGGATGGCGTCTGTCTCGCCTCCTCTCTGGGTGAGAATTGGGAAAGGTGATAAAGGACAATCTGTGTCACCCGGTGCTGGCCTTGGAGGAGAGCTGTGACGGGTTGAAACAGGGCTCAAATAATTAATCACAGCATCTCAGGGGTTGGAAGGGACCTTGAAAGCTCCTCCAGTCCAATCCCCCCCTGCTGGAGCAGGAACACCCAGAGCAGGTCACACAGGAACGCCTCCAGGAGGGATTGGGATGTCTCCAGAGGAGACTCCACCACCTCCCCCAGGGTTCCCTCACCCTCACCCTGAAGAAGTTCCTCCTCATATTTAAGAGGAACTTCCTCTGTTCCAGCTCCCACCCATTGCCCCTTGTCCTGTCATTGGGTGTCACTGAGAAGAGCCTGGCTCCATCCTCCTGACACTCACCCTTTACAGATTTATCAACATTCAGGAGGTCACCCCTCAGCCTCCTCTTCTCCAAGCTCAAGAGACCCAGCTCCCTCAGCCTTTCCTCCTAGGGGAGATGCTCCACTCCCTCCATCATCTTGGTAGCCCTGCCCTGGACTCTCTCCAGCAGCTCCCTGTCCTGGAACTGAGGGGCCCAGAACTGCTGGACACCATATTGCAGATGGGGTCTCCCCAGGGCAGAGGAGAGGGGGAGGAGAACCTCTCTCCACCTCCTGACCACCCCTATTCTAATCCACCCCAGGATGGCATTGGCCTTCTTGGCCATGAGGGCACAGTGCTGGCTCATGGGCATCCTGCTGCCCCCCAGCACCCCCAGCTCCCTTTCCCCTGCACTGAATGAATGCAAAGAGCCACCATCAATGGCCCAGGCAGAGCCTGACCTTTAATTCCTGCCGGGGGGGAAGTAAACCATGAGGAGATGAAGCCCCGTGGCAGCCCCAGGGAGCAGGATGTGACCCCGAAACCAGGGAGCACTAACCTCTTCCTCTCGTTGTCCCCAAGGTTGACATTCAAGCTTTGTCACCTCTACTGGAACTGGCCAGGCACCATCCGTGTCCCCGCTCCCTGCAAGTACGCTCACAAGCTGGCCTTCCTCTCGGGACAGATCCTGCACCACGAGCCCAGCGCCCAGCTCTGTGACAAACTCTTCTTCCTATAGACAAGGGCTGGGGAGCAGGGAATTGGGGAGGTGGGGGTGGGAAGAGAAAGAAAAAGGGCTCATTTTTGGGGGGTTCAGCTCCCCCAACCGCTGCGGTTAAAGTCTCCCCACGAGAGGGACCCTCCTCCTTCATTTTGAATTATTTTTATTTATTGATTTATTTCTGCCGGTGGTTTCTTGGGGTTTTGCTTTATTTTGGGGTTTGGTTGGTTTGGTTTGTTAACTGTTTGAAAAAAAGGCTGCTGGGAAGTGCTTGGCAGGATCCCTGGAGCGATGGGCTCTCGGGATTTATCTCCATGGGAATGAAGTGGCAGCAAAACCCCAGTGACTGCCAGGCCACCAGCCTCTGCCCAACTGGTTTCCAGTCCTCCCAGCAAAGGGCTTTGAGTAAATGAGCCCCAGAGGTGATACTGCTCCCCCAGTGCTGGCTCCAGCTCCTCCCTCTCCACCCCAGGCAGGTGCTGGATGTAAAACTCGATGATTTCTGGGTATTTTTGCTCCCCCCCCAATTATATTTCACACTGGCATCGAGGCAGCCGCCCAGTTAGAATTTGACTTGGCTCCTGTTTAACAAACTCAGTTCCAGTTCAACTGGTTGGTGCATCCTTTAAAAAGGCCCTGGTTTTCCAAGGAAGAAAAAAAACCCCATCTTTATTATTTTTAAGTTTTGGTTTGGTTCGTTTTTCAATTTCCCAAGGGAAAAGGTTGAGTTTTGAGCTATTTCAAGGTGTTTCTGTTGAGACCTTCGTGTTTTGAAACAGGACCTGGCTGGGGGGGAGGAATGGGGGCACTGTGAGAGCATCCCCCAAAATCCCACTGCAAAGAGTAGCAGGGATGGGGGTTCAGCAGGAGCCTTTCCCACCCCCCACCTT
>VZTM01017948.1:0-24669 GCA_013400555.1 Jacana jacana
CTCAGAGATGTCCACAAGTAGGTTGGAACATCATCTGCCAGGATGGCATGGCTAAAGCTGATCTTGTCTTTGATGAGTCAAAATTTACTACAGAGCTTGTAAGACTCCCAGTCACTGAGAGATTGCAGTAAGGACAGACAACAAATCCCTGCAACATCTTTCACAGAAAATGGTGGTACAAAACCAATCATGTGAAGAGCCAGGACAGACTTCTCCTGAAGGAAAAACTTTCCTAATTACATCTGATTCCAGACCTACCTGAGGCAGGCTTCTTCCTTTGCCAAAAGCATTTGAGAGCTGTAATAAATTAAAGCAGAAGCCTCCAAAGTTTAAACCACACAATCTACAAAACATACATCAAGCATTTTTCAAAATCAATGGCAACCATCAAAAGTAGACAAGAGATCATTATAAAACTCACTAACAACTGCAATGGATTTATTAGCTCAAAAGCACACTGAAATGGAATTCACGTTTGATGTAGCATAATATATTCTATCAATTTCATTTCTGAAGAATTATTATTACTTAAGATCCAATTTCTAAATACAAAAGAACAAAATATGTGGTAATAGGTGTGGGCCAGCAAAACGTGTATAAGTAAGTCTGGCTTTTCTAGGACCAGAAAGGCCTGTCAGAAGATGCAGTAAATGCTGGGGCAGGAGATCTTAATCCCAGCAAAGAATGGTTCTTTCTTTAAAAAGTACTTTCCACATTTAAAAAATGGAGACCCACTTCTTTCTCTTTTTTAAGCTTGTATATCAGAAGCAGAAAACGTTCAGTATCAACCTTAAGTGGAGTTATAGATGCAGCACTAGAGACAGAAGTATTAGTGAAATAGCATTACTGGGGTAGGCAACAGGTAGGCTGTGTTTTACATATTGAGTTCATAATTTCCATTTTATGATGCAATTACACTACTCAGACTCTGAGTTGTGGAAAGGAATCTCCAGCCCTTTATTAAAAACCAAATATTGGAGAAGTTGAGACTGACTATTAAATGTTTTCAAGGAGTACCTGTGAAACAGGCTGAAGTGTCCTGTCTGATATCAGACCCTAGAAGAGTCTCTGTAACAAGGACCAGAACCCAGTCATCTTCCCACCCCACAAAGTAAGGCCTCCTGCTGTTTGCTCTCTTATGCTCTCCTATGGGTTTGGTTGTGAGCCAAACGGCTTTTACAGACAATGCCACAATCCAGTGATGGGGATGCAAGTTCAGGTCCTCTCATCCTGGAGAAAGAATTGAATGGAGGTCTCCCTGACCCTGGACATGCTATGGGAAAGGTAGTCAAGATACAACATTGACTCATCTGACAGAGATGACACAACATAGGTATCATTTCTGCAAGAAGACTAAATGCTCTGATCACACAGCAGACCAACAAGCATATCATGCCACACATGCATCAGGCCCTTGTATTTCCTTTGTTTGCCTCCAGGCTGTTCCCATTCAGTGTGAAAAAATGCCCCTCATCTTCTACCAGAGTATTGTTTCACCCCCTGCAGAAGGAGCCTGCTCCCAGAGATGATTTTTTGTGGAGGCACCTTGTCCCCCGGCTACACAGATCTTAATGGATCTCAAACTACCCTAAAATATCACTGCAGAGGCAGGAAGATCTAGTAGGCAGTTAATGAGGCTGGGGATGGACCAGAAACTTGGAGTCAAAGGGGGAGTGTGCCAAATTAGCGGTACTAATGCATCCTGAATTGCTCTGCAGAAATATACCTGCTTTGAAATCGGGGATGATACACACTTAGGATCATGGGTGATCTTTATCTAAGTGATTTGCCCAGGGCAATGTAGGGAAAATATGGCAGAGCAAGGACCAGCATGGTGGAATAGAGCCCCTCTAAAAAAAATCTGTCTTAAACCAGGTCCTTCTTAATTTTGCTCATGAGTTACGGTGATGCTAATACTCAGCTGCAGCCAGGCAAAGCCAGACACAACACAGAGGGTACCAAGTCATGGGAAATAGACCTTTCTAGCAATGCCTGGCAGCAGGTTAGGATAAGTCAAAGTTCCTCCTCTGTTCTCACTCTCCTAACAGAGAAGATCAGTGGAAATACCAAACATAAGCACCACAAAGTGAGATTTTTAAAACATCAGTACATTTTGGCTAATCCCAGATGTTATTAATAGCATCAGTATGGGCATTTATCTTCCCCACCCTGAAACTAGAGTTTTAATCCCCTATTGATTGAAGCTGAAGTGTAGGATACACTACAATTTATGCGATTGATTTGTGTACCTTGAGGGAATCAAGTCATCTGTAAAACAAATTTTTCCTTCCCTTACAGGTCTCTGTTAGCTAAATGTCTCTGTAAGCAAAATACTTTCTTGGAATTAAGGGCAAGAGGTCAAACACACTGCTAGCAAAATCAGGCAGAACCTTGGTGAAGTCAGAGTGGAAAATTTGAAGCACTAAACATATTTCCTTAACTTATGAGAAGCTAACTTGGACTCAAGGAAAATAACTTTTTTAAGACTAAAAAGTTATATGATTCCATAGAGAAGAGGCACTTGGCAGCATTCAGAAAGTTACATATTAAGAAACTGTTTGGGTTTTTTTTTTTTTTTCAAAATAGCAGGTTTTTGAAAAAGAAACAATCCAGTGTCCAATAGCTGGAGTGTTCTGTGATTTTCAGAAGGTGCCAAACATTCCTCCTGCAGAAACCAACCACTAGACTTCACTCAGGCATAAAATAGGAATCTTGACTATCCCAATCACTTCACGAAAGGAAGACAGGAAACCTATTCAGAAACCACAGATGAATTACCTTAAGAATAAAGCCTGAAGGAGGAGACAGCCCTGGGTTCCTCTGGTGCATGTGCTCATCTCCTTAAGCATTCCCTTTAAAAGCTCCATGTCAAAGTTTTTCTAGTCTCTTGACAAGCTGAGTTTTCGCTACGCTCAGCCCAGCAGTGGGATAACTTAGAAGGAAGAAACTCAAAAGTAGTTCTGGTTCATTTGAATTAGCGGCAGCCACGGCTCAGGAACAGGAAACAAAGCTCTTTCAGATGTTGTCATTGCTGTGAATCTCAATGATGCTGTCTCAGGCAGGAACAATAACATTTGATTTTTCTCCCACAGGTGTCATACAGGGACGAAGTGCCTTGGAGGAGAGTAAGAAACAACAACTCACAGCGTTCATACCTGTATATATTTATACGCTGAATGACAAGGCTAAGGAGTTGGGGGTAGAATACAGGTGAGCTTTCCCATCTACAGCACTCAAACTGAGAGCTAAGAAATTCACTAGTGTACAGTTTTGATCTGGCTTGTATAAAAATCTAATTTATATTTTCAGATTAAAGTGCAAATGGATGAATATTGCCCATGCCAAGAGCAGATGCCAGCCTGCCCAGTCCCTAGGCTGGCCTGCTTCTGTCCTGCCACCAATACACCACCTCAAACTGCAGAATTGCCTTGTCATGTCGTAGAGACACCTCTTTGCCAGCTGCACATTGAGTAAAAGTGAGTAAAAGATTTGTTATTGTAGGCTTTTCCCCCCCGCCTTTCCTTTTTTATGTATTATTGATGGCAGAGTTAAGGAGATTCACGACTCCCCTGTGCACAGTATCTTCCCAACAAGGTAAGTGGTAAGGAAATTATTATTGGAAGACAACTCTATAAAACCAAGTAAATGAGTCACCACTTTGTCTTCCCCACAGAGAGTGACTTTGGCTTATTACACCTTTACAGCACCCTTTTTTTAAATTTAGCTACAGAGAAGATGATCTCTCAGCTCACACACTGATGGCCCAGTCACCGGGCCGGTGAGTAGAGGTAGATGCGGGGGCATTTGGAAAACTCCCTCCGTTTCCAAAGCTGTGTTGACCTGTTAGAATGAGCCTGGGAATTTAGTTTCAGTTTTCTTCCTAAGTTTTCATTTTCATGTGCTCCTGTGCAGCCGTGTCTCAGCTGTGTGCAACAGTGCCAACATTTTGAAAGGAAAATTGCTTTCCATTTCTCACAGGATTTCATGCCTAAAGCATCCCTTACGATCAGAAAATGCAACTACTCAGCCTGTGCAGAGCAGGGGTTACCCAGGTCTCAGGGAATGGCGGGGCTGAGGGTCTTTTCTGCTCCTCCAGTCTTAAACGTGACCCTTAGTGTTGTGACCAGGGACCCAGGAATACACTAGCACAGGACAGGACTGAGAAAAACAAGATGATATTTCTTGTCACCTTCTCCAGACTGAGAAGAACTGGAGAACTCCTTTAATACTATCAGCAAGTTTGCTGATGACACCAAACTGGGAGGAGTGGCTGACACGCCAGAAGGCCGTGCTGCCATTCAGCGGGACCTGGACAGGCTGGAGAGTTGGGTGGGGAGAAATTTAATGAAATAGAACAAGGACAAGTGTAGAGTCTGGCATCTGGGCAAGAACAACCCCAGGTACCAGTAGAGGTTGGGAAAGGACCTGTTGGAGAGCAGCATAGGGGAAAGGGACCTGGGGGTCCTGGTGGGCAGCAGGATGACCATGAGCCAGCACTGTGCCCTCATAGCCAAGAAGGCCAATGGCCTCCTGGGGTGTATTAGAAGGGGGGTGGTTAGTAGGTCACGAGAGGTTCTCCTCCCCCTCTACTCTACCCTAATGAGACCCCATCTGGAATATTGTGCCCAGTTCTGGGCCCCTCCATTCAAGAAGGACACAGAACTGCTTGAGAAAGTCCAGGGTAGGGCCACCAAGATGATGAAGGGAGTGGAGCATCTCCCNCTAAGAATGGCATCTGGCAATGTAATGCAATGCAACTGAACTGAAAAAATGAAAAATTTTCCATGTTACTCCATAGCTGGCTGTGGTGAACATTCGTTTCTGCTTGGTTGTCAGGCAGAATCATGCAAAGAAATGTTTATTATCTCCTACCCTGAACAGTTCATCGTGTCTGTTTAATTAGCTGTGAAAGAGCTTTTGGATGGGTGTGAAGCCCTGTTTGTGTTATAGGCAGCATCGCAGTAGCAGGAGATGTATTTCTATTCACTTCTTGTGGGAGGTGAGGATTTTGTTTTTCCCTTAAAAGCATGTTTGTACATAACGCTGCTGGAAGGTGCCAGGCAATGCCATTAACAGAAATCTTCTGCTCATCTGTCTGTAGACCCACCCAGGCAATGCACCGTGACTAAGGGTCCGCTCCTTCTCAACTTCTAGTCCTGGGGACCAGTGGGAGAGCTGCAGGGCATCATCTTCTCCCGCACAGAGAGCCCATGCTGCCACCAGACCACGCGTATCTCACTCGTAGAATCACATCTAGGTTGGAAGGGACCCTTCAGATCATTGAGTCCAACCATCAACCTAACACTGACAAAACCATCACCCCATCATGCCCCTCATCGCCACGTCTCCCTGTCTTTTAAATACCCCCAGGGATGGCAATTCCACCATTTCCCTGGGCTGCCTGTGCCAGTGGCTTGATAACCCTTTTGGTACAGAAATTTTTCCTGACATCCAATCTAAACCTCCCTTGGTACAACTTGAGGTCATTTCTCACCCCGTGAGATAAAGCTGCTGACAGCTGCTCCTTTGTTACTGCAGATATTTCTATCACGTTTAACCTCACACGGATTTATCACAGCCCGCCCTTTAAACTGGTGTGAAATTTATCCTCGCTGCTCCTCAGGGAAAGCATTCCGGGCCCCGTAAAACAACCTGTCAGAATGACTATAGAATAGGAACTTAACAGCAAAACACCACATCCAGGGACTCACTGCCTTCTCCAAAAGCGCTGCCGGTGCCCGCTGCTGTTTTGTTCACGTTCGGTTTACACTGTGGATGGGCTCAGCTGCCTTTCTACAGCTGCAGGGCACAGGAGTTGGGAGGAGATGGAACACACCAGGTATTTTGTAAGCTGAGGATTAGAGAGGGCCAGGAACAGACACTTGACAGAAAACCAGCATGAACTGGAAGACGGAGCCACAGAGCGTTTCCCTTGACCCACCAGAGCATGAACCCGTTCACACCCAGAAGGTGTCCTGCAAGCCACATCCATGGAAAAGATGACTCAGAACTTCCATTTCCCAACGGAATGGTTTGCTGGCACCTCAGTTACACATCTTCTCCAGCACTTCAAGTGCACCTCAGACACAAAGGAGGGGAAAAAAGGGGCTAATTTTAAGCCAACAAGAATATTTTCAGGCTGTCAGATCCAACACGTCTGTCTTTGTGGGGGTGAAATAGAAGGAAGAGACCAAAGAGCACTCGAGAAAAAATTAAAGTCGATCCCAAGCACATTGCTAATTCAAAGAAATCCTGCAGCCAGGGCTTAGAAGAGCACAGCTACAAAGTAATAGGTTATAAATTCTTGATTCCTTTAAAAACACTAATGCCAATCATCTCAAGTTTGTTATTTACTGCCTGTCTACACAGCTGCCTTTCAGTCTGAGCACTGAAGGAGAAATTTCTCTGGACAACAGGCTGGGAGCGATTAAACTTTAAAATGCAATTCATGACTTGCAAACTCCTCTACTTCGTGCAGAGAAAAATCGGTATTCCACTTAAAATTTAACCACAGAGCAGACCCCATCTTGGCAGCTTGCACAAGGTGACAAACTTTGCAGGAAAAGAAATAAAATGGAAAAAAAGAGAACTTACATTATTGGAAGGGGCTTGAGGGGAGAAAAACTTTAATGCTTGTGCTCAGGATTTTATAATGAGGGTTCTGTAAAGGGAGAAAGGTCCAAAATATTTACTGGGGGGAAAAAAACGTGCAGAATTAGTTCAGAACCCGGGATGTGTCACTCCAACCCTGCTTGCTTATTAAATGGAAATAGAAGCAACCAACCCAGAAAGCTCCATCTTCTGATTAAAAAGAGAAAAGGAGCGGGGAGGGCATTGCTATCTCTGTTTGCAGCGGAGCATGTTGGCTTCCCCTCCCCCTTTTTTGTTTTTTATTTTTTTTGCCTTTTTGGTAACTTACTTTTACCAGTGTACCATTAATAATTCATGCTGCTTCTAAACGGCAGGACAGGCAGGACAGCCGCTGCCTTCTTTGTCGCGGTTCACAATGTCTGAGTGACAACGGTGGCTCTGACTCCAGGCTACTCTCTTTAACTATCTGCCGGGAGAGACACATTGCTGTCCTTCCTTTGTCATTCAGTCCCTGGCATGGCTGTGACAAATGCTGGCGTGCCCTGTCATTCCCTTCACCCCTCCGACGACAGGAATCTGCCACTTTGCAATGTGTGGGCTGGGCTCTTGTCCCCCCCAGAAGAAGCAGCTGTATGATAATGACGCCCGGTGATGGGCACGTCTGCTGCTGCTGGTGCCTCTCCCTCCAGTTACCTATTTGGATTTGACCGTGCTCCAGAAAGCACAGACTTTAAACGCTGCTTTGGGCTCAGCACCCAGCTCAAGCTTGGAGGATAATGGTGTCTCCAGGGGGCTGAGAGGGGGGCGGGGGGGAAAAGGCTCCCTTCTTTTAGCAAAAGTGAAGGAAACGCCAGATTTTTAGGACAGATAATAAGAGATCACAGATGGAAAGAACTACATGTTTCCCCTAACAACCCTTTGAGCCTGAGGTGGCAGGATGCAGAGTAACCCCTAGGACTGCTGGAGACTTCTCAAAACCTGTCCAGGATAGAATCATAGAATGGTTTGGGTTGGAAGGGACCTTAAGGACCATTGAGTTTTAACCTCCTGCCATGAGCAGGGACACCTAGACCAGGTTGCTCAAAGCCCCAGCCAGCCTGGTCTTGAACAGTTCCAGGCATGGGGCATCTGCAGATTCTCCAGGAAACCTGTTCCAGTGTCTCACCACCCTCACAAGAAAGCAATTCTTCCTAACATCTGATCTAAAGCTTTCATTTTAAAACCTTTACACCTCATCCTATCACTACACTCCCTCAGAAAGAGCCCCCCCACACCTTTCCTGAACCCCCCCTGTAAGGATGGCTCACGCAGGGCACGCCGCCTGCCTGCCTTCTCTGCTGAAGCATCACAAACTCCCCTGCAGAGGTTCACAAAGGGAAGAATCCTGCCCCCTTCCTCAGAGGCTTGGAAGTGGTGGGTTTCTTTGTGATGGGCAGCACAAGTGTTCTGGGGCTCCCTCGGAACCTGATAGCAACCTGCAGCCCCCCTCCCTCCCTCCCTGCCTGCCTGCAACAGAGGGGCGCATACTCGATGCTTTCAGACAGAATTGCTCTATTAATTTAATGTGCAATAGCCATTGCAGAGTATCACAGCACCTGCTCAGGATGCTGATTCCAGGAAGGGGCTGGGAGCCTTAATGAGCTTCCTAATTTCCAGCACTTTGATCTTCCCAGATAAATGGATGCAGGCGAGTGCAAAAACAAGGATTAAGTCATCATAGCTAGAGATGCCAATACCAGCCTCTTGAATCCACCAAGACCTCCGAGGAGGCTGCGGGGGCCTTAATGGAGCACACCCAACATTCAACCATCGTACTCTGGGCAGACATTCACGACCTGTTGCTATTATAAACACAGGGGACAAGATGTTACCAGGGCATTCTTTTTTTTTTCCCAGGGAGACATTGAATGCTGCTGCCTTTATCCTTAGCTACGGCAGCGCCGTTACCAATTACAGTCACTAAAGGGGAACAGCTGGGACATGTTAGAACAGAGAGCTCTCTCCAAAGAAGAGAAGAAGCCGACACAAAAAGGATCTCCTTTCTTTCACAGGATTTTGAATCAGAATCAGAGAAAACTGATGGTTTAGAAAGCATGGTAATTTTTTATTTTATTTTATTTTTCTATTCCCTTATTAATTCTCCATCTCATGTTTGTGACTAGAAACCATTTTTGTCCCCAGTCTAAACACCCAGTGACAGGAGGTTGGGGCAGCATCACCCCCACTGTTTTTATAAAGCAAGAGCTGTTAATTAAAAAGCGGCACAGCGGGGCTGGAAGTATTAGAAACTAGAAAGGGAGAAAGAAGAATGCAGAACAGCAAACAGAGTCAGATTTTGATGTCCTTTGCACATGATGAGGTTTTTTTTTTCCCATTAGAGATCTTTCATGGCTGTTCCACGTGTTTCCCAAAGCTCAATTCATCATGTGCACAGCCCTCACTGAAAGGTAATAAGCAACTTCCAGCTAGAGAGTCAATTAACATGTAATCTTTGACATTTTCTCCTTTATACAGAATGAAACCTATCACTTGAGTGTTTGAAAATTTGATTTTATGTCAGGTTTTGCCATATTCATCCGAACCGCTCTGCCTTCCAGTCCCATGGTGGGAAGGCACACTGAGGTTGGCCTCTGAAATGGCCAACAAAACTCCTTCTGAGCTCTGGGAGTAAGGAAGTGATCAAACAAAGTGACTCTGTTGGGAGATCAAAACTTCTTTTCCTTTTATCTTGTCCATTTGGGGCCAAATTTGCATTTTCATAATTGTAAGGCTCTGGCCAGTGAAGAGGAGGTGTGCCCAGATGGTTGCAGCAGCTGCTGGTGCTACCCTCTGCTAAGGGTCCCCTCTGTTGCTGTATGAAGAGCTCAGCTGCTCCTGAAGCAAGAACTGAACCCAACACACAACTGGAACGTGATCTGAGATTATCTTGTATTATCAGAATGCAAATGAGAAGTTCAGCAGCAGCTTCACGAGGCAAAAAAGCCATGGGGAGAGTGTGAAAGGGTGGGCAGCTGAAGATCATCACCTCTCCATCATTCCCAGGTTGCCAAGACAGTAGGTCCTTTATTTGCAGCATAGCAACAGTTTGATGGGTTTTGGCAGAAAACACTACAAGGTAAAACAGTTTACTGGGGAGTGCAAATACCCCAAAATTCAACTTGCAGGCTGCTGGACAGGGGCTGACATTTCTCAGGTGCAGAGAAAGCACCTACTGTGCTTTCAGGTCCTTTCAAGGACCTGCACCTACAAGTCCTTTCAAAGACCCCAGCTGAGGTTTCAGTTCCTACAGCTGCAGAAATATTTAACAATTGTAAGTAAATCATGATCATTGCTTTGCAATTTCATGACAAAATGGGATCTGTTAGTTAAGAATACATCTAAAAATAGCAGTTGCAAGAAGGTCCATCCCGCTCACCTTCCTGCACTGCTCTCAACATGGCTGAGATTCCACATCAGTTCCAAGAGATGTATTTATCTGTCCTTGAAAGATTAACAAGGAAGCAGGCTGATATGAAAGAGTTAAACACATATAAAAATAACATACTAAGTAATGTATGGCTGGACATTAGGAAAAAAATTCTTCACAGAAAGAGTAGTCAGGGACTGGAATCAGCTGCCCAGGGAGGTGGTGGAGTCCCCAACCCTGACTGTGTTTCAGGGTCGATGAGATGTGGTGTTGAGGGATCTGGTGTAGGGGAGAACTTTGTAGATTGGGGCTGATGGTTGGACTGGATGATCCCAAGGGTCTTTTCCAACCTGAATGATTCTATGATTCTAATGTAAGAAAAATTGTTGGTGGACTAATCTCTGAGCCACCTGTGAAGGCTGAAAAGTTGTGCAATAGCCCTGTTTTACAGAACTAAGTATTTTCAACATCTTGTTTAGCTACGTAGAATGATCGCAGTAGACTATCACCTGTACCCAGAAAAGAGCCTAAAGGCACATTGTAATGATAATTCCAGTGATTTTGGCCCACTTGCTAGAAACAGCCACAGCTCTGCAGGTCACTCAGTTCACCTGAATGTCATGCAAAAATATGTATGTTTGACATGATGTGAAGTCTTTGCTGTTTTCTCTTAATGCTTCTTGAAACCAAGTAAGATAGAGCAACCAAGGAAGATAAGAGAAAGAGAGATCATGGTGTTAATGATGGTCAGAGAAGAAAAGCTCAGGCTCAATGAGCTCTGAATTGCAAATTACTTTTGCAAAAGAGGTAAGGAATAAATGACAGAATCTGAAACCCAAATCCATGAAGAAGTGATTTACTGCAATTTTCTGTGGGCTGTATACTCCCAAAGTAGAACAAAATTCAAGCCTTTTAAGAGAGATTGGCTGTGTCAGCACCACAAAGTGGCCCTACCCGCTATAATACACTGCCCCCGCCCCCAAGTTGGGTGAAATGGCTCACACCTCAAGTTCATGAGATGGTCAATTAAACTGATAAAGCAGCCCAGCTCAGCCAAAGGACAAATTAAGTGGCTCAGGATGTATCGTTGCCAAGGCAGAAATGTGGCACGGGGAGCAGATGCAGAGAAGATGCAGGACTCCGGGCTGGCCGAGGCAAGGGAGCGCTACCAGAAATTAATGGCAATATGGTCTACATGCCGGACAAGAAAGTTGTGCCAGGAAAAGCATGAACCAAATACTGGTATTTATAAAAGTGAAAATGTGAGGGAGGGATATTTTTTAAAGGGTAAGCCAGCAGGTGAGAGTTTACCGTCTTTTATGAAGAGTAGATCAATGCAAGAAGGTTCTAGGAGAGAAGAAATTAATTGCCATCAGCGTTGCTGGTGTATGAGCAAAAAGGTCACCAAGGGTCTGGAGCAGGAGCCAAACAGATTGAAGTTTCTATTACAGAGTGTCAGATGGAAATGCAGAATAATTACTTTTGCGAGCTTGCAAAGGATTAAACTGATTTCAACGGGATGAATCTCGCTGCAGCCCAGTGCAGCAGCTGTGTGACAGTAATTAATATGCAGATTAGAAAAGGAAAAATGAAACATAGTAGTTTACTTTGCATTAAGGCAACCTTTTCCTTTCAAAATTTCAGCAACATCTCATGGACAGATAGGATGGAAGCTGTCTCTTCCAACTCTCGAGGTTTTTCATGTACTGATCAATATTTTTACCAGGTTTCTTTTTAATGCCCAACAAATTAATTTGGGATTTAGAATTAAAGTTCTAGTTTTACACTACAAATTTTAAAAGTGTTTAGGAAAAAAAAACGTTCAAGTTACTTCTAAATACACCTAATGAAGTAGGGATCGATGTTATTTGCTTTGTATTTGTGCTTTGCAGCTACGGAAAGGCCACAGAGAGCATCAGACATGCTTAAACAGTCGAGCATAGTCCCAAAGAGTTCTATTAGCACTCCCAAGCCCATCATGCACGAGGGTCCAACTGCTTTATTCAGCCGGTCAGTCAAACCTGGAACTGTACAGCCAGAGGTGGATGGTTGTGACAGGGTCCCTCAGAAGACCCAAACGGGGCAAGGTGAGGTACAAGGCCCAGGGTTCATCCGGGCAAGGCAGAGAGGAACAGCTGGGTGCTGGGCAGGAGGAATGGCTGCAGACAAAGCCACAGTGAGGGTCTGATGTCCATCCAGGAGACTGAGGCAGATGCAGGTCTGGTGACGAGCTACCTACAATCAAGGTCCAAGGTCTTTCAGGAAACAAGGCCAGAATGTCTCCAAAATACCCATGACACTTTCAGTGTTGATCCCAACTTCCAAAATACTTTTCAGTTGGTATTCTGTCAGGCAAGCTTAAGAAGCATACCATTATACAATCATGATGTAAGGGAAGAACTCCTGATACCCATAATGATAAGAAAGGAAAAACTAAGTCTGGAAGCCCAGGTTGTATAACACTGTGCTCACCTTTCAAAAACTTCATGATATTCAAAATCCTCAGAGGGCATGTAAGGTTCTCCTCATTTCTGATGACCAGCCCTGAACATCCAGCTCTGTGCAGTCTTCAAGGTCATCATCCTATGAAATTCCTTTTTAAGATTACCAAAAAATTACTTTTCAATCAAAAAATGAAATGCATCCTTATTTAACTTGTCACTACCTATCACTAATGAACAACACTGCTTTAACCTCTACTATTTTTATCCTACAAATGACAAAGACCGATGGCAAGAAGAACCCAGAAGGACTGTGACACTCTTTGCAGCCAGCAGATACGCTTAAAATAAACCAGCTCTACAAGTTTTGTGCAACTGGATATGAAAGTTATGGCCAGGGAGAAACACTTCATTATTAGTTGTGTGGTTTTGCTAAGAAAATGAACACGTTAGTGGTGAAATTTTAAACCTACCTCTTTCACTGGAGTGATTTGCTACCAAGATGATGAAGGGAGTGGAGCATCTCCCCTAGGAGAAAAGGCTGAGGGAGCTGGGTCTCTTGAGCTTGGAGAAGAGGAGACTGAGGGGTGACCTTATTAATATTTATAGATATGTAAAGGTTGAGTGTGAGGAGGATGGAGCCAGGCTCTTCTCAGTGACATCCAATGATAGGACAAGGGGAAATGGATGCAAGCTGGAACATAGGAGACTCCAGTTAAATATGAGGAAAAATTTCTTCACAGTGAGGGTGACAGAACACTGGCAGGGGCTGCCCAGGGAGGTGGTGGAGTCTCCTTCTCTGGAGACATTCAAAACTCGCCTGGAGGCATTCCTGAGTGATCTGCTCCAGGTGTTCCTGCTCCGGCAGGGGGATTGGACTGGATGATCTTTCAAGGTCCCTTCCAATCCCTGATATTCTGTGATTCTATGATTCTGTGACTTCTTAGGTGCTTGCCTCTCTGCCTCCACCACTGTGAAAACAAAAATCATCCTGGTGATGGGCTCAAAACCCAGGGCAGCATCTCGGGCTCTTTGCAGGCTCTTTGCCACATGGTGAGCTGTAGCAACGCTCCGTTTTACGAAAATAAAACGACCTTTGGACGCCGAGAAAGAGTTTGGCCATCTAGTTTTACTGCAACTTCACCCCCTATTCCAAATATTCCCCACATCCCCCGGCCACCTGTGTGTCAAGAAGGCAGCAATTCTTGCCCAGATCCCACCTCAACCCACCGTCCAGTTGGATGCTCACCCAGAGGCGATGAGCTCCCGAGCTCATTGGCGTTGGAGAATTACTTCTGTTGTCTGTGTGCTGATGCTTTATAATCTCTACATATGCATAGCTAATTTTGTTTTTAACCACACTAGCTGTTCCTCTCACTCTCTAAAACCTCCTGAGAAGCGGGATAATCCCATTGGTTCCCATTTTCATGATACATTCTCCTAACACATGCAATTACTGCAGGCATAATTGCCAGCTCACATCAGCTCAATTATTAGTTTCTAAATCAGGTATTTAGCTAGTCCTTCTAAATCACTGGGAGGGTGATTTAAACACAATTTCATATACCCTTGTGGTGTCAGCCTCAGTGAAATGGTTTGCGCTTGCAGTAAATCACACAGTATCCAAGTCTTGGTGCCTTCTGTTTTATAAGCAGGATCTATTGTCTCAGAACAAGTGAAATAAACTTTAATTCACAGAATCCTTTTAAAATTCTGAGGATGTGGATAAAGCAAACTGCCTCGAACAGGAGCTGAAAAAATGGACCAACCTAAGCATTCAGTGCAACAAAAGAGCAGCAAGAGCTCTCAAGAGTGGCCAGGCATAGTCTTCTGAATATATAGCACAAGGGAATAAGCATGAATGTCCAATTCAGACAGATCTTGGCTCAACTGGGAAATATGCAATTAAATGACAATCTGGCTGTGATGTAGGACATTCTGACATCTAGCGTAGAAACCTTATTGATGCCTCACAGCACTCGGTGCCCTGAAGTCTTTGTGAGCCAAACTTAAGCATAAAATACAGGCAGTAGCAGCTAGTGAACTAGGCTGTGAAAACAGAGAAGAAAGTAAAAATCAGAGTTTGTAGCTTAAGACGACACACTTCCACTGCTTTGAGGGGTGAGCAGAAGCTAAAGAGTCCTGGTAGTTTACACAGAGCTAAATACAGGACTTTTCTGCTAAATACACCAATATTGTTAAATCAGACAGAAATATTTCTCTGGCAACACTACAAACTGGGGCTTTGTCTACCACTAGAGGCAAGACAGTAGCTACACGACAAAACACACTCATTTCATGCATCTGCAGACGTTGAAAGTTGGTCCCCCCTAGATTCCCACGCTGAGAAAACTACCCAAAAAACGTAACCGCTTGAAATACAGCATAACAACTGAAAGCAGGCTGCCATCCTTCAGCCAGAACCTCTCCTTTCCTGCTTCCACTCCTCCTGCTCCTGGAGATAATACTGATAGCAGAACACTCTCCTGGAGATGTTATCAGAATTGTAGAAGCTCCAGGCTCTCACCTGGTCCCAGAGCTGCAGACCTGTGCCTGGCACCGTCTCAACACCGCATTGCTAAAGACACTGCGTTCAACAAAGCCAGTGGAGAGGGATCCCAAGTAAATCCCCTTCAGCCGTGAGAAAGCTTTTCTTCCAGGAGAGGTTCCATGTGTGCTTCCCTCCACCTGCCTGGAGGCTCTTCTGCAGCTTCCTTGTGTTCTGTATCTCAAGAGGAAAGACAAACCCAAGGACATCTGGCTTCTCCGGGCTCTGCCACAGATTTAGAGCCACCTCCTACTTCACTTCTCCATTAACAGATGTGGAAAAAACTGTATTTTAAAAACTCATATCAATCCTACCTACTTAAAGAGGAAGGTGGTGGGGGCAAGGATTTTTGGTGTGATTTTACAGCATCTGCCCCAAGATCAACCAGTGACTAAATTCTGCTCCAGTACAAACTAATAGCAAAATAAATAGGCCCAGATAAACTCTAGAATGCAAGACATAGCACTATGTTTCCATTTTATCAATCCATGCCATTTTGTGTTGCACTTTGCTTCCTGCTGTTAGTAAGTTCCTAGGGTGATGGTTAAAATAAAAATCCCAGGAAAACAAAAAAAAAACCCCAAAGACCCAGTGAACTTTGCACATAGTGCCTCTTGCTTAGTACAGAGTATCAGGAACAGGTTTCACCCCGACTCCTTGCCTTTTAAATAAATTAAATAAACTAAATAAATGTTAGGTTTAGGCAAAAGGAAGATCTTGCATCTTTACACAGCAATCTCACGTGGTTGTCCCCCTGTGCTCAGCACTGGTGAGGCCACACCTTGAGTCTGGTGTCCAGTTCTGGGCACCTCAACACAAGAGAGATATTGAGGTGCTGGAGCGAGTGCAGAGGAGGGCAATGAAACTGGTGAGAGGCCTGGAGAACAAGGCTTATGAGGATCGATTGAGGGAGTTGGGATTGTTTAGTTTGAGGAAGAGGAGGCTGAGGGGAGACCTCATCACTCTCTACAACTGCTTGAAAGGGCATTGCAGAGAGGTTGGTGCTGGTCTCTTCTCACGGGCAATGAGCGATAGAAGGAGAGGGAATGGCTGCAAGCTGCAGCAGGGGAGGGTTAGGCTGGACATGAGGAAAAAGTTTTTCCCAGAGAGAGTGGTCAGTCAGTGGAATCAGCTGCCCAGGGAGGTGGTGGAGTCCCCATCCCTGACTGTGTTTAAGAGTAGATTGGATGTGATGTTGAGGGATCTGGTGTAGGGGAGAACTTGTAGAGTAGGGCTGATGGTTGGACTGGATGATCCCAAGGGTCTCTTCCAACCTCAATGATTCTATGATTCCTTTGTTTCCCTCACTCCGACAAGGCTCCAGAGAGGCTCTGCAGTTGAATGCCATGCATGGGAAAATGGAGGGTCTGGTGTATTTTCAATAAAAGTAAAACAGTAGCAGTATTGGACTAATCACTAAGAAGTATAACAAAACCACTCTGCAGATCCTCTGGTTTTTATTTTCTGCTCAAGTACATACAAATCTACATTTTCTGTCAGCTTTTGTTGTTGTTTTTTTTTCCCATTCTGACCCAGGAAAATGAGAGCACTGAGACTGTCAGAAGTACACCATCTACAGCTTTGTCCATGGTTTTGGTTTAGTTTGTTTTGTTGTTTTGTTTCTGTTGTTTTTTTTTTTAACTCACAGCTTAAAAGAGAGCGGCGACTGTAGTGGGTCACGTTTCTGATGCAGATGCTCTTGTGTGAGCAAAGGTGTTTTACCAGGAGTAAAATACTCTTATTCAGACAAACGGGGAAAGAAATTATTCTAAATATGAAACACATTCAAATAATGCAAAATTAAAACATCTTTCTGTGCCATTCCCAGCCTCAGCTATAGCACTGTGAGGACTTTTATCTGGTCATCGCGGTACCCTCTTCCACAGCCGTACTGGTTGATGAATGAAGTTCCCAAAGACTCATGATCACACACCTCTTTGAGGTTGCCCTGTAGCTCTTGGGCAGAGGGCTCAGGTGAAACTCTCCAACATGCTTGGAGATGGATGAGAGCTCCTCTGTGACCTTTCCTGCTGGCAAAGCTATTGAGTAACCTTTAGCAAATGGAAGAGAACAACACCTGAGGACCACACTGTCCTTAGGGAGCACCTCTAGGCTCACAACTGGACATTTGTCTAGCACTTCAGTAAATAAATTTGGTAGTTCCAAGTGTTACCATCCTCCAGCAGTTTTCTGACCTCACAAAACAGCACAGTTATGCCAGAAGAACTTGCAAGTTCTCGCCCCAGGAGTTCAAGTCACCACCCAAAGTACCGGCATCACCCAAAGAGAAATGGAAAGCAGCTCCACACTAGTGGGACTGTACTCTAGGTAGACAAGGCTTCACATGAAATTCATTATTTAAGGATTTAAAATGCAACCTGAATACCTAAACCCAAACATTAAGTAGAATGTCACCACCCAGGCTAAGTTTGTGGCACCTGAAGGACGGGCGGTTTTGCTGTATGAACTGATTGACCTTTGATGAAGGGGTAAGAGGTCTGCACAAAAACCCTCCAGAGTTAAAGACAGTGGATAAATCATTCAGGTTTTTTTTTTATTATTATTATTTTTTTACATCAGTTACAGAATTGTAATTTACTGGTATTCCTAAGCATCCCTCCTGTTCCCTATTTCTGCTGAGCTGTGAGCAGACACCTGCTGTAAAGAGACAACACAAGCCACAAGGTGAAACCAGGTGATTTTTTTCCTTGAGCTTTGGGTGGGTATTACAAGTTCTAAGCTCGTTACTTGATGAAAACCAGTAACAACAACAAAAAAGAAAACAAAAAAGAAAAAAGATTCTTAATTTCTCTTCCATTCTTTTTCTAGTCTGAAGTTCTTAGAGTTGCCCTAGGATTATTTACTTCCCACTCTGCCTCCAGTCCCACTGGTGAAGAGGCCTCTCATCAGCAACATGTTCTCCACAAATCTTTCCTATTTTTTGTTGTTGTTACATTCCAATTCTGACAGCTTAGACTGGTTGGTTCTAACACAGGGTACCCCTGTACTGGGTGTTAGCTTTCAGACAGAATAATCTAAAAAGCCAACTACCTGACATTGCTGTCATCACCAAAATGAATCATATTTTCAGAGAAGAAAAGGTGTATCACAGAACCTGAATCACAACAGCCACTGAAACTTCCCCACTGAGCTACTAATCGGTTTTTTCAACTACTTTGAGGATGACCTAAATTCAGGCTTCACAGGGTTCTATGAAATTACGTTGTTTCAGTAAAAAAACACCTGATATGCTACTTCATTCCCAATTACAGGGTGATTTTTTGACTTGGACCTTTTCTAACTTACCTTGTTGAGTCACCATCAGATGAAGGAAATATGTGATTCCTACCATGTGAGTATGGAAAATAGTGAATATTGAAAAAAACCCCAAGACTATCTAGTATCAAAAAAACCTCTGTACTCTCTTTTTTAACACTCCAAACCCATTCAGCTTTCAGCTCCCAGAAAGTATTTTCACTCCTAACAGTAGTGGCAAAATAAATGCCATCAAGACTAATAAAAAAGGGGAACCATTTCCAAAACAAACCATAAAATCCCGGAGTAGCTCTGTAACCCTCTGTGGTACTTTGTCCTTTATGTCATTGCTACCCCATAAAGAATGTTCTAAATGAGGTAGCTCCTGAGGTCTCACTCTCCTATATCTTACGTGGTCCTGTAAAATACACTTAGAGCCTATTTCAGTTGGGTGTGTGAGACAAAATGATCCCGTATTTTCCAGAAGATAACGTTCCTTGAACTGCAGAGAAAACCAAACCAAACCAAACCAAACCAAACCAAACCAAACCACTGTAACAAAGCTCGTTTTGTAAGTTCCTATTAACTATTCGATTTCATTCCAAAGCACTGAAGACCTTTTGATCCCTTTCAATTTCCCTGGTCTGATAAAGTCCATCTCCAGCTTTTCAGAAAAATTTACATCACTAAATAGAAAAAAAAGAATCACAGAGTCCCATGCAATGTATTCATTGTAATTTCCCTCTTCATCCACTTTATCAAACATTTTAGCAAACGTAGAAACTATTTTATAGGGAATTACAGGAGAGCTGGAGAGGGACTCTTTGTCAGGAAGTGGAGTGACAGGACAAGGGGTAACAGTTTTAAATTGGAAGAGGGGAGATTTGGATCAAATACCAGAATGAAATTCTTTCCTGTGAGGGTGGTAAGACAGTGGCACAGGTTGCCCAGGGAAGCTGTGGATGCCCCGTGCCTGGAGGTGTTCAAGACCAGGCTGGATGGAGCTTTGAGCAACCTGGTCTAGTGGGAGATGTCCCTGCCCATGGCAGGGGTGTTGGAACTTGATGATCTAGAAGGTCCCTTCCAACTCTAACCATTCTATGATTCTATGATTTGTATCACTCTCAGAGATGTTTATTTTGTGGGTTTGTATTTTACGGGCAACCACTACTCACTTCAAGTCTTGCACTTGGACTTTTCATGAGGAGTAAGTAACATAGTAAGAAAATACAAGTGACAATTTTGCTCTTATTTAACATCCCATCAATTCCTTCAGAGGAAGCTCTGACAAGCATCCTTGTTAGGTGTGGCTCTGCATATAAAACAAGCCTTATGTCATTTTATTCTCCTTTGTTGTTACTAAAATGCCCAGAAATCTGAGGTGTACGAGAATCCTTTGAGGGCAGGCTCACCAGGCTCAATCCTAATCTCTGGCTGTATTTTAATCAGCACAACTCAAGAAATGAACCTTCTACTCTTTCAGGTACTTTTTTTCAAGCTAAGGGCTTTCCCCAAGAGTGCATTAATGATGTTATTTGGCCTAGTATTTCTTTTGCTCAATGACCTCCCATCATTTCATGTTTTTCTGCCACACTTGACCCTGCCTGCTCTCCTCTGGCTGAACCTTTAAATATTGTTGATGCCTGTACACATGGTCACTTTGCACAAACCACCTGGTAACCTTAGGTAAACCAAATCCCAAAGAGGGGAAAGGACAAAGAATATTTTCAGTAATCCTAGCTCCAGCTTCTTCCTGTCTTAAGTTTCTGAAGAGTTGCAGGCTGATATAGAGCCAGCTCAACTCAGCAGAGCTGTCCCTCAGGGTAGGTTGTCCCTGAAGGACTGCAGCCTGGGGCAGGGCCCATGCTGGAGCAGGGAGAGGGATGAGAAGGGAGGAGCAGACCAGAGGAGCTGCCGTGGATGGACCCTAAACCCCATCCCCATCCCTGCACCCCTCAGGGTGGGAGAGAGGTCAGGAGTGAGGGAGCAATGTGTGCATCTCAGAGAAACATATATATATATTTTAAACTAGGATAACTGTTGCCATTCCTTTCCTTCACCCAAAGAACGTAGAAATTTGTTGAAGATTTATTAGGCACCTTGGACTAGAGCAGGGAGAGGAAAGTAGACAACTGCACTAGAAGAAGCCCACAACTCTTGAACTCTCCAGTTGTGGTCCCCTCCTGCCCACAGCGCTGTCAGAACAGGGATATCTGCCTCCCTGCAGTCACTTGCCAACCAGCTGCTGCTGTGGCTGCAGAGGTCCCTTCCCAGCACTCTTATATTGAATTTTAACTCCACCATAACTGAGGGCTGAGTCTGTGCCCCTTGACAAGTATCTGCCATAGCTGATGGCTTCTTATCAATGGGATAAGTTTTCCCTTTAGCGTTTAAGACGCTTTGCACTCTTAAAACATTTTGCTGGTTCATCTGAGAAAAGGCAACCAGGTTGGTCATTGGCAACTCGTTTTGAGAAAGGAATTCCATTTACATATAAGCAGAGCATTTCTATCCACTAGTATCTATCAAAAAACATGTGATGGCTTCTTTCCTCTGCCTCAACCATCGAGGTGGATAGAGGGGAACACAACAGATGTTATGAGCCAGCAGCGTGCCCAGGTGGCCAAGAGAGCTAATAGCATCCTGGCTTGCATAAGAAACAACGTGATCAGCGTAAGTAGGGAGGTGATTGTCCCCCTGTGCTCAGCACTGGTGAGGCTGCACCTTGAGTATAGCATCCAGTTCTGGGCACCTCAAAGCAAGAGAGATCTCAAGGTCCTGGAGTGAGTGCAGAGGAGGGCAATGAAGCTGATGAAGGACCTGGAGAATGAATCTTACGAAGAGCGATTGAAGGAGCTGGGAGTGTTTAGTTTGAGGAAGAGGAGGCTGAGAGGAGACCTCATACTCTCTACAACTACTTGAAAGGACATTGTAGAGAGGTTGGTGCTGGTCTCTGCTCACAGGTAATCAGTGATAGAACAAGAGGGAATGGCTGCAAGCTGCAGCAGGGTAGGGTTAGCCTGAACATTAGGAAAGAATTTTTCACAGAAAGAGTGGTCAGAGCCTGGAATGGGCTGGCCAGGGAGGGGGTGGAGTCCCCATCTCTGACTGTGTTTCAGAGTCGATGAGATGTGGTGTTGAGGGATATTGTGTAGGGAGAACTTTGTAGAGTAGGGCTGATGGTTGGACTCGATGATCCCCAGGGTCTCATCCAACCTGAAGGGTTCTATGCTTCTATGACTTGAAGGTATGTTTTTTTTTTAGGAAGACACAACAAGGGCTGTGTCATTTGCACTGTCCTTTGAAATGCATGGCACTGCTTTTAATCACTTAAAGCCCAATAAAGGCAAGTTGAGAGCTGGAATACATGAAAAGATCACTAACCAATTACCTGGACCTTGTGTAATGATAGCAGAGATGAATATAATACTGCGTATTTATGTCATAATATCAAGTTTGATAGTCTCAGGATGTGCCCAAATACATCTCTGTGACTGAGTGAACATGAAAGTCTTCCAAGATGAAAAGTTGTCCTCATTTCAAGGAAGAAAAAACAGATAAATAGAGTAGTGCTGCTGTTGATGGAAATGATGTCTGCTAATGACAGGAAATTTTCTGGAACTGCTAATCAAGCTGTCGAGCCACGTGTGGTGCAAGTCGGTCACCTCCCTGTGATCAGGTTACAAAAGGGAACAGAACATCTGCAGTTTATCCTGTTATCAGCAAAGGCTGTATTATTAGCATCACCTAAAGAAACAACATTTTCACTAATGATGCAGTCTGCAAATGAGCTTATGCCTTTCCCTGCTTAAACTTTCACATACAGCTCAAACACAACTACCAAATGCAGAAACTGTGCTCTGGAGTGAAAAAATACCAAACCCAAACTAACAACCCATACACTACGATTTGGTGTAGTTTTTCCCTCTGCTATGGGCACACTGGTAAGTCACCATTGTCTTCAGATCAGAAGAATTACAAGATATAATAGTTTTTTCAATTCAACAATAGTTGAGCATTACTCTGAACCTTGCTGTTCCAAAACAACAACTCTACATTTAAGCAAGATGAGATAAGGCATGACTTGTTGGTAGTTCTCCTAATTCCATAATAATTTAGGTGTGACTTTGGAAAACAGTTCTCCCAAAGTGATTATTCTCAGTTATTCAGCAGTTTTTCATACCAGGAGTTTGATTTTCAGATGGGCCTGATACTTAGAAACTCTTCAGTGGTGAATTTTCCCATCTCCACTGACTTTACCAAAGCTTCAACAATCTGGAACAGCAGCTAATAAAGACTCTTCCCTAGGCAGGAACAAAGAGTTGAAGCCAAAACTCCAATCCTGATCCTGCAGTTGAACACAGCTCCAACAGGTCCCCTCGCAAAAACAATTCTCTGCCCACTTGGAGCTTAAAAATAAAACATTTATTCCACTATTTGAATATCTTGTAATATTATTTCTGTCACTTTCTTCCTTCCTTGTACTGTGCTAATGGTACTTGTGCATTCTTGAGATGCAGGAGCTTCTTTTATGTGTTTTGGGTTAGATATTTTATGTTTGTAAAGCACATGTCCATGTTGTGAGCAAGTTTCTTGGAACGTGAAAGCTTTTTTATTAACCCCAAATGGCTGAAGTGCCACATTCTATATGGCAGCCCTGGGATGCTGTGTGGACTCAGAACAACCTCAGAAGAAGTTTACTAAAACATTTTGAAAATCTCAGACTTGCAGTGATGTCACTTCCTTGATCTTAATTGAAAACACTTCATTAAAAGCATTCATTTCAAGTCCATATACTCATGGAGTAAGCATTACAGTAGGCACAGTTGGGCTAACTCCTGTCTCTAGCTGTGTTTTCATACAACCCCAAATTTGAGGTAAAACAGTAAAATAGAAGCATACAGTTTCTTTCTCTTCTCATCCTGTGCATTTTGTGGATGAGTGACAGGCTGCAGCACAAAGCCTCTGCCAGTGCAGCTTCATCTCAGTTAGGATGCTACAACAGCTACAAAAATCAAGGAACGGTGCTGGTCTTGAGAGGAACCACATCAGGCACAGAAACCAAACTGCATCAGAGAGACAGGCAAATCCTGTTTTCTTATCTGCTCAGCAAAGACAAATAGCCCAGTGTGGAGATAATAAATTAGGAATGTAAAAAATTTCAGAACCTCCACTTCCCATATCCTCCTCAGTGCCTTTTGCCCCATGAGGTCCAAATTTCCACCCTCTGTGTAGAGATGCAGATAGCATGCTGTAACACGAGGTCCTTCCACAACTAGAGGCCTAGTTAATATCTGTAAGACCTTTTGAAGATGTCAACTTCGAGCATCAGAAACTTACTTTCGTTAAATAAGGCCATTAAAACCATTTGCAGCTTTCTTTTTCCATTTTTTTGAAGTCTTTCCACGATGCCAAGCCCTATCCCAACACATTCACAAGAACCATTTGACGTGTCCCCAGCTGTGCAGATCAGTTAGCCCAGCAGCTACTCCATTTATGCACACGTAAACTTATAAGGAGTAATATTTGCCAGGTAATCAAAGAAAGAGGGAAAAACCAGAAGATAACAGAAGAGTGTAGTACGTGGTAATGAAACTTATCTGTGTGAGGGAAGGATGTATAACCTTCAGAAACAGGAGCTACTTGACTTAAAACTGTAACTGCTTGTCTCCCCTGAACTTAAAAGGTCACAGAACCCTCAGAAAAGATTAACTGGATAAAAGGAGTTGAATCTACACTGAAAAAAATCTGTGCTGTTTAGGTGACGACAGAAGCAGAGTTTGCCAAGCAAAAGATTTAATTCTTACCTTTTCAGTCCTTCCAAATCCAGACAAAAGACAACTAGAAAGTCACGGCCTCTCAAAACAAACGTCTGGTATTAACAAAGCTCTCTTTGTTTTCTTTAGGCTTCTGAAAAAATGCAAATCTCACTTTGTAAAGTAGTTGCTTACATTAAAGAGGAAGTATTTACCTCCTCGTAGCATTACTGGTATAAAAGAAGAAAATGTATTCACTGAGGCAAGAAACCAATGTACTCAGCACAGCTCAACATCCTTCCCGACTCACACCTCATGTGTTTCCAACCGCTGCACTTCCAAGCTGAGCTGGGGAAAAAACCTGGGACTTAAGAAAAGACCTGTATTGAAAAGTATTTTAAAAATACTACTAACAATGATTTAAAAAGGATACGGAAAATCCACAAAAATGTTCATGCTTCAGTCTAGCAAAATGCGATATAACTCGTCGATCGTAGATCAAGCCCTAAGTTACAGTAGGTGTGCATGGAGGTGATATATTCCTATGAAAATAAACAAAAAAATTTAAAAACTCCACATGATCCTCCAAACACAGACTCACCTCTCATGGATATAGGTACTGAGTCGATCTGTAAATAATTTACTTCATAATTCTTGAGTGATACATAGCAA
>VZTM01017951.1:1461-18687 GCA_013400555.1 Jacana jacana
TAGTGTGACTTTCGTGACCCATCCTCACACATCCTAAAGGCTCAGATCTACAATTTAATATTTAATCATGAGTTTTAATAATTCCCCCACCCCCCGGCCTGTGGAAATCTAGAATAATGTAGGGTGAATCATGAACTATGAGGAAAATATCAAACAGCAAATCCATGGGAGTAAATCAATCCATGGGAGTAATCCAAGTCAATTACCAAAGCTGTGCTGATGTGACCATGTTGCATAGCTCAGTTTTCAGCGTCTGAGTAGAAGAGGTCTCCCTTCCCATGCATCCACTCTGTTAAACCCTTAGAGGGGATTTTCTTATACATTTTCACTGGCTTCTGAGGGCTTTGGGTCAAATCTGTGTGCCATAGTTTACCATGTCCTGGGAAAAAAAAATAGAGACAGAGAGTGTCAGCTTGACTGCATTGGTTGACAGTCACCTTTGTGAGACCCGGTCTCTTGAAAATCAGTGAGAAGCTGCTGGTGTGACCCGCTGGTGAACTGCAGCGAGGGGGGAAGGAACAGATATTCCAAGGAGATGAAGCAGGGCATGCACTTGCTTCTGATCTGAAATAACTGCTGCACAAAGGAAAAGTTAGTGTAGCCAGCATAGCCAAGCTGGTATTTCATGACCTTCTGGTTGCAGAGTTCAAGATATCTTAATTTCTTTTTTGCTGGAGGCTTCTAAGCTGGGGGAGGAGGAGTTAGCAGTGGTGAAGCTGGAGAGAGTAAATTTCCTTTCGAAAAATGTTCTTCTTCCGGTGGAAGCAGTGTATTGTTTCTTGAAATGGACAAAGTTATTTTCTAACTTCCCTGTATCCTGTCACCTGGCCCTTCCTTCCTCCTCCTGATACCACAGTAAAATACACAAACATACGAGCTATGCATTATTTGCATCATGGCAGAATTTATACTCTGATCAAGGGTAGTGATTTATACTTGTCGGATTTTCTACAGACCACATTCCAGATGTGGAATGAATTTTACTGGCATTTATTAGTCACTAGGGGTGGCTGAGGATGGCTTCCTTTATACCCCTGACATTTATGTTGTGGTGTAGCTTCCCTTTTCCTTTCAGTGATGTTTTTCCTTTAAAAAGAGTAAAAACAAAAGGAAAACAAAAAGAAGTCTTTTCTATAGTAGCACAGACCTAATGGGACAGGTTATCTTTATGGAGAAGGACATTTGGAACAGAAATCCCATTCTTCTAATAAGGAAACAAAAACAAAAACAAAAAAAAAGAAAGAACTGATTACCTTTATTAACAAGCTTTGTTGTTGCTTCCCAGATTTTAATCACCTTTACAAATGCTGTGGTGTCAGCACTGACTTTCTAAGCTTGTCTAACAACTGTGATAAGTCGTCAATGTGATAATAGTGAGCTCTTAACTATTCCCTTACAAATTAAGAGCTAGGTGAAAAATTTGACTTAAAGAAAAGGTGTGAGACAAATCTTCCCGAAATGACAAGGAGCTACAGATTGCTTGGTATTTTTTATGCATAGAATCATATATCGTATATCATAAAATCAAAAGTTTGATTTTATGGCCAGGGCAAAGAAACTTAGGCTTGAGTCACTCCACAAGCTGCATGAAGCAAGGACCGTGTTCAGACTCCCTGTTGGGGGGAATGCAAGTAACATAAGTTCAAGAGAACGGTCATGTGAAATATGGGTGTGTGTGGGTTTCTTGAGGCTCATGGGAGGCAGGAAGGAGATGTTCTCTGTGAGTGTGGTTGCTGTGTGTTTTTAGTCTGTAGTCTGAAAGGGTGTAAAAACTGATGCCACATAAGACACAAAATTTACAGAGCAATAGAGAGAGCACTCAGAGGAAGTGGGTAGGAGAAGGGGAAGAACTCCTGAGAGAGATTATTTTGGTAAAATCAAACAGATTTGGTAGATAAATGGGATTACAAAGCAAACGTGTTACACAGGTTAATCTACCCACTGCTATTCCTTCCAATTTGAAATTTGATTCTCACATTGAGACAACTCCTGAAGCCCTGCTTGAGAACTTCTGTTTCCTCAAACCTGGCATACCAAAGGCTAGGGGTCTATCATTGGGTTGAACACTGTGTCTGGGTTTGGAAGGGAAGGTCTAATGCATGTTTTACCTTCAAACTAAACTTGAGCTGTATGATTCTGATATAAACTGTGTGTTTGCTGACTGCCAGCAGATGCTTGACATTTTGCTTGGTTCTACTGCGTTCATATTGCCTTTCCTATACTGCCTTTCAGTGGGGACATAAGCTGCCACAAAAATAATTCCCAGTGAAATGGGTAAGAGGCTTTCCATGAATATTGATGGCGGGTTGGGTCTGGCTCTTGTGCCACTTACAGAGCACAGGAATTGTGACCATGGGAGACAGGTTGGCCAATTTTACGGTAGAGCTTCTTTAAGAGTGTACAATCTGATTACTTGGGGTAACCCTTGTGGAAGCAGAAAAAAACTCACTGAAGTTTTTCAGGGATGAACTTGGTGTGAGAGCACAGGATAAGGGTAAACAAATAAGTAAGCAAAGAAGTGGCTGGAGCAGATAAGAGGAATAGCTCCGGGAATTATTTATAAGACATGACAAAGAAGACAGCATATGTGATGGGTTTAACTCTGATAGACCCATTAGCTACAGGCAGTACTGAGTTTAAAAGAGCCCCAAATCCCTGTGACAGCTGAGATCAATGGGAAACTGTTCTCTTTGGTATTTATTAGATGAAGGTTAGGTTAATGGATTAACTTGCCAGATGAATTTGATCATTGGTTCATACAGTAAATACTAGCCCTTACAGGAAAATATTAGTTGACTCTTTCGACCATGACCTAGCACATTAAAATAGGGCAATTTTTTGGCCTGTGTTGCTTTTGAGAAAAATAAACAAATTGTGTAAGTGGGTTTGGGAGTCTGATGCATATGTTTGCGATGTGAACGATATTATTTCTCATGGCCAATAATCAAAACAACAACAATAAGCAAAAAAACCCAAATCAGCTGATGCTGTGATTTACCCTTACAGGGATGGACTCAAAACAAGCATGTTGCCACATAGGGATTAATTCACTGATCTGCCAAGACCAGTGTGAATACTCCTTATCTTTTCAGCAGGTGCTAGACCAAACCTCAACTTCTCAGACACTGTGCTTCAGCTCAGATAGTGAAGTTGCTTTCCCCATTACAGGCTGTGGGTCAGAATCAGGGTCAGTGTCAGGCGCTGGGCAAAGTAGGTATCTGACTGCTGGGTGCAAAATGCTCACGGTGCTTGTGTTTAGTTTATGTACATTAGGACACAGGTCAGGGAGGCCAGGGTCATGGAAGGAGTCAGGATACTGGTGGAAGGGGAAAGAAAGCACTGATGCCTCCATGCATCTCATTGCCTCAGCTGTACCCTCACAGTGCAGCCCTGCATCCCTGCTCAGCCTCCTCCCGATCATAGCCACTGCCTGCAGCTGGAGCAGTCACCTCCCATCCCTCTCCACTGGGGCAGGACAAGTCTGTTCTGTGTCTGAAAACCCTTGAACAGACCTGGGTTGGAAGCCACTGTGCTAAAATCAAGGCAGGACACTAATGTTTATCTGATGGTGCTTCTTATCCTTTTTATTTAAAACAAAAGGGCAGTGGTGGGCAGTCAGTGATGAATTATTTCTTTGTTTCTGGACTAACAGCCCGTGTCACAAGTGTTGAGAAACCCAGTTCCATTAACATTTGGGTCAAGGTGCTGCACATTTTAATCCTGTATGTTTTATGTATTAGTTCTATCACAGTCTGCAATGCTACAGTTGTGTTCATGCCATCTATATGCCTTGTGTGTTTTCTCTGTTTTTCCCCCACTGTGCGCTGTGGTAGTCAAGATAATGTTGCTTTCAAAAATATGCTTTTGAGATGCTGAGATCTCCGAGTCCTGAAAATGAACAGAGTCTCTAGTGGGGATTGACCAGGATTTGTGTTTTTGATGTGAAAATTACAGCAAGGCAAATGTTCTTAATTGTCCCCAGAGGATGTTTCCAAGGCGGGAAAGGCTGCAACTGGCTAGTTTCACTGGGAAACCACTAGAAGCTGTCAGTCAACATCTTGAGGGGGACTTCAAACCTGAAAGTGAACAGACAAGAGACAACGCCTTCCTATAGCACGCCACAGCAGTGATGCCCTGCCTGCTCTCATGAGGCTGAGGAAAGATTCGTAACTACCATAGCTCTTCATAACTACGTGAAAGGAGGTCATAGCTGGGTGAGTGTCAGTCTCTTCTCCCAAGTAGCAAGCAACAGAAAAAGAGAAAACAGCCTCAAGTTGATCCAGGGAAGGTTTAGATTGGATTTTAAGAATAATTTCTTCACCAAAAGGGTTTTCAATCATTAGAACAGGCTGCCATTTAAGTAGTTGAGTCACCATCCCTGGAGGTATTTAAAAGACATGTAGATGCAGTGCTGAGTGATATTGTTTAGTGGTGGGCTTGGCAATATTAGGTTAATGGTTGGACTTGATGATCTTAAAGGTCCTTTCCAACCTAAAAGATTCTATGATTCTGTGAAGGAAGTTGAGGCCCCTGAGCTAGGAATACCATGAGGAGTATCACAGGGGTTTGTGCTGAATCCCAAAGTGCAGGAGGAACCAATGAATTCTGCTGGGACTTGCAGCTCTCTGCAGCACTTCAGCACAGTCCTCTCTGCTCAGGAGACACAATCTCCTGGAGGATATTCTCAGAGCTCCCATTCTCATCAGGTGTCCAAGCTTTTGTATCTGTATCTGAGCTCTTTGCTATTTGGAGATCATGGTGTGTACATCATAGAGTTGCGAAGGCTGTTCACCCTTGTACTATGTCAAGAGTAATTATGAAGGAAAACAACATGTGAAAGCCTCTGTAGTTTTTATTGTAATCAAAAAGGAAATAGACATTACCTGGGACTGTGACTTGTAAAGAGGTCCTATGAGTAGCACAAAAAGGGACACAGGAGACAGAGTTCTGCAGATGACAGGCTCAGGGCCCAGGTAGTCCTTTCTGTATCTTCTGCAGGACATGGCAATAAATGTAGCTATGAAATCCTTGAATAGTTTATTCCCTGCATGTCCAAGCACAGGCTGGAAGTACCCCTATCTGCAAAGGGCTGTGCAGATACATAGACATTCTCATACCAGGAGACTGCCACAGGAGTGGTGTGTATAAACAGACAAACAAGGCAGTGCTTTATTCACTCAGATTGCCCTCAGAGTCGGCTGGCTTGTGACATACCTTAAGTCAACTTTATACTGCATCCTGCATTTCTTATTCTCATCAGAGGCTCTGGAGGCATAAAACACAGTCCTGCCTGCCTCTGCTAGACTTTCCCAGGCTTCATTCAGAAAGATAAGTGGGGCCCCTGAGGTATTAACAGAAGTAGGTAGAGTGTATTTCTCCCTGGCATACACAGCCACAAACCAGCCAGCATCTGTCCTGGAGGTGAGTTAGAAACGGATTGTGACAGAAGAAGATGCAGAGGCATGACCCAGAAGAGATGACTAATAATAAATGACTTAAGAGCTCTTCTCCAAGGATCAAAGGTTAAGTCTAGGTCAATTGTAATAACTGCATTGCTTCACCTGTCAGGACATGTGCAGTCTCCTACAGGAACATCTAAAGCATGTTCTCAAATGGCATTAAAGTGGCTGCCATTTGCGAAAGATTTGGTTCCCCCCAAGTTTGGCCGGTATAGATTTACACCAGCCTGAAGCTTCTCAGTAACAGGGTCACTGGATGATTTTTCTCAAAACCTTCCCAGCGAGCAAGGAATTTTCTGTGTGTAAAGCCAAGATCACCGAGTTCCCTGCAAGCACCCTCCCCTTCAACAGCATGCCTTGCAAAATGTGGCAAGAGAAATGGCGAAATGTTCCCACTTCCATGGCTCAGACTATTATTGCCTCTCAATAGGAGCTAAGGGGTATTTATTTACTTATCCTAAAAATGGATGAAAGAGTGCAGGAATAGCAAAATGGAGGGAGAATTGACAAATAATGAAAGTAGGAGCCTGTCTGTCTGCACTATATAGAGCAGTACTGTGGAAAGATACCCAAGCCAATGCAACATAAGCTACCCAAAGAATCAGAAGTAGGGCAGCATCCTATAGAGCAAGGTTTTAAACACTAGGATCCGATTCAACTCCCAGGCATCCTTTGTTCTCTGCTGCAAAACTTGGCAATGCTGCTGCATGTTTCAGTTTCACACACTGGTTTGGGAAGTGCTGATTCAATGAGATGCTTTCCCTGCCAGTGCCTGAGCTTGCTGCCTCACTGTAAATGGGAGTTTAGTCACAGCATTTTGCCTGACATATACCTGCCCACCCCATTGTCATTGTCAGTTTCTGTATTTCCGTCTCACACAGGGGCACACAGTAAAAATATGTTACAAAGGCTAAAAAGATTTAGTCATCATCAGCAGTTCAGTTAAGCTTTCATAGTTGACTACCCAGAAGAAATAAGATTCTTAATTGGATAGTTTTCTATTTGAAGAAGCAGGGTGGCTTAATGTGGAGCTTCTGCTAATGAAACAACTGTCCAGAAGCATCCATGGGCAGCACAGGGGGTGGCTAACTAGTTACTACAAAAAACCTTTTGTCCATCAGCTACTTACCATTATCATTTTAAGGACACCTTTTTTTTTTTTTTTTCCCCTGTGCAACATTGATTAGCGCTATTAGATACCTCTCATTTGCACATTAATAGGACAATATGTTTCCTTTTGGTCTGCCTGGGTGATAACCACAAGCATTTTTAAGGTGAGCTGTCTGCAAGGCTACTTCTAGTGTTTGACAAAGAAGATATGCCAATAGCTAGATGGAGCTACAGTATGAGCTACTCTTCTGGGTTCTGCTTTGCACACTCATTTCTTATGCCCATTTGCCTTTGAACAACCTTTTATTCAGAAATTGTTCCAATTATGTTTTTGTAGTGTGTGCTAAATGCTGAGTGTGGGGCAATGGAGAAACAGAGGTTATTTGTACTGTAAGCACTATATATTATGGCATGAGGAAAAGGTTCTATTCTGTTATTCCTTGTGATACCAGTGAGGACTGGGAATCTCACTGGAAGTGACATTGTGAAACTGTGATAATTAAAATGACACTTAAACTTAATTTTCCTCACAGACATATTAGTCAAGAGTTTTTAGACCTTTATGTGAGGAATTTTGGTTTCTGTTTACTCCAATAAAACAGTATTTGGCCAGCACTGGGTACTTCTCATAATATCCCTATAAATATTTGTGAGAAGGAGTCAGGAGTTGTTGGCAAATTCTTCACTGTGTGTGGCATTCATGGAATTATTCCAGATTTTAAAGCAAATTAAAACTTGGCTTTAGACAATAAGATGAATGATGTGGAGAATTCAGACCATATCCCTTTTTACTGGTTAGTTTGGGAACAAGCAGGTATTTAGATCTTTATTTGCTCTTTGAACTTATCCAAAAAGATTATTTTACTGTATAAGTTAACACCAGACCAAACACCGTTCATCAGTTACACATGGTGCATACTCACTACGGACACTGATAATCAGAAGTCAGTGTGTACATTGTTTTTCCTGGCTACTGGAACTACATATAAATATTATTTTTTTTTAATTTTCAAATTTTGTGAAAAATTTATAAATAGGCAGGGCCCTCCAGGAACTTGGTACAAGAAATTAGCTACTTATGGGTGAGGAAGAGGAAGAATGTGTGTGTAGGAAATACCCAAGACTAAAAAATCTGAAGACATGTAAGCCCTGTTCTTTATTCTTTAAGAAGGAAATAGACTATCTAGAGATAAACCCTGTCAGGTTAAGCTGACAGGGTTTAGACTGTCTTAGAAGTTCTTCCTGCCTGGCAAAGGGATGGCAGGAGAAAAACTAAAGCACTTGAAGCACATTTATTGGTTACCAGATTTTATGTATGTATATTTTTTTATAACTACCTCTTTCCATAATTGCCTCTGCATGTTTAAGTTCAGTACTGTTTATGACGCCTTTTGTCTTGTATAACTGTCATTTGGGAGTTTAATTTTCCCAGCCAGTATCAGTGGCATACATTAGTAGCTCCCAGACTAGCGTGCTCTAGCTCATGAGAGCTTACTGCCCTCCTTATGCCATGTCCAAAATGCTCCTGCCATGTGCTTGGTATTTTCTACATGTGACTGAGTTTAGGTTTGCAATTTGTAAATGGTTAAGGCTCACTAAATGCTTATCTACCCCCTACCTCAGTGGACCTAGCTGCCTTTCTGCTTGATCAATTACATATTGTCTTACTCACTGCTTCTTGTGAGTAAGAAAAAAAAGAAAATCCACATGCTGAGATTTTTCCACTCCTTTCACTTCCATGCTGCTTGGTAATGTCCTAGAACTCAATAATCAGGTGACTGAATGGCCTGAGGATCATGGCAACCACCTCAGACCCTACTCACCGAAACACCATCTGTTGTGCTGGGTCTCATCTGAGTGAAGCAAGGGAATCTGATTATAAATTTGTGCTGGGTGGAGGGACTTGGTGAGAGCTTCAAGACCTTGAGATCTTCCTGGAAACTTCTCTGCATGCTGGTAAGCTTCCTGCTAAGAACAATATTCAAAGAGCCTAATGAGTTAATTTCTCTTTTCAGTTCCACAACCCTAAAAAGAGGGTTTAGAGAACGAGAATGAATGGTTCAACATTGGGCTGAGAGAAGATTAGCTGGTATGTACAAGTACCTAAGGCAGGACCTCCTATACCCAGGCCACTCCTGATAGATGTATGTCTAATCTGTTTTTAAAGACCTCACGTACAGAGGCGTCACAGCATCCTCAGACAATTCCTGTGCTTTGCTATTCTTATCATTAGAAAGTATTTCCTAATGTCTGACGTAAACCTTCCTTGCCACAAACTGAACTCATTGTTCATGTGCTGCCCACTATAACCAGAAACTACTTCATTATTTAGCTGCTCACTTCCATTCCCACTGAATGCAATTTTGTCCTTTAATTCTGATGTAAAGGTGGACAATAACTATGTTCATAGAAGTGAAACAGATGTATTTACAAGTATTCCTCAAAGCTTTACTCTTTCTTGGAACTAAGACCATCACTGTCCCTGAAGGTATTTAGAAGACAGGTAGATGTGGTGCTGAGGGACATGGCTTAGTTGTGTTTCTGGCAACATTGCATTGATTGTTGGACTCGATGATCTTAAAGGTCCTTTCCAACCTAGAGGATTCTATGATTCTATCTCTACTGCTGTTGTTTTCAAAGTCCAATTATCTTCACATGTACAGGGTTCAGAAAATAATTTTAAGGCTAATACACACATTGACAATACAGGTGGAATATCAATCACCTACTTACATAAGGCCAAAGTAGAAGGTTCATAGAATCATAGAATGTTTAGAGTTGGAAGGGACCTTAAAGATCATCAAGTTCCAACCCCCCTACCATGGGCAGAGATGCCTCCCATGAGACCAGGTTGCTCAAAGCCCCATCCAGCCTGGTCTTGAACACCTTCAGGGATGGGGAATCTATAGCTTCTCTGGGGAACTTGCTCCAGTGTCTCACCACCGTCACAGCAAAGAATTTCTTCCTAATATCTAATCTAAATCTCCCTTCTTTCAGTTCAAAAATATTACCCGTTGTCCTATCACTGCATCTCCCAGTAAAGAGTTCCCTGGAGAAAAAACAGAAAATTCTCTTCTCTAGGCACAACAAGCCTCAACTCTCTCAGCCTTTCTTCACAGGAGGTGTTCCAGTCCTCTGATCATTTTTATGGCCCTCCTCTGGGCCCCCCTCTAATGAGTTCATGTCTTTTTGGTACTGGAGACCTGAGCTGGATGCAAGGTGGGGTCTCATGAGAGTGGAGAAAAGGGGCAGAATCGCCTCCCTTGACCTGCTGGGCATGCTTTTTTTATGTAGCTCAGGGTACTGTTGGCTTTCTGGGCTGTGAGTACACACTGCCAGCTCCAACCTAAATTTTCATCTACCAATACCTTCAAGTGCTTCTCTGCAGGGTTGCTCTCAGTTCATTCATGGCCCTGCATGTAGTGATACCAAGGATTGCTCTGACCTAGATGCAGGGCCTTGCACTTGGCCTTGTTGAACTTCATAAGGTTTGCATGGGCCTAGTCTTCAAGTCTGTCAAGGTTCCTCTGGATGGCATGCCATCTCTTAAGCCTATCTAATCTAGTGCACTTGCTAACCTTTCATCAGGGGCTGTCAACACAGTCAGTCAAGTTCATGTGATCAAACACAGTCAACTCCTTGAGCTTTATTACACATAATGTGTGTTAATTGCACACTATTAATTCTCTGATCACTATGAAAGCAGCCCAGGGTGACTTGGGCAGATGTAGATGCCTTCATTTGAGACACCTACAATTAGTCATATATATCCCTCATGTAAAATAAAGCCACAGGTATTAGATGCCAAGCCAGAGCCAGCAATATTGATAGGAAGTATGTGAGTGATAAGGTTTTCCATGCTTCCACTTGCTCTTAACTCACGGTATAGCACAGGCATAGATGGAGAAGCTTTGCTTCCATTTCAGAGGGCTCTGCATAGGCTCTAGTTCACAAAAATCACTTTGCAGAAAGTCTTTTTGTCTTTGAATGAAAAAAAAAATAATAATGCTTTGTGGAATAATTTACAATACAATGGTACCTCAGAGTCCCAGTTAAAATTTGAGAATGCCTGGACAAGTGTGAGGGCTTTGTTTTGCAGAAAGGCAAACTTCACTAACAGCTTGATTCAGAATTTCATTTGAGTGGTTTCTACATTGTAAATCTTTCCAGGATTAGTTTGGCAAGATTTAACAATACAATAAGAAGTCTCATGATTGTTTATGTGTACATTGCAAACTGTGATTGAGAATAAAATAGAAATATTTCATGTGGTAGGTCCTCCTTGTCGTCTCACTTTATTTTGACAATGACATGAGAGTGAAGACCCTAAGTTTCTGCCCAGGTATTTTTGCAGATATGTTTAAACCAAACATTAATTTTCTTTAATAAATTTTAACAATGATTATGTTTTTGTGACTGTTCAGTAAGTCATGGATGCTTCCTGGAAGACTGAGCTCGTTAGTATCTGGTGCTTGTTTAAATGAAAAAGTTGTTGCTGTATCTTTTTTTTTCCACCATGAGGGGGTTCCTCTACTTGTTTGTAAACAGATGGCTTGGGTCCTGTACATTGGAACTCACTGCATTTCTTCGTTGTGTTTCAAAGCTAATTTTTTGCAGCACCCTAAAACTGCTGCAAAAAAAATCTACTCTGTGAGGCAGAGTTTGCCACCCACTTACAGGGAAAAATACCAAAGTCTAGAAATACAGCTGAAAATTTTTAATTGAAGAATTAAACAGAGCCAAGCAGAAAATCTCTGTGCTTTCAGCTTTATTGCATGCAGAGGCCTGACACACTTTCATTTTGTTAATGCTGCTATTTAGATAGATCTTGTTGAATGTACTTGAAGCAAGTGTCTTGAATCACAGATATTTTCTAAGCAAGGTTATTTCTGTGACATTGAGCTGAACTTGAATCTGGAACTGTAAAATGAAGTATTTTGTTGTTTTCTATCTAGTTGGCTGCAATTTATCTATATGAAATCTGATCTGATCATCTAAGGACCCTAAATGGAGTAAATGAAATGTTTTATCACCAGGAATCGCTTGAGATCACTTTTCAGAAGGGGTAAAGGTTGCTATGATGAACCAACCTCATTGTACTTGTGGATGAGATAGTTTTGCTGCAGCAATTCTGCAGTATTAGGGTGCATGTGTGTCTTCTCTTTGTCCGTCATTATTAATTTCTGCTAGGAGATGAAACCTACTTGTTGCACCTATGATCTTAGTTAGGCTCCATGTAGCAGCTCCCAACCACTTCAGACTATGAGGCAGAGTAAGACATGATCCCCTGACCAGATCAGCGTACTGGTGCCACTTTGGGCTCTGTCAAGAATAGGACACAGCTATCTTTGTGGCTCTAAACACCTTGCTAGCTCAGTACTGAGAAATCTCAGAAGGTGCTGCGAGTTTTCCCTCATCTCATGGTTCTCTTACTCGACTCTTATTTTTACCTGACATCCAAACCTGATTATCAAATCTTTATCTCATCTCAAAATCCATTCTCCAGCTCCTTTGTCCCCCTACTTCTTCCTAGCCAGCTTGGTCAGGAGAGGTTCGGGCATGGTTTCCAGCTGGAGGTGGTCTTATTACCTCAATGCCTCTCCTCTGTCAGTGAGTGGGCACAAGGGAGGTCGCAGTCTCTTGTCATTAGCCTGGGACCCAGCCGCGCCTTTGCTGGCTGCCCCCACATTGCCTCCCAAGTGTGACACCCACAATACTGTGAGGATGCGAAAGGAGATATCTAAGGCTGGTATCTAAACCTCCAGATTTTGTTCATTTTTTCTCAGGAAGAGCAATTTCATAGTTCTGAAGAGAGTCAGCCTTCCTGGCCACTCCTTTTGCTGTTGCTTCATGTCTGAGCTCTGGCAAATGGTGAGCAGATTGAAATGATAGCTCCAGTCATGTGCTTACCTTGGAAGTACACTGATTACCTCAATCCCATCCCCAGCACTAGAGAAGGGCCTCAGTCATGACTTCAGGTGAGAAGAGAACAACTTCAAACCTGTCTTCATGATGCTCAATGAAAACAACATTAAACCACAAGACAGAGTAAGGTTCAAGTTGCTTCTCAGCTGGGAACTCTGGAGAAACAGTAAACACAAAGCCTGTCGCTGCCAGGGACTTGTTTGTTTGTGTTTTTCTTTAATGAAGCTGTTCTTCAGAATGGTACCCTGCACCCCTGATCGTGCAATGGTAGCCTTAACCACAGACCCCGCTGTGATTAAAACAGTGCCTGGAAAAGGGACAGGATATGGCAGTCACCCATACTTTCAACTGTGTATTTTTAAACATCAATAAATGGATACTTTACAGGGGAAAAGGAGTGTGAACAAGCACTGTTCACAATGCCTCCCCTCGAGGGAAGGCAACTGCCAGTTTGGCTGCTGATACAGCACGGGGGGAACCGTAGAAGCCTGCTTTGGCAGTGGTGGGCAGGTGCTTCTGCCTCCCAGGTCTTGTGTGTTTCCCACACAGCATCTTTCTTATTTAAGAGACTGAGACTGTCAAGTTCATGCTATGTTGCTGCCTCCTGATGAAGTTCCCAGCTCTGCATGGGGTGAAAATTTCACCTTTCTAAAAGGCAGCTGCTGGGATCCAGGACACACTTTCATGGCAGCATTTCAAATTTCCCATTAGGTATGAGACCCAGAGCTTCTTCTGAAGTTAGCAAGATCCCCCAAAATAGCTTTTTTCACCTCTAGCATCAGGAAAGAGCAATAACTTTTTTTTTTAACCCTTAGCCCAGATCTCTCTATGCCAGAAAATAAAGAAGTTAATTTTCTTTCTGACATTCCTGTGTGTCACACCCTCATTACAACATCCTTCTACAGCAGCATTTCTGTGCGTGAGAAAGAGAAAAGTGAATCTGAAGCGACTTTACTTAGTCTAACTCTGGTCAAAATTTCTGCCAGCAGTTACTCCCACGCATAGCCATTGCTCATAGGTAAACGGGAAACTAGAGTTAAGGTTTGTCTTCTGTCAAAAGGGCTTAAAACCTCAGAATCAAAAGACTGTTGGTAAGAGAGGAACACGATGTGTGCTAGTGAGTTTGCTTAATTCACAAGTCAACAGCAGAAATTATTTCTATGCCAGGCACATAAAGACCTTTTATAAACCATCCCATTTCTCAACTCTGCTTTCCAAAGGTGTGGGTTTATGCCAGCCTCCTGCCTCATGCTCTCCTACAAGAGCACCCAGTTGCCTGTACGTAACACGGGTGCCCACTCTCTCTGCAGGAAATAAGCCTCTAGTACAAGGCTACCGTGGCAGCCCCTTGGCATCTTAAATACAGGGTAGCTGGATTTTCACAGATATTCTGTCATTTTTGTCGGTCTGAGATTTTGAACAATGGCTGAATTTTATGCTGAATTTATATGCTGAATTTTAAAACATGGTTGTGCTTTCATTCCATCTAGATTGTCTTAGGAAGTTTGAAAGACACGCTCTATGCTTTTGGTAGGGAAAGTCAACACTCTCTATTTGGTGGAGATACTACGTGCCTTCATTGAAAGGAACACTGGAAAGAGAAAGCCAGGTGGAACCCAGTCTTTGCCAATGCTTGGAAGCTGGATATGTTGTGCCCATGAAAAGGGGACTGTAAGAAACTAGTTCCCATCTAGAAATATACAATGATACAAAATGTTTAAGACTGACCAGATTCTTTTGGAGGTGATATTTTTCTGGAATGTTAATTTCAGGCTGCACAAGGAGCAGGAATCTCACATGTAGCATGGAGAAAGCTGCCCCTTTAAAAATCAGCCTCATGGTGCTGCTTGTCATGTGAAAGTTTCAGCTGAATACTAATGAGGAAAATCTGTTTTCAGTTAAGCCAATGTAAACTCAGGGAATTTTAAGCGGTATTGGTGAAGTCACTTCAGATTTGCACCATAGCATAAGTTTGATTGGAACATTTACTTTCATGTAACTTCTGAGGCTTTATTCCATTCATTATATATGACCATAATTTATGGAGGTTCCACATGCACATGCAAGTTAAGGCAATTTGGTTTCTTTTATTAAGCTATGAGTCTGTTTTATAATCAAAGTAAGTCAGGCTCATTTGCACACCAAAAAATCTTGGTGTGGATTTCTGTCTGTGGGAGTGGAGACAAAGTACCTTGCTTGCTGACTCTAGCCAAACCGTGCCTTTAGCTTACCCAGTCAATTTTCATGGTGACTCAGTGCAATTCATTTGCTCTAGTGTGATATGCAAATGCCCATTTTTGAGAGCTGTATTCGAATTTAATTCTTACCAACACATGTATGAATATGGAGGACTTCAGCAATGTCACACCAGAGTTTCGTTGTGATAATTAAGAAGTGAATATGGCTTGACACAAGGGAGAGGAGAAACCACAAAGTAAGTCACATCATGAAGCTGTAAATTTCCACATTAGCTTTATCCTGGCTGTTACTTGGCACACTCTGACTAGCTGAACATCCCAGAGCAAAAGCACCAAGTGAAGATGTGTCCTTCAGTGCCACTTGGCCTCCTTCCCCCAAGGTTTGAGCCCTGACACATGTAACAGGCAGCTTGAGGTCCTATCTCATCTCTGACCCTTTAAATGCTGCACTGACAAAAGGCTTACACCCCTGCTCTTTCGCATCTGCTGCATGAGCTAAAACACAAGAGCTCCGAGCTACTTGCAGACTCATTGTAGTTCTAGCCAAATGACTGTTTCACTGCATTAAGGACCAAGTTATTCCTTAAAGGATGGATTCTTTGCTAGGAATAGTAAGAATTTAATAGCTGAGGAGATGTGTCAGTATGACTTTTAGCTGAAGGGAGACAGTCTGCATCCTTATAACTCCTCTACACATGGGGGTAATGTGTGCCCTANGGCAAGCTCTCTGTAGACCTGATGTCAGATTGCTATCATGTCAAGAATGTTCATTCAGAGGTGTTACACTTCTTTCCAGGCTCTGAGGTCTGCAGTACCTTGCCTTCTTTATCTGAAATTTTGGTTCCTGCTGGTCTCCGGGTCCCCCATAAGGAATAACTCTTTAGCACAGAGACTTCTCTGGGGCTCTCTGTCCTANCTCAGTGCAATTCATTTGCTCTAGTGTGATATGCAAATGCCCATTTTTGAGAGCTGTATTCGAATTTAATTCTTACCAACACATGTATGAATATGGAGGACTTCAGCAATGTCACACCAGAGTTTCGTTGTGATAATTAAGAAGTGAATATGGCTTGACACAAGGGAGAGGAGAAACCACAAAGTAAGTCACATCATGAAGCTGTAAATTTCCACATTAGCTTTATCCTGGCTGTTACTTGGCACACTCTGACTAGCTGAACATCCCAGAGCAAAAGCACCAAGTGAAGATGTGTCCTTCAGTGCCACTTGGCCTCCTTCCCCCAAGGTTTGAGCCCTGACACACGTAACAGGCAGCTTGAGGTCCTATCTCATCTCTGACCCTTTAAATGCTGCACTGACAAAAGGCTTACACTCCTGCTCTTTCGCATCTGCTGCATGAGCTAAAACACAAGAGCTCCGAGCTACTTGCAGACTCATTGTAGTTCTAGCCAAATGACTGTTTCACTGCATTAAGGACCAAGTTATTCCTTAAAGGATGGATTCTTTGCTAGGAATAGTAAGAATTTAATAGCTGAGGAGATGTGTCAGTATGACTTTTAGCTGAAGGGAGACAGTCTGCATCCTTATAACTCCTCTACACATGAGGGTAATGTGTGCCCTACTTGCTGTATGCTGCATTCTGTTTGCCTGACCCTGTCCACTGCACCCAGACCTGCCCCATGTATCTCCTGGATGGGAAGGAATGGATGTTTCTCCCTGAAACAGTAGGGTGAAGCGCTCCTGGCTCTAAAGAGCTTGGTTGAGTTTGCTGATCCATGTGGGCATAACCAGATTTTAGAAGAAGCATTTGTGAGCACAGTGTAGAAGGAGATATCTCAGAATTTGTGAGCAGTGTAGAAGAAGATATCTCAGAAGTGTCTGGAATCTCTTTTTTANATTATTATGGAGCCTTCATTATAGAAAATCTCTGCCCTCTTCCCAGGATAGCAAGGAGAGGTTAAAAGACAACCGTATTCAAATGTTAGAGACAACAGAGAGTTTTTTATTAGTGAGGCATTTTCACTCCTTGGGAACTCTCCTGAGTGGGGTCAACATCTGACCATTGCTGCAGATTGCAACTCAAAAAGCAATTTACTAATGGAAAGGCATCTTTCCACAAAAATCATTCAAAGATAGTACTGTCTATCAGAACAATGAATATGTGAACAGATAAAAATGAAGCTCCATAAATAAAACATGCACCATCTTATTTCAGCTTGCCACAGGTCAGCCTGAAAGAGTTGACAGCTCTTGGAAAGGCTTTGCAAAACATTTCAGCATTAAACAACTGTAGCTTCGACTCCTAAATGCCTTTGTTTATCTGGGCCAACATCCAGAACTCATACAAAATAATTATCTACCAACACACAGACTGTTTTCATGCAATCCCTAGACATACACATAGCCATATCAGATCCTTATTACTTCTTGTAGGACTGTCCTGTAGAGATGACTGTTGCCTTTAAACAAGGTTAATGAATACTTGATTCTGAATCTAATGGCAACACTATTCTTGAGCTAGGATTTTTCAGATAAGACACCCTATTTTATTACTGATAAACAGGTCAAGAGAAGGT
>VZTM01017958.1:0-12753 GCA_013400555.1 Jacana jacana
GAGAAGATGTCTATAACTCCATACTCTCCTCATTGATTTTGGATGGTCTTTACGTGGGTACAGAAATTGTCCATGTAGATTAAACCACAATTCTCGGGTTCATTACAAATAACAGCAACCTAAGAATCGGCAAAAGCCTTCAGCAAAACTGAAGGAGCAGAAGGTATATTTTTGGGTTTTGAAGGAAAAGGGAAATATGTATGTCTTCCAGAACTCTGAATTGCCATGGAAATCAATTGATCTTCAACCTCCAATTAGAACACCACTATAATTTAAATCTTTTATTACAAATGTTGAATACATTTTTGCAAAATAAGGCCAAATGTTTCCCAGCATAAGCAGCACTTTTTCACTAGTAAAGCATGCACAGCTAATATAATTTATTTTGTGAACTGTAAAAGGGAGTACTGATAAATCATTTCACATTGAGTGTTGTTGTGGGAGAGCGCTTACCCATTTAAGACTTAAAAAGGAGGAAGCACCAGTAATATGATCTGAAGATGGGAATCAAAAGATCTCTATTAGGTAGCTAAAGCCACCTCCAGCTTGCTTGAAATCAGTCAAGCAACACTCAGGTATTCCTTGCGCACGCTGGATAGCCCATCTGCAAAGTAGAAATTGTCAAAATGTTCATCTTTGAACTTTTGAGATCTGTCAGTGAGAAAAGACTATCTAAAAGTGGTGTAAATTCTGCTGGTTTTGGTTATGTTTCTATTAAACTAACTGCCATGACTTCAGAAAGACTCTGCCTGAGTGTATATCTACTCTAAATCAAGAAAGACCATAATTTAGAAAAAAGGCACATTATAGTGTGTTTATGAAATTCTTTTACAAAGACAGTATTGGACTATAAAAAAGACAGAGAAGTTGTTTGGGGTTTTTTCAGGTTTGTTTTTGACAGGCTCAACAGAAGAAAGCTAGATTTTTTTATTTTTTTTTTTTTTTTCTGTAGGACAGTATGTCTTGTTTTGAAGTGTCTGGAAACTATTTTGATGGAATTGCTGGACTAGATTCTTCATCAGATTGAAGACTAAAGTATGAAGCAGCCACAGTGTGATGTTTCTGTACTTTCAAAACACTACTGTGAAAGAATGTGTTTGTTTATTCTCTTCAATAGATTTCTTGTCATGTGTTTGCATAACTCTTTTTACTTTCTAGTGAGTTTTTTCTCTAGTGATTGTCTTTTTTCTTCTTGTTGGTTTATTTTTATAACTAGTGGTTCAAGCATTTTGTATTTTGGGGGCTTATTGAGCTTGTGCCTGACACATTCCAGTGAAATCCTCAACAATCAGCATAATAATGAGGCTCGCATAAGGCTTTGAAGGTGTACTGTTTTTCACGACACCTAAATGGTATTTTATCTCCTTTGCTAGGGATAACATAAAGATTTCCTTTTCTCAGCTGACATAGATTATAAGACTTTAATCTAATGCCCTTTTGAGACCCAATTTCAACAGAATAAATGGAAGAAGATCCTGAATCCCCTATTTCAGGTTACACTACTCTAACTTTCTTGGTTTAAGTTGTGTTTCATTAGAATAATATGGGAGTTCCCCAATGGTAATGGTGATTAGGAATATAGTTGGGATTGTACAAATATCTAAAAACTCTTAATAACTCTGGATTTCCCTGAAAGAACTGCAGAGGATTAAATGTAATGCATAACTTTAAAACTATCTTGAGATAACAGCATTTATGTCTCATACCATTTTGATATAATTAACATAAGGAAAGCTGTTGGAGATGATGATTTTCTATACAGAAGTTAACCTGAACCCTATTTAAGCTGAGATAATGGTCTTGCTTTTATGTCCAAATTAGCTAAGAACAGAAGGTCTGGTTTAGCTCTACAAGTGTATCAGCGTAAGATCTGATGTAAATTACAATGAAGTTTTGTGGGCATGTGGGAAAAATGTGAACATATTTTTCCTGCAAAAGATTTCTAGTCTGAGTCTGAATAAATAATAATAAATCTGTGGTCTCAAAAGGCTTTGGCAGAAAGTAATGCAGATTTTTTAGGATGCCTAAACTTTATTACTGACACTTGCAAAATCTCACAGGATAATTTCTTATAACATTTCTAACTGTATCATGTCCAAATAGTTTATTTTCTGCTGTGATTTTTTTCATTTTCTGAAAAAAAAGCCCAGTTGATTGAACCAATGAAAGCATTTCAGTTAACATTGCAATGAATCATATGCTTATTGCAAAATCATAGACTAGTTTGAGTTGGAAGGGACTTAAAGATCATTGAACTCCAACCCCCTCTGTCATGGGCAGGGACACCTCCCATTAGATCAGGTTGCTCAAAGCCCTGGCCTTAAACACCCTCCAGGGAAGGGGTATCCAAAACTTCTCTGGGCAACCTGTTCCAGTGCTTCACTATCCACACACTAAAGAATTTCTTCCTGATATCTAATCTAAATCTCTCCTTTTTCAGTTTGAAACCATTACCCGTCGTCCTATCATACACTCCCTGATAGAGTCCCTCTCCATTTCTCCTGTACATCCCCTTTACGGATTGGAAGGATGTTGTATAATGTCTCAGGATAAGATACTTTTATCAGATAGTCAAAATAAACTGTTTTACAAGCAGCCTTAAAAAAATAGAAGGTCCTGTAGAAAAGTTAGTTATCTTCCCTCCTTGGCCCCATGCCTCTGTAAGGTGCCAAGATGAGTGTGAGGTATGACACAAGTCTTGTCTCCCCAAGCAGCTATTGCAAAAACAATTATGTTCTAGACACCCCTTCCTTCTGGATTCACAGAGATGTTAACTGTTCTTCCACCTGCTGACATCCAGCGCATTACTTTTGAGATATTTTAAAGGAAATTTAAAGGGATATTTAACACTATAAGGAGTAACCTTACCAGAGCCATGATGTAACTATCTGTCATAGGACTATTTAAATATTTTGATCTTTAAGCTAATATTAAGTAGACTGTATTTTAGGCTAGTGATATGAGCTGGCTGGTAAGACTTACTGATGTGGATTGCAAGTATATCTTTGCCCTTTGGGCATTCTTTTTTCCCCTCAAAGTTAAGAGCGTGATTGGTTACAATCAAGCCACGCAGTGCTTTTCATGTGATGACAGTGTGAAGAGGTACTGAGTTCTTTCAGAAGCCAGTAAAAAGATTACTCAGTAATTTCTGTGCTACAGAATTTGGTCCTTTTACCTCAGTTCACATACTTGCTTTATCACCTGTGTAATCTGTTTGTGAGGAGATTTGGTGCTGCACATTGTTGCCTGCTTCATCTTAGCAGAAAATACTTTTAACCAGGCTTGATTGCAGCTAAAATTCCTAAGGGAGGAAATAACTTTGCCGCTTTAACATCACATAGGTGAAAATAAGGGAATAATTCTATTTTTAGAACAAGCAAGAAGTAGGAACTTGACATTTACCCTGGTATCTAATATAGAAACAAGAAGCAGGTAAACTTATTGACTAAAATAATTTTGCATCTTTTATTTGCCTTTCTTGACACTGTAAAACTCGCTAATTTCTTGACTTCCAAAGCCTAGAATATCTTTGCCACGTTATTAGATATTATTGCCCATTGGACTTAAAAATGCAATAATTTATGTTTAAAGAATGTTACAAGCAGTGACTGGAATTTTTCACAGTATGTATATATATATGTTGCCGCGGCCAGGAGCAGTTGAGCCCGACGCAATCAATCAGGAAGCCATCAATCAGCCAGCACCCGAATCAGGAAGCGCACCCAGGAAGCACCAGGGAGCACTCCCAGGAAGCACACACAGTCGGGAAGCACCCCCCAGGAAGCACCTCAGGAAGAGCACACCCCCCTCGTTCTACAGTTACAGGTCCCCACCCGCCAAGCACCACACTCCGGACAGGGAGAGGGGCACCGTCCATGAGCTTTCCACGCACCCTCCACAGGCTTAAAGTTGCCCCATGATTGGCCACAACATCTGTGTCACTTGCCGCCTCCCACACCCTGTTTTTGCCTCCACTATACTTCGCTTCGCCCACCTCCACTTACTTTGCACGTGCCCCTTCAGCAACTCCCTCCTAAAGGGCCTGCTCTCAACAATATGTAGATATACACAATATACACAATAAATTATATATATACTTATGTATAAATAGGCTATGGCATAATCTTACTTATAGCTTATTGTAGAAAGCTGCATATTATATTTTCACAAGCTTTTCTATTCTAGCATCTTGGCCATTATGTATTAAATATTGTTGTTTAGCTGTTATAATGTTTTTGCTTCACTTAAGAAGTGAGAAAAAGATTCATTCACTGTTCATTCACTGTTCTCCTGTTCGTTAAGTATCACTGTAAAGGTCAGGGTTATCTTTAATACATGATGCTACTGTCAGGCTTAAAATACAGTACATTTGATGCTGTTGATGCTAAAATCAGTCTTGGAAAGAAACTTCTTATTCTCATTACATGATTTTAAATGCTTATAATTTCTCAAAAGACTTCTTTTACTGGTCTCAAACCCTGATCGATTGTCTTTTTAAGTTTAGCAACATTTATGCTAGTTAACTTGAATCTCTCAGGTTCTCTGCATATTGTGTAACTCAATAAAGTTTTTAATAAAAAAAATTAACATGTCTATTCTTTTCTCCAAGCAAGATCTCTTAGATCCAAAATTGGTATCAGTGGAAATCACAGAATCACAGAATTGTCACTGTTGGAAAGGACCTTTGAGATCACTGAATCCAACCATACACAAAACCACAACCTACAGTCCTGGTCACTAGAGCATGCCAATCTAGCAGTGGGAATTATATCAAAAGAAAAATTAAAATACAAACACTTGAACAAGTGCCAGGAACAAAGAATATGATTTTTAGTAACATCAGTAAATTTCAGTGTAGCATGTTTTTACTCTTTGGCAATTCTCAGCTACTTATGGATTGGCATGAATACACAAAATAATCAGAGGCGTTGCCCTACACTCAAGCAAAGATCATGGAAGCTAGAACACAGCAGAGACATGCACATGCCTGAGATAGTTCCTGTTTGCTTTTGGCTGTATTTACTAGCTTAGTCCAACACCAGCCTGAGACCCTGCAGAGCCATTTGGGTATGTATGCACTGTGATCCCTGTGTACCTCTATCAGCCAGCTTTTTTAAGTTATTGGGCTATCCCAGCTCACAGTAATTGAGCCCTGGCTGTACCTGAGTTGTGGTGGTACAAGAAGACCTGGCTCCAAGGTAATACATTGTGGGGTTTGAACTTTGAGGAGGAAGAAAAAATAATCCCAGGTTTTTCTCCTTGAGTCAATGCATGGAATTGCAAATAGGGCTGGGAGTTAAAATGAAACTAAGCGGGATATAAACTAAATTGTTTGAGGTTTGGAAGAGAATTGATCTTTTCATAAATCAGGAAAGCACAGACAAGCCCTTAACAAGAAAAAGCTTGGACCTGATGTCTGAGGCAACGGGGAGCAAATGGATACTAAGCAAAGCAGGGGAACCTACTTTGTGGTAGCTGTGGAAGTTGGTGTGTGTTAGGGTCATAGTAGCTAGTAATATTATAGCCTGCCCATCCCGCAAATTTGACACAACCTCACAATATAATCTTTCTGTAGATTGTGTGATGTAAATCCATGTGAAACTCACAAACCATAATGTCAAAACTCTTTTGAATTTTAAAAGTATATGTTTATTTAACAGTAAATATGTTTACTGAAGTAATTTTTTTCCTTTCTTCCTCCTCACAGTGTAACTCTGTGTGGTCTGTAATAAGCTGAGGTGGTAGCTAAGGCTATAATCACATTTACTGTCATTATCAACACAGTTTAGTATTTTCCATCAGAATAATTGAATTTTTCATAAAAAAGTTCATGGAAAAATACAGTTTTTTCCACATTTTATAGCTCTTTTTCTTATTTGGGGACTTTCAGCACATACATGTGTTGGGTCAGGAACTTAATATTTGGAAGGGAGACTTCATTGACAATAACTGGGTTTTCCAAGTCTTTCAAATATTTAGCTCAGGCACTGTCAGTAAAGCTAGTCAATGCTAAGCTGGCGAGCTTCCTTATTAACTAAATTATTTCCATTTCAGACAAGCACAGGGATTGCACTAACATTAACTTCTGATCTCTTGAGTTATACTTTGTCAGGTATCCCAACCTAGAAAAAGGAAAAGCAGTACTGCTTCCCACTAACTAACTGACGAAAGTAGAAGTTGCCTTCTGAGAAAGCAAAGGAAAAATTGGGTCAAGGACACAGGGGACGGAGAAAGCAGTCACACTTTTGTCCATGTTTAAGTTACAAGCTCCAGATTTCCAATATGTGATACTCTTTCATGCCTAGTAGAAACTTATTTACAACTTGCTAATGCATTGCATTTATAGAATAAGTAGAAAAGCATGTAAGTACAGGCATTATCACAATAAAAAAGTACATATAATCATCACTTGGGAACAAGATAGCATGGTCTTGGTTCTTTTTGGTTGCAAGGTATATTGTTTTGTGGTACATACTTTAAACTGGGAGAAATCAAATGCAATATACAGTAATGACAGTGCACTGATTAATACAAAGAGCTTCAAGGAATCAGGATTTATTCAAACAGGAGTATGCAATCCTTATTTGTATTTGTCAAAGTTTCTGGACTGAAAAGTGAGTTTTGATGTCTATTTCATTGAACGTGTATTACCAATTTATTTTTATTTTTTTCCTTCATATGACCAATGACATTTCAAATTGTATGTAGCTGTTGTGTTAGAAAGTCAGTTAGCATAATTCTGGTAATGAGCACAGTGCTTCTAGGCTTCAGAGGGGTGATAGGAGATATATCTTGTAAAATAACAGACACCATAATTTAATATGGTTGTATATACTGAAGATGTCTCATCAACTGCTGTGATGGTTTGATTAGCAGCTTTATTGCCTTCATATTTCAGCAATCACAAATACAATGGCATAAATCACCAAGAGATGGGAAAATATGACACTACCGAGTTATGTGAAGCTTTTAGGCAGAACTCATTCATTATGAGGACACAAAATATTACACTGGTTGTGTAGAATCATGTGGAGCAGAAAGAATACTGAGTGATTCAAGGAAGGACATAGAGTCTGCTTTGGATCTGGATTCTGAAAGATTATGAAAAATCATTGTCAGTCAAATTGGTATTAAGCATCTATGTTGCTTCAAGGCTGCTTATTTTTTGCACCATTCCCCCACCTACCCCTGCTTTTCTGTGCATTCCCATTCCCTGAGGCATGTTCCAAAACTCACTTCCACTTCAGCACGGCTCTTCTTCTGCGCTCCCCCTCTTTTGGGGAAAGTCTGAGATTAGAAAGCATACTTATATTCTTGCAAGCATATGCTTTGTTTTTCTTGTAATTCAATCATTTGTTGAGGAAAGCAGCTTTGAGCTGCTTTTATTTTAAGAGAAGGATTGCATGGCTTACATTCTTCATTTAGTGGCTCACACCTCAATGTGGTGAAAATCAGGTAACACATCCTGGGGTTCTGACTAGAACTTTTTGTTTGGCCATTGTTATATTTTTGATGCATTGCCTATCAGGAAATAAAGTTCTCCCCCCTTATATTTCTTCCACTAATTTTCTGTTGCTCCATTGATGGTGCCTCCTCTCAAACTTTTGGATTAGTTGAGTATTTTCTTTTTCCATTTCTTCCTATTCTCTCAGATTTTTGGTCTCTTTTGAAAATAATTGATTTATATTTCAAAAAGGTACACTGGATGTATTATTACACAAAAATGTCCTAGTGAACTAATCTAATCACAAGTATGACATTCCAAAATTTATCCTTAGTATGCTGTACAAAAATTAAAATAAACTTATATTTTCTTAACGGTTCAAAATTCACTGAAATATTTTTATTCTAGACATGTTTTGCTGACAATATTTTTCAATATAAAAGGTGTTCTGCAAGATGAATTTTTCAAGAGAGATTACTTTTAAAGAAGGTATAAAAGTGTTTTTACACTTGCTAAAGTAAGTTTGTAGATAGCAATTTTTTTACCATCATTCAAATTGGGTTTGTAAGCACTTTTTGTCAGTTACTTTTTAATAGACCATTTTTGCAATTATTGTCCCCCATACTCTTAGTGGTATTATTAAATGGCTCTTCAGTCTTGTGCAGTTTGGGCAACCAAAGATTTCATACCTTCTGTACTTCAGTTAAAAAATATTTTTCCCCAGATTTCAGGGATCTGAACTCACCTTCACTAAAAGTTGCCTTGCCTTCCTCTCACAGCTCCCCCAACACACTGAGTTCTTACTCAAGCATAACATCTACCACAGTGGTGCTTACTGCCCTTGTAGCTGAGGCTTTAACAGACAGTCTGTGGAATTCTTAATGCCAGGGAGCCAGCAAGGCTCTCTGCTGGGGAGAGGAGCTGGAAGCAGTATTGGCAGTGGGATGCCCTTTCCTGCCTACTTAAGTCCTTCCCTTTGGCAGAGCAGAAGTGTGGGTGTTTCCCACAGAGGTTGGCTGCAAGATCCAAGTGTGAAAATTCATATTGTGCTTGTGGTCCACAAAAGGTGATGGCCCACTCAGATGAAGATTTTCTGGTGAAATTTAAAGGGCTTTAAAATAAGGAGGTCATGGTAAGACCTAACTGGATAATATTCCGTTCTGGTTTCTATCATGACACTTGATTTAGTCAATTACTGTTTTATTAAATTTTACTGAAATAATGATGCCTTTTATATGCTGTGTCATAGAATATTTGTGCCGTAAAGATTTTCTCTCTAAAGGAACATAAAAATGGCAAATGTGATTTTAAATAGGTCTAGGAAAATATTTAAAACTCTACATCTAATCATGCAAACAGCTGAACTAATAAACATTGTGCAAGTTACTCTCTACCTTACAGAGAGTACAGGCAGAGCTGGGAGAGCAACTAGTTGGACCTAAAGACTTCCAAGCACTTCTTTTTCTAAATGGAACACAGAAATACCCAGAGGGGTGTAGCATAATCATTGGTGTGGTGAGACAGACCTTTTATGTGATAAGAAAAGGATTTCAGCATGTAAAGCTCCATCATTAACACTGAAATAACGTAAGTAACCTAGACAGCTAGGATGCTGGCCATCACTAACTTCTAACACTTAACAACTGTTTTGACATTTGCTCTCACTCTCTTCTGGGACTTTGAAACAGCTCTTCAGTAGTTTGGTTTAGAATTTTTTGTATCTGACATTAAAAACCTGTTTAGGTTGGGTTTTTTTTTTTTTTTTTTTTTGGTTTTGTTTTGTTTTTTTGAGAGTTTGGATAATGGAAACTCAGAAAACTGAAAAAAGCTACATCAGAAAGACTTCTACAGACGTTAATCACTGCATACATGATATGACATTATCAGAGTTCAGTGAAATTTCACAAGTTAAAGAAGACCAAAGACATTGGATATCAAATATTCTGTGCTAAGCTCGTTACAGTGTTAAACTTGTACTCACTCACTTTTCACTGCAGGCAAACTCAGGTTTAAGACCAACTGATATGATTCAAATGCCTTTTTCTGGCTCTGTGCATAAAACCCAATTTAGGTTTAATTATATCACTCACCTGAGGCTTGTTATGAATGTATTTAAAGTTTGCAGAAGGGTAGAATAACATAACTGTGCTAACAACTAATCAGTGGTCTTGGGCTTCTAAAGAGTCTTAATGTTTCCTATATTCATTGAAATTATGCCAAGACTGAGGTTTTCCATTCTGGTTTTGGACAAAATTTTTCCTTTAACTAACAAAGTTCCTAATTTTTTTATTTATTTTTTTTTTTTTTACACACCCACCCCTCCATGCTGCCCTCAATTATTTTTAATGCATTGCTCTCCTGAATCGAACATTTATAAACGCGCTGGGAAGCCTGGAATGCAGGTTTTCTGCATTTTGCAAATCAAATAGGATAGGTGCTTTTCTGCTCAAGATCCTGTGAACACCACTTACAGATTTTTTTCTTTCCTCCTGAAAATACGCAGTTACAGATTAATGTTTCTTCTTTGTTCAGTCTTTGTGTTCTCTTTCAAATTTGTCAACTAAGAGAATGCCTAGCAAAGTACCAACTTCAGTGCTTGTTGGCACACTTCACATGGCTACATGCTTGTGAACTGGTGATAATTTGTACTTTCTCTGGTCTAAACAAAACAGATTGATTTCAAGGGCAAAGTCATGTTGTCCTGTCATGTTTAGGTTACTCAGTCTGATTTTTTCTTTTCCTTTTTCTTGCTGTGGATTGGAGCACAATTATTCAGGTTTTTAAAATTTACAAGCTGGTAGAAAAAAAATTATGTTATAATTTATATTGTGTACAAAAATAAAACTTTAAAAAGAAATCATTCTTGTCTTCAAACTTCCTGCAGAAAGGTTCTTCTGTAGAAATTCTATTTTTACAGGTATGATGGTTTCAGCTGGGATGGAGTTGACTTTCTTACTGGCAGCTGGTATAGTGTTATGTTTGGATTTGGGATGTGAATAGTGTTAATAGTACACTGGTGTCTTTAGTTGTTGCTAAGCAGTCAAAGTCTTTTCTGCTCCTCACATTGTTCCACCAGCGAGTATGCTGGGAGTGCACAGAGTTGGGAGGAGACACAACAGGGACAGCTGACCCCAAGTGGCCAAAGAGATATTCTATACCATATGATGTCAATGCTATGCATATAAAGCTGGGAGAAGAAGAAGAAAGGGGAGGGGGAACATTCAGAGTTACAGTGTTTGTTTTCCCGAATAACCATTACGAGTGATAGAGCCCTGCTTTCCTGGAGATAGCTGAATGCCTGCCTGCCCATGGGAAGTGGTGAATGAATTCCCTGGTTTGCTTGCATGCATGGCTTTTGCTTTATTTATTAAACTGTCTTTATCTCAACTCTTGCATTTTTCTCGTTTTTCTAATTCTTCTCCCCATCCTACTGTGGAGAGGGATAAGTGAATGAGCAGCTGTGTGGTCCTGGTTACCAGCTGGAGTTAAATTATGACAACAAGTAACATAGACCAGTAATTCCGGGACTTTTCAAATGGGCCTGCAGAATTTACTGTCATGACACACATCTGGAAACTATCGCCATGGCCACTGAATCTAATGACAACAAATGTGTCCTTCATAAGTTTATCAAGTCATATAGGAATTCTTTGCCTCTCCTATGTTACTGGAAGCATGGTCTTAGGGCTTCATTCCTCTGATGATTAGAAATCTTTTTTATGTGAGTCTACATAGATATATCTATCGACAGTTTGTTCCTGTGAATGGTGCTTTTTAGCAGAAGTTATTTTCTTCGTTATTTACCTTTTACGGTGAATAATCTTATCCTGTCAGTTTGTATTTTTCTGAGCTAACCAAGCAGAGCGAGTATTCCAGGCCCCTTGCTATGGTTACTTTTGTCTCACTCAACTTACTTTTTTATTGCACACAGTTGCGGCTGAAAGAGATCTTTGCAAGTACACTTAACCAGAATTTTGAATGGTATTTTATGTAAAATCTCTGGGTTTCCTGTTGTCTTTTGTCCATTGCTGTGTCATTGGTGGCTTGTGGACTTATGAAAAATGACTTGCAGATCCTTTTCTTTCTCCATCATTTTCAACTGATAGACTGCCAATTTAACTACACCACTTTCTATTGTTCTGGTCCTTGCTCTTATCCTGCTCTTCCTGTCTGTTATTTTGAATCTGCTGAGTCTTGACATTTCCTCTTAGCAGTGTGTCAACAATATTTTTTCTGTGTTATCCTCATTTATGAAACCACCAAATAAAGCGGTCTGAAAGCCAGTTTCAGAATGATATCACCAGTGATGGTCTTCCAACCTACTTCCAGCATCTGTTTAACTCCCTTCCTAAATGTTAAGTCTTATTGTAAACATTGATTTGTTGTTATTTTGTTTTGTTGGTTTTGTTGGGTTTTGTTTGTTTGTTTTTTTCTAGTAGATGTAATCTGAGCTCTCTATATACCTCTTATTTTCCTCTGCCCTTTCATTTTCAAGCAAGTTTAATGGACACTTCTGGCTGATGTGCAGCACTGCAGATGTTCCATTTCTTCCGCCTTCTTTGAGCACACCATCATCTGTGCTCTGTGTCCCAGTGTGGGTACATGATCCAGTGCCAGAGAACTAGTACAAACTAAGCTGTTATCTTCAGGGTTGTATGAAATCACATTTTACCAAATGCTTTAACATAACCCTTGTTCATAAAAGACTGGTATAAATAGGTGAGTTACTTATAGCATTAGAAAGTAAGAACAAGTTATACATGAAAGCTTGTATTCAGAAATAGCTATCCACCTCTGGGATAAATTCATACATAAACCAGCTGATAAACAACCTTTTTGATTTTATATTATGGCGATGACTTGTGTTTAATTTTCTCTTCCACGTCCAAGTCCGACCTATATACAATACACAGCAAAACAGATCTCACTCAATTTGTCTGCTGTCTAGACTGAAGCAAGTGTTGAAAAGTCTAGGAAGTTAATATAAATACATATAGGGAGTAAATTAAATACCTTGAGTCTGTAAAGGACTGGAGAAGATCTAATAACATCAAAGAAAGTTGTGCTGTGCTGGGTTTGGAAATTGAATCTTTGTCAGAGAAAATTACGTTAAAGGATCAATAGAGATGGATTATTTTAGACAGAAAACATGGATTTATGTTTGTTCTCACGCTACTTACAGGAATGTTCATTATGTAGCCTTGGCAGTGGTTTTTAGCATTAATTTATTTTAGCATCAGTTTACGCTCTGATGGGTAGAATTAAAGTAGTACATCACTGTATCTGTAATCACTCTGCCTTCCAGTCAC
>VZTM01017959.1:4913-15718 GCA_013400555.1 Jacana jacana
CTTTCAAGCAGTTGTAGAGAGGGATGAGGTCTCCCCTCAGCCTCCTCTTCCTCAAACTAAACAATCCCAACTCTCTCAATCCATCCTCATAAGCCTTATTCTCCAGGCCCTTCCCCAGCTCCGTGTCCCTCCTCTGCACTCGCTCCAGCCCCTCCAGATCTCTCTGGTGCTGAGGTGCCCAGAACTGGGCACCAGACTCAAGGGGTGGCCTCCCCAGTGCTGAGCACAGGGGGACAATCACCTCCCTGCTTCTGCTGGTCAAGCAGCACCCTCCTGTCCTGTCCCACCCTCGCTGCTGGTGACCAGCAAGTGGCACTCGAAGAGACCAATTCAGTCCCTCACTGGGAGGCAACAAAACCAGCAGCAAATGAGGTGTGTGTTTCGGGACGCCCAGAAGAGGAGCAGAACAGAAGCCTAAGGCCATTTTGTAAAAGCATATGTCTGGGTATTGGATTTCTCCACCTGGGCCTCCTTCCAAGCTGCAGAACGACCTCTAAGCACCAGCAGCACTCCAGGGTTTTGCTGAATACTCTCTCCCATTCCTTCCTCCAGAAATCAAGACTATCGATCCTGCACACCCCACCCTGACGCTGGCAAACCCGCCCCAGATGAGGCTGCTGTGACTTTGGGCTTCAGGAGTGGTTCAAGGAAGGGAGAACAACCCAGCTCAGCCAGAAGCCATCCCCCAAAGCTTCCCACCGCCTCGTCCCGGGGGTGTGGGAGATCATCCCCCGCATAAGGCACGCCCCAAGGTGACAGGGAGACTCAGCCCCGTGAAACACCTTCAGCTAAAAGCCAGGAGAAGCAGTTCTGATTTACTGGAGCTTCCTGGAGAAGCAGTTATGATTTACTTTGGGATGATTTATTCTGTTAAATCTTCTGCAAAGTGTCCTTTAAGAAAGAAAAAAACAACCCCTAACCAGAGCACAAGATCTCTCTGTAAAAATCACTTCTGCCACTAAATCTATCCTAAGGAGAGATGACCAGATGATTAAAACAATAGACAGAGCTCATGGCTCAGCAGGTTTTCGAAACAAGAATTCCTTCTAACAGGAGGGTGATAATTTTGGCCATATTTTTAAACTTCTTCTTCCAAGGAGTCCCTTGTAAAAGTGCAGGAGAAAGCTAAAACCCCAGAGAAGCTGTGCCTGCAGCCCGTGCGGTCTGTCAGAGGTGCAGTTAATTACTTCTTTAATTAAAACTCCTTACCTTAACTTCTGCAGCCATCTTATCATTTGCAAATCCGTCCACTGTCAGCTGAAGGGAAAGAACCAACCACACACGTTAAGGGAGGGTGAGCATTTGGCACGTGCAGTACAAGAGCTTGGCTCCAGTCCTGCCTGTGGACAGCAGGCTCCTCGCAGCCCCACGTACCTTTATTAGTCTGGATATTAAGAATCCACCTTGGTATCGATTATAAAGTTCCTCCCAATTGTCCCTTACGAATTTCCAAGCGGCTTTTCTCCCCTGCTTGCTGCCTCCAGCTACTCCTCCGATGACAGACACCGTGTCCTGGGGACGTACCTCCTCCTGAAGACGAAAATGTAGACAAAATATTTCAGGCCCTTTCCACAAACACAGCTTTTACGCCTTTCCACACTGAACCCGTCAACGATCGCTCCCCCCAGACCCCACCTTTAGGGCTGAACTCTGAGATTTTAAGTCATTAAGACTTAATTCTGGCACGTTATACACGCAGGGTGCTCTGTCCCCGGGTGCTCTGAAGGCATTTACCCCCTTCTCTCCAGGTGAGGAAGAGGCAAGCTTTTCCAAAGAACTTACTGAAAGTGCAAAGGTGAGAACTTTTTGAATCAGTTCTGGTTGAGAGATGGCTCCGAGAACTCGTTCGATTCGGTTCTTCTCCTCCTGCATGTCTGCCTGCTTGTGAAGCTGCAAAGCCAAAGAGAGTGTCGGGTACCAAACGCCAACCTCTTACCTAGTGCTGCTGGAATAGTCCTGGAGCCTAATATGTGACAAACTGAGCTCCTCCATGAATCATCCTGCTGCTATCCACATCATGGACCTCACTACACGTCCCTCAGCAGAAAGCACTGTTAGTAATAAAGGGATCCTCACCTCTGCTTATTTAAGGTCAAGTAGGATCATGCCTCCAAGCAATGAAAAGTAATCCTAAAAACAAGAGGTGCAACAAGCCACTAGGTGGCAATTTCACACTGTACACAGACCGAGGAACACCCTAACAGACTCACAGGATGCTCTGGGGTTGGAATGTTCCTCTGGAGATCATCTCCTCCAACCCCCTGCCAGAGCAGGGCCACCCAGAGCAGGTCCCACAGGAGCATGTCCAGGTGGGGTTTGAGTGTCTCTAGAGATGGAGACACCCCCACCTCTCTGGGCAGCCTCTGCCACCCTCAGAGCAAACAAGTTCCTCCTCGTGTTGAGCTGGAACTTCTTCTGTTCCAGTTTGTGCCTGTTCCCTCTTGTCCTGGTCCTGGGCACCGCTGAAAGAAGACTGGCCCTTGAACTGGGGAGCCCAGAACCGGACCCAGTGCTTCAGATGGGGCTTCCCCAAATGCAGCCCTAGCGTTCACATCAGCTGTAGGACACGGTCTGAGCCTGACTGCAGACAAACCACATCTGGGAGCTTTTCATCACGTGAAGTGGCAGCGTCAACCGAGCGTGCACTCACCTTCAGCATAGTGTCTAAAGTTGTACTATCTCCGTGCTTCAAAACGGTCACATAGACCTAAAATAGAGCATAAACAGGGAAGTTCTGTCAAAAAACCCCACACTTCTAAAAACGCAACAATCAATTTCCACATATTTGGGTTACATTTCAAACAAGTGAACAGATCTGGAAGACACCAGCGCCAATCCCTTCTCTGGTTTAAGGTTGGATTCTAAAGTTGCATCAAACCCTTTCCCTTTTCCTCTATTTCAGCATAATTTTGGTAATTGCTAGAACAAGAAATCTTTCCACCACTCAACACCTGGCCAGTAAGCACATCCCATAAACTCAATCCACCTGAATTAGTGCTCTCCAAAACCCAAAGCCAAGACAGTCTAGAGACAGGAGGTGTCCCGTGGCAGCCTGTGGGGGAACAACTCAGCTTCCTCGTTATCACCAAGTACTGGCCAGGACAGAAGAGGATTCATTGATTCAAGAAACACAGGGATGTTTGTACCACCCTTCCCAGTACCATTTCCTTCATAACTGGGCTTATCCAAGCTCCCGCCTCCTCTGCCAAACCAGTTGGGTCTCACACTTTGACACTGGTTTCCTCCAGCTTCCCTACTCTGGGAAACACAGGAGTTTGGAGCACCCAGTGCCAAGGTGGTGGGGACAATTTTTTTGGGAACCAGTGTTTCCAATAACCTACAGGACTCCTCAGATCAGCTGACAGTATATGTTTTCCTTCCACGTGGTCCTTAAATCGGCGTCGGGCTTCTTCTAGCGTTGCCTTGTGTCCAGCTTTTCCTAGTTTGCCCAAGACCAGACCTCTCAGAAGGGCATCTAGGTGACCTAATGAGCAAGCAGGAAGAAAAAAAAAACCCATAAAGTATTTGGAGATACAATTCAGCAATTAAGTGTCCTTCCACCTAGGGTGATGAAGGCAGAGCTGAAGAACAACCCTGCCATGCGGCCTGAGGAAATCAGGAGACTCTAGGCCTTTTCTCACTCTCATTGGTGCCAACTGGAGAATATCTTGATTTTTTTTAATTATTATTTTATTTCTACAGCAGAAGAGTCAGCAGAAACACAGACCAAAGACAACAATCTAGGCCTGTCTCCTGAGCTAACATGAAGCACTTGCTCCTACCTCAGGACCGACGAGGCCGAGTAAACAGGCAAGGCCAGGGCTCTCCCGCCTCGCAGCCTGAAGGCCTCACGCAGCCCAGCAGAGGCAAAGCCAAGGCAGAGGATTTTCACCAGTCACTGACCAGGGTAGGGAAAGGTTTTACCATTATAACTGGCACGTGGTAAGAGAGGGCTGTTTTGGGGGGTTTGTGTTTGCTTGGATTTAGGTATCAAACCATCCCTGAACGCTGAACTCCTGACTCCTCTTTCCTCCCTTCTCTCCCCTCCTCCAAAATCCCCCCAGCCTATTGACACGCGACTCTCCCAAAAAACCCAGGACCGGATTTCACAGCGTAAGGTTCTTACCCTCTCCAGGTTTGGGGTCCCATCCCAGTCTCTCCCCTATTGGTGAAAAGACATCTTTCACGAACACCTGGATTTCCTCATAGAAGTCCGTGTGGGACAGGAGAGTCGAGAGGATCCCCAGGTTACAGCTGAGGTCGCTCCACACCGTGTAATTGGGCTCGTTCACAAAAGCTTCCATGACTTTTAGAACCTCTACAGTGCTAATGATTCCAGCTCGGGCCTGTGAGAGGAACAGACAGAGATCAGTCTTATTTCCAAAGAGAATGAAGATGTTTAAGAGCTGATGGTGTTATATTTTAACAGCTCAGTCTGCACAGCCTGCAGCACCAGCTCTTCTCTTGTCTGCCCAGGGGTCTGCCAGGGTGAGTTAGCACCAGTCAAAGCGCCATCATTGCCTGCTCTCCACACACAACCCGTTTTACACCCAGGTGAGCACTTGACGAGGAGGCAGTTAGAAAGAGAAGAGCGTTTCACAAACCAGGAACAGACCAGGAGACTTAACAAACCCGCTGCGACGCTGGCAAGAAACAGCAAACCCCCAGAGTTATTCCCAGCCCGAAACTACACCCACCAAAATCTTATTTTAACCAAAAACTGTGAAGATTCAGAGATTTAATTTTTGCTCTTCGTTAAATTGGGAGCATAAAACCACAGAAGTCATTTTTGCTTCCCGCTCCCCGTGAACTGGTACCAGTACTGCCCTTTTCACCTCTGCCAGGACAATATCATACTAACTGGTTCCCAGTTTATGTTAAGTGATGACAGCTTCGTGCAGCTCCCGATACCCACAGTAGGTATCTCCAACCACATCCCTCCACTTTCTTGTTCATTTGGAACCAGAGCAGTAATTTCTGGTACCAGAAAAAGAGATGGAGATCGATTTTTATCATCTCAGCTATACACATCTATGGTAAAAAGATGATTAAAAGGGCAAAGAGAATAGGAGTCTAACACAACGTTCCTACGTGCGTTATTTGCTCCATTTTTGTGTCCCATTGGTCCTGCAATCTTTGGGAAGTGACTCAGGCTACGGTTTCACACCCCTTCAACCGAACCACAACAAGAGTCACAAGGTTTGAAGTCAGAGAGGGAGGGCGTCAAATCCCTGTTTTCACAAGTTTCTGTACACTTGCTGACGAGCAAGGGAAGGAAAGCACAACCCAAACCAGAGGGCACAGTAATTAATTGTTCAGAGCAAGCAACACCTTGCTTTGAAACAGTGAGAATCCCCACAGTTACAACCAGCCCAACCGAATAGAGCCCACGGTGCCGACAGCATTGGGTGAAGCCACGAAAATACCCTTATTTTGAAGCAGTTCCTCATAACAAATTTGTATTGGAAGAAAAAAATAATCAATAATAGCATAGTACACCCCTGCAGAGAACAGTGCAACAGGAGTTACAGACTGCTTCCATAGGGTTTAAGTCGTGTAACACAAGCCAGAACTCGCTGAGGTGATTAACAGGTAGGTGTCTGCAGTGATCCCAAAGACACTCTGCCTCCAGAAACCGAACCCAGAGTTCTGCCCTCACGGCTGCTCTTGTTGGGAGGCAGAACAGGGGTTGCTTACCAGAGAGAAGAGATCGTTCTGCAGGCCAAGCCTGTCCACAGGGGGTAGGGAGAGGTCTTTGATCGCCGGTATTAAACTCTCCAGCATGTCAGGGCTATACTGGGTCCGGTAAAACCCTACTGTTCCCAGGTTTAACTGAAAAGTAAAAAAAAAAAACCACCAAAATTAAAGGTAAGGAACAAACAAGGAAACTCTTTTGATTTTTTTTGACTGCTAGAAACTTCTCAGAGCATTGCAGCTCAGACAAGTCAGTCGCTACTGTTTGAATACAGAGAAAAAACAAACCCCAAGCAAGGGACAAAGACTAAAGATTCCGAAGAAGAAAGGCTCAGTGGGAGGTATGGAAGTGGAGAGACATCTGGTGTAAAGAAACAGAGGCTGGAGTTAAAACTAGGAGCAAGGAGAAACGAGAAACTTCTCCTCTAGGGGTAAATCCTAACTGCACTGAGGGGAGTCTTGCACCAAGAAGATGAAAAGCAGGAGGCTGCAGGTGCCAGAACCTTAACTTTTGAAACCTCTCACCCACAACCTGCTCAAACAGAACCATTTTCCTAAGAAAGGAGAGCAAACACCTCTGCCCAGCACAAAAGCCAGTCCTGGTCAGGGAGCTCGAGGAACTACACCAGCCACACGCTGCGACCAACCGGCATTTTGGTGCCTGGATGGTCCAAGGCTGTGGTTGGTTGAACAAGGGTACCCCAGATGAACCAAAACCACGGCTGAGCTCATCAGGAAGTCGCCCCCTTTGCTGCTGCTCTGATCTTGGTGGGTCCAATGGCCAGTCCTCAGCACCATGGCACAAACCAGCTCACAGACCGCCCACCTCTGCAGCCAGCAAAGAGACCCTTGGGATCATTGAGGAGCTGGATTGGTGCCTTCTTGGGGCTGAAATACCCAACTTTACCTTCCTTTAATCAGGGTGTTTTTCCAGAATCATTCATTTCATGCCCCTCTCTATCACTAGGGAGGACCCAGACTAACAGGGTGATCCCAGAGAACGCTCAGGCCTGACAGCAGGGATGCCTGGGTTAGTTAAATGGGAAGGTTTCATTAATATTCAGAGAGAATAACCCTTAACACTTATTTTGGAGTCACCTCTCAGAACACAGCTCCAGCTTTACACTTACTCTCCAACTTCAGCACCTCACACACCACCAGTCCCAGCCAGTTGCCCTCCCTCAAATTTCCAGTTCAGTTTGTTTGACTGGCAGCTGCAGGAGACCTCAACTGCGAATTTTTTCACTTATAAATTGGTCCTTGTCTGGCAAAGGCCAGGAGAAAACCTTTCACGCTAATGAAAGATAAACAGGGCTATTTTTGCTCAGGATGGACTTTTAACTAAACTGCAGTTGCCATGGGATACCAAAAAAGCCACCACATTCCAGCTCAAAAGCTGCCTCTCATTGAGCACTGGTTTTTCCAGGCTGGGACTCTCAAAAGCTCCGAGTTTATATTGTCTCAACTCCTCTTGGACAGCAAAGGAGTACACTAAGAAAGCTTTACAGAGAGGAGCCAATACTCAGTAGCAGCAGAGAGAGAGGCCCCTCCACAAGGTGTAGAAGAGTGCAAGGCTGGGGGGGGGGGGAAGGGGGGGGGGGTGGAAAAACCCCAGAGAAGAGGAAACCGAAACGCCAGGGAACGTCGCAGCATCAATCGGCCTCAGCCCCAGCGACCCCTTCTCCTCTGTCCCAGCTCACCTTCACCCACTGCTCGGGTTTGACGTCTTTCAAAACCAGTGTGAGCTCTGGTTTGTCCATCAGGACCTGCATTTTGGCACTGGTGGGGTCGTCACTCGTACAAATACTGATGGGGACCATCCACATGGGGAGATCCTCCCCTAAAAGACCAAACAATGAAAGAGAAAGGCTAAAGGGTGGGGGAACATAAAATAAGCACACACACCCCCCCCACTGAGATGGTCAAACTGGTTTCTGCAGTGTTTTAAACAAGGCTACTTACATTTAAATCCAAAAAGGCACAAATCTGAAGGAAAATGGTAGTTCTAGAGCTAAAAAACCCCCAGAATTTCTAAATCACCGTCCAAGCCAAGCATTAGTTGCTGTAAGACGGGTGGAATCTGTTCTAAGAGGGAGCTGCCTTCCACAGGAGGCATTTTTATTTCAGCACTACGATAAAACCAGTAGCTCTCGAGCTCCTCAGGTGGCAGCACCAGCCTCAAACTGGACACCAGAAGAGAAGCGTCTCAGAAGCAAAACCGAACCCAAGGCTGCAGATTGTTCTCTGTGGGAGGAGGACGTGGAAACCCCAACTCTTGAGAGCATTAAACCTTAGATTTTCTCAAGTTTTAACACCAGAACCCAAGCAGAGCAGCCTGCCCGCTCTCTCTGAGAGAGATTTCCGCTGCTGCAGGGAATCACAGAGTCATAGAATCACTCAGGTTGGAAGAGACCCTTGGGATCATGGAGTCCAACCATCAGCCCCACTCTACAAAGCTCTCCCCTACACCAGATCCCTCAACACCACAGCTCATCCACTCTGAAACACAGGCAGGGATGGGGACTCCACCCCCTCCCTGGGCAGCCCAGTCCAGGCTCTGACCACTCTTGCTGGGAGGAATTCTTCCCTCATGGCCAGCCTAACCCTCCCCTGCTGCAGCTTGCAGCCATTCCCTCTCCTTCTATCGCTCATTGCCCGTGAGAAGAGACCAGCACCAACCTCTCTGCAATGCCCTTTCAAGCAGTTGTAGAGAGGGATGAGGTCTCCCCTCAGCCTCCTCTTCCTCAAACTCAACACTCCCAGCTCCCTCAATGGCTCCTCATCAGATTTATTCTCCAGGCCCTTCCCCAGCTCCGTGTCCCTCCTCTGCACTCGCTCCAGCCCCTCCAGATCTCTCTTGTGCTGAGGTGCCCAGAACTGGACACCAGACTCAAGGGGTGGCCTCCCCAGTGTTGAGTACAGGGGGAAAAGCAACAAACACTCCACTCCAGCTCCCAGCACTCATCTTACCAGTATACGGTCCACTGGCACAGAACTTCTTCTGGACTAACTTCAACACTTTGTCATCTTCTTGCTGAGGGGAAAAGTAAAAAGGAAAGGAGAGAGGAAGGAATTATGAGAACACTGAATCTCGTCTCCTGTAGATCCCACACCTGCATGTGCCCCCAGTTCACTGGAGGAACTTGTATTCCACTCCAGAAAAAAAGGAGCTTCCTCAAGAATCATTCCAAGGCGTTGATCACAGCTGCTGGCCAAACACACGTGCCCTATTTCTCGTTTGAATTTGTCATCTGGCATCAGCTCCCAAAGCCAGTAAATCCTTACCCACCCTGTGATCTCAGGGAACAAGCAGCACAGAACTGGAGCCAGAGGCAAAGGGCGTGATGAGGGGAGAGGAGTCAGATATTCCCCTCCACAGACGCCTCACACAACGAGCAAAGGGCTGGATCAGCAAACCCCGAGAGTGTGAGCTGGAACACTGGAGGAATAACCCAGTATCTCTTGCTCCTGGTTCCTCCCATGGAGCTGCACTTCCCCTCCCTGCAGAATCGGAGCTGCCACCCAACAAAGACACCCTCCCACACCCCGTGCAGCCTCCGGATGGATGGGAACTCTGTGGAAATAACTGGGTGAATTTGAGGCCAAACACAGTTCAAGGGTTACAGTTACCTGTTCAGCTTCCACATAAATGAGGGGAAACCCCATTTGTTTGGTCCATGTATTCATCACGGCAGCAATAGGTTTCCCACTGGCCTTTTCCAGGCTTTCCCAGAGGTCCTCTGTGGGAGAAAAGTCTGAGTAAGGCTTCTGGGAGTCTCACATCAGACCCTATTAAGGACACCACCCGGGCACTGGAGGGTGATCTATTATTATTCCAGTTTGCCCTTCAGGGTTTGGGTGTAACAGATAATAGGCAAGAAAAAGGAAACAGTTGAAACCACTGCTGGGGGAAGGAGGGGAGGAGAAAGCTGCCTTAACAACGCAAACAATACACATTGTGATACAGCAGAATAACAATGAGCATTAAACATTTAAAACTTGTAAACAGAAGAAGCTTTTCCTTCAGTTTTTCATGTGTTATGTCAAAAGAGCTGACCGAAGAGGGGCTGGGTTTGGGCTGACAGAGCCTGATGTTCCTCTTCCACATTCAGGCCTGACACACACAATAAGCGTTTGACGTAAAGAAAGCGCCGTCAGAGGAGACTTTGAACTGCTGGATCCCCCCCAATCAATACTGCCAAAGGAAGCTTGTGAGAGGCCCACACAGCAAGATCAACAGACTGCTTCTAAATCAGACTGCTGCAGAGGTGTGGTCATCAAGGGTAAGCACAGCCTTTGGGGTTCACCAAGAGAACCCCGAGACAGCCCCAGTCCAGGCCAGTTTCATAACACTAGGAACCAGCCCGTTATTTCCTCGCATTTCAGTTATCTCAGGTGGGATAAAAAAAGCCCCCATCAGCTCTTGAAGAATCCAACACCTTAGCACTAAAAATTCTGTCTCCAGGAATGACTTCAGGACACGAGAAGCACCAGTTACCTGTAGCGGCGTTCTTCTGCTGGAACTTGGTTAGGTATAAATTCATTCCTTTCCGAAAGTCCTGGGAAGACACAATTGAGCATGTACTGGCACCAGAACAGAGGGCTCTTCCGTCCCCCTCTCCGCTCTGTATTGACACCCAAGGATCAGCCAAAGAATCTTAGCATCAGAATGCACATCTGTAATTCCTCCCACGTTTTCCCACTACTGTACTTCTCCCAGGGAAGTTCAAATTAACCCCAAATGCAGACTGGAGAAAAGTTTTCACAATACAGAATGCACAGATTTAACAGCATTTTGAACCGTAGGAAGATTTGACAACAACCTCCATTTGGCTTTTTTAACAACATCCTTTACCTCATCACCAATGTAGTCGTGTAGCATTCGGATGACAGAGGCTCCCTTGCTGTAAGAAATAGCATCGAATATTTCATCTACTTCGGATGGATGGCCAACACTGACCTGTGGTCAAGGGGATAATGAACAGTGAGAACGGCCTGAACTGCCACAAAAGAGTTTGATTTTGCTTGTTCTAGTTTCAGGAGCTGAGTTCTTCCATTGAGGATGCATTTCCAACATGGAATTGTCTTAGTGGAATCTCTGCTTCCAGTCC
>VZTM01017967.1:1002-50789 GCA_013400555.1 Jacana jacana
CACTCATCCAAAGTTTATAAAAGCTCTCCAGATTTTCTGAGACTGTAAAACTGGGCTGGAGCAGCATTTTTCCTGTAGCTTTCAGCACTTCTGTTTCCCATCCTAGCTGGACAGTGGAATCGAAAAAACACTTCTTCAAAAATTCCAAGTGCTTAAGAACATTTGGTCCCAGTCTGGTTCTAAAAATGAGTAAAGATCTGGGAGGCTGTCTGGTGGGGTCATATCTAACGTACCTAGTCTGTCCTGTGTTGTCTGCACTCCCTTATGATTGAGTGTTATTTTTGTATCTGGAGTCCAGTGCAACACTTAGCATTCACCCCAAAAAAACAGCTTGTATATTCCCAGCTGTGTAGAAGTTCCTATTGCTATTAAAGACCTTGATTCAGAAGCAGATTCTGTTTATTTTTTTGATAGTTAGCACTGTGATCTGGTAGAGCCCAACAGTTTGACAGCTGCAATATTGCAATGTCAACAGGGAGTCTTAAATTTCAGAATAGTAGAAAGCATGCTCCTAATGCCTTGGTGGTTCAGATAGGAAAATGCTGGTTTTAGTATCATGAGACTGAGGCATAGGCTAGTCAAGTCATGGGAAGAAAATAAATCTCAGCTCCTGCTGTTAACTCTTTCACAACACTGCTTTGGGATTATGCTGTAAGGACTAGCTACTCATCCTTCCCCCCTGACCTGGAAAATACTTGGTTTTTTCTAGTGGAGAAGTGTTGGACCACTGCAACAAGCAGGTCAGTCACCATCATGCTTCATGCATGCTAGCAGTGATCACTATAAGGACAACAGCCTAGGCCCTACTGATTCATCTGAAAGAGAATTTGTCAGGTGTTAAAATCTCAATGCTTTTTAATTTATTGGGAAAACTAGACTTTTCTTGAAGTCTTTGGCAGTGAGGATTACTGTTAGTATGCTATTAGTTTTTAATTTCAATAAAAGAGAACTAGGTAATGTATCCTCCTGAGAAATTTCAGGTGTGCAGAGGTAGGCAGGCTTTTGCAGAGACCCATAAAGCCACAAGTTCCAGTTCTGCCCTTCAAACTTGAAAACAACTAAATCGCAGTGGTATTCACATTAAAGGAAGAGAAGAGAGTTCTTAAGCCAATTACAAAAAAAAAAAAAAGAAAGAAAGAAGATATTATGACATTCAGTTTTGGATCTGGACTTGGACATTAAGCAGTCCAAAAGATTTTGGATCTGAGACTTTTATGAGTTCGTGCCTGTTATTGTGTACAGTAAGAAACTTCCCTCAACTATGCTCATGCCTTCAGTGAGGAGCAGACACTACATGGGTCTTCCTGGATCCTTCTTCAGTAACAGGCTGCAGCTGCATGCAGCCTCCGACTACTCCAGGGACAACACGTTGTACATTCCGTGTGAAGGAGCTCTGAGAGAAATTTATTCTCACTTAGACAGAAATCTTCCTGTCATTTCCCAAAGGATTGAGTACTACCTAAATATTGCTGCTGATTCCACACGAACCATAGAAAAATCCCTTAGAACTTTATCTTCCACTTTGAACCACTTGTTATGTTTATTTTCATTTCAGGAAGGATTTTCTAGTAAGTCTTCTTAACTGTATTTGAAGTAAAGGGCAGTCAGTTTTATACCAATTTAATGGTACCTTTGTAGATTTCACCAGAATTTTCCTTTATCCATGATTAAATAACGACAGTAATAACCTTCAAGAAATCTGAGCATAATTCATACTTTTGTAGTACTGAGAACTCAAGTTGAAGGGAGTGTATGAAAGCAGTTTTCCCTTGTGGTGGGCACAAAGTCAGGTTAGGCAACGAACTGTGAATGGCAGTTGCTGCTTACTCATGTCAAAAACTTGCAAGGGGTTAGCAGAGATACATTTTGTAGAGCGAAAACTGGGGGTTTACATTGTGTAAAATACTATAATATTTTAAGCTTTGTTTTGCATTAGTAGAGAAAATTAAAATAGTAGCTTAATAAAAATAATGTAGAATTTTACTCCCTCATCACAAGTTAATTTTACTAATTGCAGGTTATTTGGACCCTGAAAGTAGGAGACATTGGGATTAATGTTGTGTTTGGACTCATAATGGCCTCAAATGGAGGGGAATTTGATCCTTAATGGATATAATTCTGGCTCTCTCATTTTTATTCCATATTGCATTTTACTCTGGTTTCAACCTTCTCGTATATGCTTGGTTAAAAAAGTGTAATAGTCAGGCTAAAAGATTCAGCAACTTTCCACTAAAAATATGATGCATGTGCACTACATGTGCAAGTCCACATTGAAAGAACATTATTAAGCTTTCTAAGGCAAGTAATTTGAGGCAAGTAATTATGAAAGTGAAGATTGAGACTGCACGAACAATTTCAGTTTGGGTCATGCATTTGCATTTTAATCATATAGGCTAGTTTTAAGCTCCAAGCCCCTGTCATTTTTCAGTGTACAAGACATATGTGCTCTTAAGATATACCAGAGCTGTGAAGTCAAGAAGGCTGGTGCCTTTGAATGTGAATTCATAGATTATGTTATCACCTGCATCAAGTATGACAGAGGACAACTCTGTATCCGCCCATCTCTCTCCCAGAATTCCGGTGAGATGACCATAAGTAGGTCACTAAAATCAGACTGTAAAAAACAGGACTGAGAATCTTGCATTTCTACTTCCTGGACCCCATGTTCAGAGGGGCAGCAGAGGGCAATAGGACCTGCACTTTGGAAATACAAGTATCTTGAAAACTTAAGTAACAAGTATAACAAGTCAAACAAATGAAATTGCTATCATTATCTCAGCTGCAAAATGGAAACTGTACTGTGAAGATAATTAATACATATGAAACACTTAAAAACAATTGTATTTAATATGGCATAAAGTGTCTTGAGGAACTTAATAAAGCTGTCTTAAGAACAGCTTTTGAATGAAGCATGGCATGTAAGGGCCATGATCACACACTGAAGAGTAAGTCAAAACAGACAACAGAATATTGACTTTTGTGAGCATTTTTAATTTCTTCTGTTCACAAAATGAGACAAGGACTCACTCGAAAAAAAACTCCCAAACCCCAACCCTGAATGTGGAACCATTGTATTATATATTCACAAGGGAACCAAAGTAGGGTCAAGTATATTGTCCTTTCTGTCTGAGTATTTGACTTGGCAACTTTAACACTTTTCATGTGTCACGTGTCCTAAAATTATGGTCAGTCTTTTTTTTTTGTTTTGTTTTGTTTTGTTTTGTTTTGTTTTGTTTTTTTGTATTATTTTTTTCTTCTCAGTGTCATGAAATAACTCAGTGCATCCCAGCTTCACCTTATCTTTAAAATAAATACCCTATTTTAGGTGTGATTTTGTACTGAGTGAAGAATGTAAATTTGACATAGAAGAACATTATTTATTTTCAGGGAAAGTTTGCTGCTAGCAACTTTCAGAAAGAACTATTTTTTCTCATGAGAGGCTGAGTAAAAATGGAGTACATTTGGAAAAACAGCTCACCTTCTCATGTGAAGATACCAGCACTGTTTCTTTAATTTTTAAAACAACATTGAGTGGTTGGTCAGGAGGGAATGGGAGGAGAGAAAGATCCAGGGAAAATCTCCTCTGCATGAAGTGGAGGGTGAGAAACAGACCACCTCTATGGGAAGTGCTGTTTTCCCCATACCAGCAACGTTTCTTGCTCTGTGTTGAAAGGTAATGTTTCTTTCTCGATTCTTGACTTCTGTCATATGCTACTGTCAAGGGAGCAAGAAGGAGGAAACAAGGCAAAGGAGAAAAAAAGAGAACTGTCTATGGGAAGGGGATAACAACTTTAACAGAGCCTGCAGCAGAAACCCACACATGTCCCCCTGCGCTAATTGCCCTGAAACAGCCAGCACAGCTCCAGCCACGCACAATATCCTGCTGGGCCTCCAGCCAGATCTCAGGCCCTCTCAAAAAGGATGAAGAGCTCTTCAAATTGCCACTCACTTGTCCAAATTACCTGCTTTTCCTCATAGACCAACACCATTGTTCTCTTCCACAGGATCTTAATGCTGAGTTGCCAAGTAAGAGGGTGTCTGCTGAGGGTGCTGCTGTTACAGAAGTATTTAGACTCTACTCAAAGTACCGAAGATGGCAAGAATTCTGGATTTTAGTTGTAATATTGCATTTTTTTTTCACCTCAGGAAGTTGTTTTCATGCAAGAAACTTGCAGAATCAGGCCATTGTTCAGAAAGAAGTATGTGCTGCAGCCTGACAGCCTCCTGCACAGATACTCATTTTTTGGTGAGAAGCAGTGACAGCAGGCCATTACCTTAGCACATTTTTACTCAGCCAAGGCGAGGTGTGGTAATGTTTCAGATACGCTGCACACTAGGTGAGCAGGGAGCTCCGCATTTTTCACAAAGGAAAGCTAAACTTCCAAAACTGTCAGCTGTGTTTATTTCAGACCTAAGAACTGGAGACACCAGGGCCTGGGAGGAACAAAAAGAGTGTGAGAAAGATTAGAAAATATTTTTCCTTATTTTCCAATGGCCGTTTTATGAATTTTGTTGATTTCCTATGACTTTCTCTGTTTCTTTTCTTCTTCATATATTTAGCAACCTAATTCAGGAATATGGAATAGTAGATGTAGGGTGTTTTCCACATCTTTGAGGGAAATGTTAACAGGAGTATATCAGAAAGATGGAGAAATGTCTCTGCCCTTTCGGTGGTCTATCTCTGTGTTTTTATGCAAGAAACAAATATATATATATTACAGTGCTGTATTGGGAGTAACTGGATGAGACTGTTCTATATTGTCTCATAAACTTCTTTTAGCTTGAAAAAAACCACACATCAGACTTTGAAGAAATTTTCCTTTGTTGTGAGTTTAGGATCATGCAGTTTATTATAGGAGAATTGCAGCAAGGAAAAGGGATATTAATTTTGTTCACTTTTTTCTATGGTGTCTAAATAGAAGAAATGAACTGGCAGAGATGTAGTGTTGGTGTCTTCGTTGAAGTCTCTGGCTGAGGAGGTTCCCTAAAGGTTGTTTGATCATCTCTCTTCAACTGTTCAAACCAAGAAAATTTCAAAACTTACTGTGCCAAATTCTTCTCTCCTAGAAAGCTAAACTGGGGAAATAAAAACTGTTCATGGTCAGCATAGGCTCGATCCAGAAAGAAACCAAGTCTCATAGATAATCAATGATAATGTTTGAGTAGTCCAAATATCATACAAAACCAGATTACAGTTGAAATCAGGCTGATTGTGATGACAGCAAGCAGGTAAATATTTTGGAGTCTTCATACTTGTTTGCTGTGATTTTAATCACCCTGTGGTAACACATAGATTGCGTTTCTGTGTAGCCACTTCTATTATGTACTCCATCTGTTCATCAGTTCTATTTCCTTGTTCTGGCTGCTTCAGGCACCAGGTTTATTTTTGGTGGTTGTTTAAGCTGATGAAGCATCTAACCTTGGATGAACAGAGGGTTTCAGATTTGTCACTCAGTATTGCCTGGGGTTCCTGACTAGGAAAGCCTGGGTTAAACACCACACATACTAGTAGTGAAATGCAGTACAGTTTGCCTCTTTAACAACTTACAATGTCTATTTTGTTATAGAAAAAATAAATACATTGGGCAGACAACAAAATTGCTTACAGCAATAAGTGGGAGTTTACAAAGTGAAGAGCTTTGATTCCTGCATCCTCTAGTTGCACCAAATGCCAAAAGATAATATCACAGTATAGCATAAATGAAAACACTGAAGGCAACTCATGTGTTTGTTTATTACTGTTTTATTTAAATTTATGGATACACATGTTCCACTCTGGATGCTTATAGAATTGCATAAATATGGTTTTTCCTGGGTAGGTTTCTTTTTTATTTTTTTGGAACCACAAATTACAATGTTTATCATGCTGATGAAGCAACGGTTGGGGGACAAATATGACATTAAAAATAGACTTGGATTTCCCAATCATCTGAAGTGCTGGCTTTCAAGACCATGCGGCAATGTTGATTTGTGGGTAGTTAATTTTCTTGGCCATTGTTTTTCTACTGTATGATGCTGTGAGGTTATTTCTAGGCAAAATGAAATATACAGTTATACATAGTAAGAGAATTGTATAGTAGAAAATGTTCTTGGCACACATACACTACTCAGAATGAGTACATAACATGCGCTTGAATGGAGTAGCTGGTTTTTGTTTGTTTTTCCATTGGCAAGCCAAGAAATAAAACACAATCCATTTTGAACTTAATTTTTCCTTTTTTTTTTTTTTTAAGATTAAGATACAAAATCTTATTTTCCTTTGGACCCATTTCCAAGAGTCCGAACCAAATGCTTACTTAAGTGATATTCCCATCACTCTACAGATGTTACTTATTCACTTTTCAGCCCAGTTCAAAAATCTTAAAAGATCCAGATATTTGAGAAAACAAATAATTATTTCCTTATGGCAGTATTGAGTTAAGGTTTTGATCCTGATATAAATATAGAGGTGAAATTCACCAGGGAACAGAAGCCAGCAGAAAGGCATCCACAAGCACTATGTTTTGCAATGTTTGCATGGGGAAATAACTCTATACCTTGTTCATCGCTTCAGGTTTGCATTACCTGGAGTTGACACAGTATGTGGTTAGACAGAGCAGAGAGCATAAGCTGGGATTGGACTTGGGTTGGACTAAGGGCTGGATTCAAAACTAATTGAAAGAGAAAGGAGGCTTTCCTCTATTTCATTGGTCTTTGGCCCCGCCTCAGATTATCTGGCCCTAACTCATTTGCTCAACAGGGACAAAAACTGTGGATGCTGTTCCAATACATGAACTGGAGCTGCTGATTGAGAAGAGCTACAACTTACTCCTGGGTTGTTTTTCTTCAGGAAATCAGATTATTTAAAGTTTTTGAGGGTCAAACTTAAAAATCACACACATCAAGTGAAAAACAGAATTAAAGCATTTCTTGTACAACAAAACTTAATGTACAGGGCTTGTTAAACATTTTCAAGTTAGAGAGAAGTTGTGGCACAGCGTCCTGCATTATGAGATCATTTCCCATCATTCTAGGAATATATTATTTTATTATTCCGCCTTGAAATGGAAATACTGGGAGATGGATAGAAGCAGGATTTGGTCTATGATTTCTAGGTACAAAAAATTCGCTTCTTGGAAGAGGTGACTAATAATTTTATTTATAAAAAAAGGAGGGAACAAGTAAAAAATACAAGAAACTTGAGCAAATTGCATGTTTAACATCATATATTTTCTTCCCCTTTTATCCCGTCATATGTAATGGAATGGACATCCTCTTTTACCTTGGACTTTTGCATTATTCTTCCTTCTAGGCAACTTTTTTTTAAAAAATCAATTTGCATAACTCTTTCCATCAGGCACAAAGTGCATTTGGCACAGGTGGGGATGGAGTCAGACTAGGGTCAGAACTCTCTATCTTTGGGATTCATGCCCTAAACCAGAAAAAAAAAAAAAATAGTTAATAAGTTGCAGAAAACAGATTGGTTTTGCTCTTATGATTTCTGTCTGCTGTTGCTTAGGCTGTCAAATGTTCCTAGAAACAGCAGTTAAGCACACTGGTAAAAAAGGGGATTAAAAGAAAAGAAGCAGCAAGTTGAAGAAGGTCAGCAATCCAGAGTGGGCACCTAAAGAAAAAAAGTCACTGTGTTCATATGTATTCTTTTTAGAAAGCAAAATGTGGAAAATCATCAGTTTTCTAACCAGATTGTGATAGTAATTTTGTAATTTCAGGGTTCTTTTCCTCCTCCCTCCTGTCCCCAGCAGGGCTTCAAAATTAGCTGTAATTTTCATGGTTCAGTTATTAGAGTAAGAAATGCATAAGGTTTGGCGGGTAGGAACAATGAACCCTAAAATTAAGCATTTAGTACTGAAATGTCTATATTAGCCAGCATAAATGTGCCTATATTTTTGTTGGATGGATTCAAGAGAGCTAAATAGGCTGGGAAAACCTGAAGTCTCCTGAAACTAACTAGGTGAGGGAAACGGAAAGCAGTTATTTGACTCAAGTGGTGGTTGGGGAGTGGGGAGAGCAATAAGGGGGAAAACTGAGCAAGACACTGGAGAGATGCTGTAATAGAATTGGAATATGAGGTTAATATCATAGGGTTAAGAGATGGAACTGCTTATTTTCTCTCCATACTCTCCATTCCTTTCCTTTGTGCTGCAATATCTTGCATTCATATTTTCTGGACATCACTTTTTTTCCCCCTTCTTTCCTTTTCTTACCAATTAGCACAATTCACTCACTGTATGCACTCTATACATTTTACAACAGTCTTTGGATCCACATAGAACCTGGATATTGCTCTAGATCTCTAGATGTTACAGCAGAGGACTTTGACTTGTGCTGAAGGCCATAACTATTCAGATAAACCATTTAAAACACTTGCTTTAAATTTCAAGTGTGCACTTAGGTCCTACATGGAGCCCTAAGGTATTTACTGGCAGACAAGAATACTAATAAGAGTTGTGTTGCTGAAGGTGGAAGTGAGTGGTTGTCTACATAAATGCCTCCAGCAGTCCTCGTTCTGGAAACCCCTTTGGGCTGGTGGTTCTGCCTCTATTATTGTGGTATTCTAACCAAGAACAATTCTATGAGATAATGTCATATGCAAGATATGCAGTAACTTGTATTTCTGTTTGCCACAAACATTGTTTCCTTTTCTATTTAAACTTACAGTCCCCTTAGTGAGATGTTCAGCTTCCCTCCAGAGTGCTCACAGATACTTCTGCTTAAAAGCGACTTCCCTTCATCCACACTTTGTTCTTTACCTGATATCTCTTACTTTCTTTCTTGTGTCTTCTTCAGGGGTTAACCTGAAATAGAAAGAACTCCTCCTCTGTACTGTGCCTACTGTTTTCCTTCCCATACTCATTACCTCTGATCTCTTCTGGCAATATTCACTTGTTTTGGCTATGGAGTGTTGTCCTACCCGGTGCATCAAATTTACTTTTCATTTCCCCTATGGTCAGCATCATCAGCTGATATCATTTACTGCAGCTGTATCTTTGTGGGTGTACATTTTTGCAGACTATCAGGCAGGGTCCTGTCCTCTTCCCTTTTACATAGCCACAAAGGCTGCATCCTGCTGACCCAGACAACTTGGTTACACAGAGGCTGCAACAGAAAAAGTTCCACATGCTCCTTACAAATGATGCAGCAAAACTGGTAGGAGTGAGGGGAATTGTAGAAATGTTAAAATTAGCATTGCAGGAGAGCAAATGGATAAAGCTGGTTGCAGAAAAGCAGAATTGGTAAAGAGCTGGAGAAGGGTTATAAGAATGGCATGTGCTGTTGGCAACTGGATTAGCAGGTTATCAGGATCCTAGGACACACTTGTGTGTGGCTTTTTAAATCACCCAGATTGGAAGACAGAGTAGAGTGAGTAAATCCTGATGAATCACAGAGGTGGAACAGGATGAAGAGATTAATCACTGTCATCCCCTAAAGGGTGCAAAAAGGCACATCCAAAACCACTACAGGGTCACCAGCTGAGGAAGAAGACGAGACATGAGGAGCTGATAATGGACAGGTCCTCTATGTCACTGAACAGGACATCTGGATATGAACATCTGAGTGCCTGCATGCTGGGTAGACCACGCCTGTACAGGGATGGGGGTATGTGAGGGTGTGACTGATACCAGTTTTGCTTTAAAATAAAATCCCCCTTCTCCTTCAAGTTCTTGCATGATTTGCTGCATTGTTGTTACTGCATTGCATCACACCTTCCTGCAAATGTGGCAATTTCCATCTCAGGGGTGGCAGAAAGCTGAGCTTCCCCCAGGACAGCTCTGATCCTAATCTGGAATCATGGAACTGTCAGAGTTGGAAGGGACCTCTAAAGGTCATCTGGTCCAACTCCCCTGCTAAAGCAGGATTGCCTACAGCATATTGCTCAGGGCTGCATCCAGCTGGGTCTTGAAGGTCTCCAGAGAAGGGGACTCCACAACCTCCCTGGGCAGCATGTTCCAGTGCTCTGTCACCCTCACCGTAAAGAAGTTTTTACTCATATTTGAATGGAACTTCCTCCGTTCCAGCTTGTGCCCATTGCCCCTCGTCCTATCCCTGGGAACCACTGCAAAGAATCCATCTCCATCCTCCTTCAACCCACCCTTCAGACACTTGTAAGCATTATTAAGCTCTTCCCTCAGCCTTCTCTTCTCCCAGCTAAAGAGTCCTGGCTCACTCAGCCTTTCCTCATAAGGGAGATCCTCATAAGATCCCTTAATCATCTTTGTTGCCCTATGCTGGACTCTCTCCAGTAGTTCCCTGAAGTGGGAGGAAGAAAAAGAAGGACAATATCAGGTAATCCTCTAGCACGCTCACAGGGCAGAGACACTGCAAGCACCACATAAAGGCATGATGCTTTTCATGGCACCCAGCACCTTGTTCATCAGGCCACCTGCTTCACTCTTTGCAATCAAGCTCAGGCCTGGACCCTAGCACTGACATCCACAAATCTGGTTTTATTCCCCCGGTGCTGTCAGAGTGCTTTCATAATCTTGGAAGAAGGAGGAAAATGTTCTTTTCTAATAAATGCTACTGACTCCAGCTAGGGGACACTGCCATGCTTTCTTCATTTTCTGCATAAAGCAGGGAGAAGAGACTGGTATTCTGCTTAGAGAGAGAAGTGTGCCCCTCCTTGACAGATGTGTCATTAATGCTGGAACATACAGTACTTTGCACAAGTTCTACCTGATTTGGCATGTCTGGGCTTCCTTAGGTGAGCTGATTTGCAAGGTGTTACTTGGTGATTTGAAGTCGTAGCATATTACGTTCTTTCAATAAAATCTTACAGCAAATTTGGAAATGCTTAAAAACCTGACTATCACGTTCCCCATATGCATTTGAGGTAATGGCCATATAATCTCCTCTTAAATTTCAGATTCCAAATGATTTGCCACATTTTCTAGTTAGGTGAAACATTTGATAATGCCTAAGTGACTTAGAAGCAAAAGAATGTTCACAAACAGAAAAACATGTTCCTCAGAGGATCTAAATGAGCTGGGGGTGTACAGTTCCCATCTTTTAGATACTGGACACCAAGGTATTAAGGTTGCCTCTTTCCTAAACTAGTTAAAGGCTGCAGATAGATACAAGGGTGTTTCCAAAGCTGCAAGCAAACTGAGTAAGGAACCCTTACTCAGTAGAACTACAGCCGCTTATAGTCAGCCCATAAAAACCCTCTGAGCTCTTCAATTTTAATTCAAGGCTATAGAGAATTGTTTGTCTGCTCTGAAGCCACAGACTGGAATCCTCTTTTGAGGCAGATGCTCTAACATGGGAAGACAGGCATTTTAGTTGGAGCTCTGGTTCTGAAACGGAGTATTAGTTTAGCTGTAGGTAGTTTGTAGAAATACTTGTATTCTATGATTTTTTGCAATTTTTACTTCCAGAACATGTGTAATTGGCATTTCACAAATCTGTAAACTTACACAAAGCGGATCTCTTACAAAATGCCTGTTAAAAATTAACTCACTTTAATAGCACATTGAGAGGTTAGTTAAAGTTTAAGTCCCATTAAGAGACATTACGATGAGACACAAATGTCATGATATGTCCAAGACCACTTTGTTGTTGGAACAGAATAACTAGTAACAAGAGGGAGCAAGATGGCCTGTCTGTCTTCTGTATTTTTCTCATGCTTCCTTCACTTCCACTATCCCATAGCACATGAGTTCAAACCTGCAAATACTTTTACCCAATTAGCAGCTCCTCAGTCAATGGTCTCACTTGGCTGTCTCAATTAATGTTGGCTTTTACCAGGTCCCTTTGCCATTTGGATTCAATAGAATAATTATGTAGGTGAGAGCCACTGATGGGGGACAAGCAGGACTCCTGTGGGTGATGTTCCATGTTATGCCTTTGTAACGGAATTTTTTTAAGCATTTGCATCTCAGAAACATCCTCTCCCACTTTTAAGCTAGTATCTTCAGTTAATAATTCTGCTTCATTTAAATTTAATGCCAAGTTAGTGCTATTTTATAGGGTGTTTTCTTTGTAAGTGGAGACCTGGTAAATCAGTGTGCTAATTTCTATTGTCACCTCAGTGTTTAATTTTGTTTTTGTCAGATGATTATCTGTTACGTACACAAGAGTGTAGATTCATGCTTGTAATTTGTCTCAGTTACAAGATCTGTGTTGCACTGCTGTCTCAAGGCTGCTTCCTTTCAGACATCTGACTGCAGCAAGCTTACAATTATTATTTTGTAAGTCTGAAAGATATGAAATTGCAAAAGGGGAAGGATATTTTAAATATAACTCCACATTAAGTATGGTTACTGAGTCATTGTTTCGGTTTTATGCAGTACGTATTTCTGGCTAGTGTAAAATGCTCTAAGAACCAAATTTAAAAACCATCTGCACCTCCTGTTTCCGTCTAAGACGTTATTTATGTTTTTGGCTTTGTACCCTGAGCTAAATACAGAATGTGTAAAGACTGCTAATTAACCCTTTGAGACATGAATTTCCCATCAATGTGTGGAACAGGAACATGTTTTTAATTAGGTAGTAAAATTCCCAAGATTTATACTGGTTCAAAATTTGCTCCATAATGAAACCAAAGGGAGTACATGTTAAATGAATTAAGAGAAAAAGAAAAAAAAAAAAAAGACCAACAAAACAAACAAACCAGGAAAAAAAAAGACTCTGTGTTTAAGTAAAGCTAAATTTGTGTCACACTCCCACCAAAGCCGGGGAACTAAAATTTAAGGCCAGTGGTACACTATTAAAGCAAAATGTTTTAATGAATATGGGTAGGGTTAGATACATTTTTGCCCATGTGAAGAGGCAGCCTCTTAGACTTTACCCTTTCTCTTTTCTCTAACATGTTTTTGGTAAGATCTCTTCATGCCCTTGGGAATTCTCCAGGACGCCCAGTATTCTTCTGAGATGGTGGATCAGACAGTTGATTAAAGAAGGAGCTCTATAAAGCTGAGCCCAGCTCAAGTCCAGCAAAACGTTTGAACACTTAACATAAAGCGAGTGACTAGTCCTGTTGAAACTGATGGGATTAGTTGCATAACTGGAGTTAGCTACACACTTAAATCCATTAGTGAATTGTCGTCCAAAGAAACACCCTGCCTGTATAATGACAAAATGGGGCATTGGTCTTGTAATGTACAGTAGCCTGCTATAACTGAAACCCAACAAAATACATCACTGGAGATGTAATCTTACCTGTAGTATTCTTTCAATCCTTAGTTAAACTTTACAGAGAGATTTTAATATTGATATATGTAATAAAACATGCTGTAAATAAGAAGTTACCAAAGGACTTGTGTTCTTCTGCTGTATTTTCTATTCAGTCATTTCAATTTTAAATCAGAAATTCCAGAAATGCCTAATTTAAGCAAAGGTCTTAAGGGTCTGGAAAATATCATGTTTTAAATAAAAGCTTGTTTGGGTTACACAAGCACAAGGGAGGGAAAGCAATTCAAACTGGGAAGCGTGTTTGTTTTTTCTTTGTGCATGTTTAACTTAAAATTAAACACAATATATTTACCTTCTTTTTCTTTCTTTCTTTTTTTATTTTAAAGGATTTTGGTGAAATTCTTCATGCTCCTATATCATATCTTTGAGTACCAGGTTTCAGTCTAGTGATTTTTTGTGGACAAGTGATAAAACACTAAAAATAGTAGTTCAAAGTAATGTCTCTAGACCAGCTGAAAAGAGCTTCAGCTGTGTGACTGTTGGTCTAGAGAAGTTCCATGGGCTTTCTGTTTGGTAGAGAGCCACGAAAAATTGTTACTATTCCCTGGCGAAAACTCCCTCCTGTCTTCCCATGTCCTTTGTAATGATGCTGGTCAGAAGCAGGGCCTGATCCTCCTGGCTTCATAGGAAAACAGAGCCACTGCTTAGACAAGGTTTGCAGTCCACAGCCTGTAAAAATTAAAAGACCAAAACCTGAAATTCAACAACGTGGCTTGACCATTATCTTGTTCCTAGTGCATTTGTGTGCACCTGGGTATAAATTTGCTAGCTGGGTATAAACTGATGACATTTATATTTTATTTAACCTTGTATTTCATCCATGAGCTGGAGTAAATGAGCGTCCAAGTTGAAAAGCAATGGCAACTCAGGTTCATAGGGTAGGCAAGGAATGTCTTTGGAGGATTATTGCTTCATGAGAGGCAGGGTAAGTTTCAAATAGACTTATTTAAATGGCCATGATGTAAGTACCAGGACTTTCAAAAGTAGCACCCTGTCTTCTGTCTTCTGCCTTCTGCCACAAAGTTTACCTCAAAGCCAAAGAACCATATCGACACGGTGGACAGTGGTGGGGGCTAAGGAGCTGAGGACTGGGACAGGGGCAGGCTACCATTGCTGTTCACCGAAGAGCTGGCATAAATTAACTTTTAAGTGAAACACCAGCTTTAGAGGTAAAACTGATGCAGCACTGGTTGACAACAGAAGTGCAACTTGGAAAAATTAAAATCTTAAAACTCAACTTGAACAAGTTGCAATTTAGACTATGTGCAGTAAGCATATTTTAAATACTTTCCTATTAAAATATACTATTGTTTATACTTATATATTACATAAGATCCCCACATTTGGCAACAGAATCTACATGTAGATCTGTATGCGCCCACGTGAGACCTGCAGATTTCTTGGGATGTTCTGCGTATCACCTGGGACATACAAGTGACTGAGAACTAAATGCAAAATGCACTCGAGCTCTGAAAAACCTTCACCTCTCCATCGGGGTTATGAATAAATAAATGAGCAACAGGATGGAAATTGGGATAATACCTCTCATGTCAAGGTAATTGCCTGTTGCAATAGCTTCTTCACTTCAGTGCTTACTTCTGCTCTGCTTTCTGGCTCCCTACCTTCTACTGTACTTCAGGGTGCTGTGATGAGTGAGTAAATCTGGTGACTCACTTCTGTTGTTTTCCCTTTTGGCTGCTCTTTGGACTGATGCTCAGGCTTGCAGTCCCATTATGCTCATCTGTTTTTTCTCTGATCCCTTGATGAACTGATTCAGTTTGTTAACACAGAAGAAAAGTATTTGGTGGTTGGGTTTTTCTCTGAGCTAATGTTCTTTCAATTTAATGTCCTGAGTCCTTTCTTAGAATAACTGGATGAATATACAATCATTAGTACTCCTAAGACACATGCTAATAGGAGTCAGAATTTTAACTCATCTTAATATATTTTTAAATAAGTACTTCTCTGATGGTTGGTACTTTAGTATCTTCTGTGTTGCAAATATTTCTATTCTGGTTTTAAATAGCAAAACATTTAGCTAATGTGATCCTTTAGGAGGAAAAACTGAATTTGAGTTGTGTAAGTAATTAAGCATTTAAAACACCTGAGCTGTCTGTTCCTTCAATGTCTTTTACTTTACATAGTCATTCATGTTTCCTTGAAGTGAGTGCAAAGTGGGTGCAAAATGCTACCTCATCAACTAGTAATGTTTCACAAATGTGTAAATGACTATACAAGCTGCAAAGCTGTGTGAAAATCAGGCCTCTTATCTTGGTTGATTGAGAAGTCATTACACTTAATAGAAGAGGTCTGGTAGGCTGCTCCTCTTTCTTCCTATTCAAGTGCCAGAGTCCTTCTAGAAGCAAAGGTATATAGGGAAAACAAAAAGGTAGGATGTACTCTCTAGGCTTGTATGCTGTTTTGTATTTACTTAAAGTAACCAGGATTGCTGAAAAAGCTACAGTACAGCAAAGGGAATTATAAATCAGGATCCTTCAGGTATCTACCTGTTGCACTTGTTTATATGTTAATGTCTCTTCCTAGTTGTTGTAGTGTAATAGAAAAAGAAACACAGTACAGGTATTTGCTAAAACATATTGATTTCCCCTGTTTTTGTTATCTCTGATACTGAAAAATCAAAGGCAGCTGCACTACTGAAACCTTGACCGTTTGTGGCTTTCAGATCCTCGAGTTAACTAAACAAAACAAGTGGTGTGTTGAGGTGTTTTGGTCTGTTTGTTTGCTTTTTGTTGAGAAAGCTGGTATCAACACACAAATGTATGATTTCATTTTTGGGTGCACAACTGGGCCAAAACGTTTTGCTTAGCGCGTAAGAGGACTGTAGCAGTATATTACTGTGGTTGGTTGGTCTTTGTAGGTAATGTAGCATCCTGACCTTATCCTCTGCTTCTCCTGACTTGCCATATTATCTCTGTTACACGTTTTGTGTGTATCATGTTCACAGACCTATACTACTAATGTAAACTGTTTCCTGGAACTAATTGATTCTGGCTCCCAATTTGGTAGGATCAAAGCATTCTGATATAATTAAAATATTATTTTTGGAAATGCAAGGAGAGAGTAATTCTATACTCTATCACAATATAAAATTGCCTCCGAAAGCTATGTAGAAAAATCTTGAGTAAAAGGTTCATCTTTGAACATTGTTGGTTAATGTTATGCATCTTAGTAGAGAACAAGTCTTTTGAATACTTGGGACTTAGGAGGATGATTAAACACTAGAGTAGTTTCTCAGAAATGCAGTGAAATCCCTGTCCTTGGAGGCTAAGTAATAAAAACTTTACTGGTACTTGCTGGTCTGATGTAACTCTTAAGCTGGTTGTGCTTTGACTGAGGGCATGAAGCAAACAAACAGAAATGTGTCCCAGTCTCAGTTATTTTATGTTTCCGTGTTTTCTGAGAGGTACTCTACACACTCAGCCTGCACTTCTAAGTCATAGGCTGATCTTTTGGCTCAGAGGAGTGTGGTCTATAAGCTTTGATACTCAGTGATGATTTTTCAGTGATGCATCAAATGACCTCAACCGGTGACTGGTGCTGCAATATGTAGCTGGTATATTTTGGTGGTACTGTCACACAAGGGGCTGAGTTCTAAATGCAATGGGCATGGAAACCTGTACGTAATTCTAAAGTTAAGCTACTTCATGCATGCAAGTGGCTGGCTGACTTCTTCCCCAACCAGCCTAACTGTGAATATCCTCACCCTGCCTGCCACTCTCATTGCTTGCGAGGTCTGTATCAATCTACAGAAGAGATCTTCTAGACCTGAAAATGCTTTATCCCAAACATTGTTATTTTGTGAAGGATATATAATTATATAATATTTCATTAACTCCAGGAAAGAAATAAATCACTTCTATTGGGTATGTTTGAAGAATATCCTTCTGGAGAAAGCAATGCTTATATGTGGCATTTATTGTAGTATTTGATTAAGTGAGCTGTTTGAAACATTAATTGAGAAGTAAATGAATTATTATAATAATAGCACATCATTCACCACTTTTTTTTGCATATTTTACATCTGTGTCTGTGTGACAGCAAATAGGTCACTCATCATGCGGAATTAGAATTCTAGCACAGCACTCGCAAGCATTTGAGCTACTTTGTAGGTAGGTGTTTAAGAATCGAGCATGGGCTGTGCTTCCTATAGAGCTCCAAGATAAGCTACATGCTGTGTGGAGTTTGTTCATTTATTATAGTGGTGCATGGAAAGGCTAAGCCTATACCAGGAAACCCAACAGGTCTTGCGCATAGCCTTGAGCGCTCTTCTGCAGGTGCCCCATACTGTTCTCGTTGTTATGATTTTGGCATGATTTTGATCTGCGCCAACTGGCAGTCTCCTATGAAGTTCTTGGGCAAGCTCCAAGGAACAGCACAGGCCAGGGGCAACACCTAGAGACAGTGAGATGTGGGCATGCATTTATGGTAGGGGGGAGAGTTTAGCTATATTGAACATGAACCATGTCCTCCCACTCACCCCTGTGGCCTTCAGCGCCCTTGGGGGCTCCTTCAGTAGAATAGACAAAACACTTTGGATTTTGCTCTACAAAATCACTTTATACTTGAAAACTGTCCAGTGTGAACTAAATTTTCCTATCAGTTGTCCGCATCTCATTTGAGGCCGGCTCTGCACTAGGGATGTCTGCCAGCATAACTCTGTCAGTCTGCATACAAATAGGTGTAATTCCTGACCAGCACAGCAATCCCAGCTGAACTGTCTGACAGAGACATGACTGCCCTGTCAAATTATTCTTTAATGCTGTAGCTAGTGTAGTTCTATCAAAACAACTAACGGTTTTACAAGTTGTCTCTGTACTGTGAGTGCTGTGTTGCTGTACCAGCAGAACTGCAGCCTAGGATACAGCCTTAGGCTGAGCAGGATCCAAAGATTAGAGTGATACAACTGGCCTACAAGGTAGTTTGCAGGTGAGCTGTTACCCATCATCCACCCCCTGACAGATTCTACAAGCAAACAGTCATTACCCTTGCAAGCTCTCTGTGTAGCTTCTTGCAAGCTTGTTTCTCCCATACAAGCAGGAGCATGTTGTATATTGACTCGATTGCTGGAGTGGAACTCTGAACTTTTTTCCAATCCAAATGTGAAAACACAGCTAACTGGAAACATAGTTCTCTGTCTAAAGGAAAAGCAGCTGCAGTTATGCAATACTTTTTTTCCAATGTCACGCCAAAAAGGTTTGCAAAGACCTGTGTGGGAGAGGAACTGTAAAGTTTCTCATTTAATCATTAATAGGAACCATTTTTGTTGGTGGATGGTACACCACTGAAAACTGGCAGAGCAAATTTATTTTTGCACTCTGTGGACCAAACTCAGCTCTGGGATACGGAGATTAAAATTCCACTGACGTTTATAGGGAATGGTGCCCATTTGTAGAAGTATTTTTACTCTAACCAAAGGAGAGAGAGAAATAGTGGTGTTGTGCAAACCTTAGCAGAAGGCGGGGATATCTTATTTAAGACTGAAAGTCAGTGTCTTCTTTGTTGAAGCTGATTCACCAAAGGATTTTTTGCCAGAGGCCAGAACAAATCTTCCTCATTACCTATGATCAGGTTATTGCACTGTCTGATTCTGTGCACCTACTCTATGGTGCCAGCCACTAGCCTGTTGATCAGTTATACAAGTGGGTGCTCAGACTGGGATTTAAAGCTGAGAAAGTAATGACCCTGCTGTAGTAACAGCCAGAGGTTAGAAAGCATGGAAATGTGTATGTGATTTGATTATAAGGTATCTTAAAGATGTATTGTTTGTAGAGGTCTGGGGGTACGGGAGGAGGTGCTACCTTATCCTTCTCTACTCCTGAAGTCTTATAATCGCTAATTATTATAGCCTTACATATGACTTTTTCTTTTCCTGAAACAACCTTTGTAGACCACATAGCTGTCTGAAATTTTAAGGAAGTCATGCATCTTCACATGAACTGCTTAGTTGCTTCATACCATTCAGTAGAAATATTGTATTTGTAGTTCATCAGCATTGAGGAGGTGGTTATGGAAAAGACTGCATCTCAGAAGAGAAGCTTCTATCAATCAGTCTTGAGCTGTCAAGGGGACTAAAAATGCCGTGTTGTAAATTAGTGCATGCCTTGTTTCAAGCAGCAACATTGTAGCGAAGGAAAAGTTTCAGTTCCCATGCTATTCCACCCTTGAGTAACACCCTCTATTTCCTAAATCCCATAAGAAAGAGACTAAGTAAGATGACACCAGTGTAGCCTTTCACAACTGGACGGTTTTCCTAAATGAGGAAAAATCTTTTCCTGCCCCTGTGGACATATTTTGGACACCATAATGCATCTAGAGCACTGTCTGTTGAAACGGCAAGGCAGTGTCAATACCAACAGGGTACCAGGCTTCGACAACTGACTGAGAAGCCAGTTGTTTCACTGCTAGCATGTAGTAGAAAGAAAAAAAGAAAAANCTGGTGTAACTCAAGTGCTTTTCTTGGGACTTTTTGGCAGGGATACGAGGAAGCACATCTATGAAAGCAAGGTATTCTGAGACAACCAAGAATAGTGCATTAGCCCATGTCATGAAGTACACATCTCATTTTTATTTCCCCGGATTCTGGAGTATTTGGATCTAATTTTTGTGTCCTGCCAAGCTTTTGTCTTTAGCATTTTGTATCTGTGAAATGATGGCAGAGACAGCCAGCTCTGAATGTGTAGTGTGACTAGGCTGCTGGAGAAAGGAGTGGCATAATTCGGTAACAAAAACATTGTACTAGAGTTTCTTTTGCGTTTATTTTGGAGGGAGCATCATTGTGGGCAAAGATCTTGTGGGCAAGACTTCTCATTTTGTTAAGGTTGTTTGCCCTTTAAACGTCTGTTCACCTCTGGATGGCAGCACTGTAGATGTATCTTTGTCTAGGAGGAAGGATGACAGAATAGATTAGAAAGCACTTTCTATTAATTGTTGGAATTCATCCTTATGGAAGCAAAGTGAAGAGCTACAAGTAATTATTTTTTTTTCACATGGATTTTCTTTAAGGATTAATTTCCCTCCTTTGAGTATGAATGAAGAATGTTTCAAAAGTTAAGTAAAATAATAAGGTTTCTATTTAACTTGCTCAAACTCACTACTTTTTATAGTCTTAAGTGACCGATGAATATTTATGCAGATCATAGAGCTAAACTGTAGATCATTATACTTACTATATGTATATAATCTACATATAAAACACACAGTCCTAAATAGGTTCTTTACATTTGCAGTGTGATAGAACAGAATAAATGTAAACAGAAAGTCTGCTTCTTGAGTCTATGAAAATAAACAGAACCTAGAGAGACTTCAAAAGACTTGTAGAGACGAAAATGCAGATGAACCGTACTGTACCCACTCTTCTATCACTCTACTTTGCTTTGACATAAGCCAAAAATAACACAATGTTTTCCATGAGTATGAAAGCAGAAATTTTTGCTGGAGTTATGATTCACTTATAGCCATAGTTAGGTGGTAGGAAAGGCTGTCTGTGAGACACATGCTAACTGAGTTGGTTTTCCATACACACATACATATGTTCATACATTCCCCATATAAAGGTGCACTTGTGAATGTGTGGAGAGTGCGGGTACAGGCTTGAAACTATAACTGACATAATACTTGCTTTGGCAGTGGATGGAGACAGGATAATGGAATGATACTTTAGGCCTCCTTCTATTACAAGTTTCTGTTTATTAGAACAGATCTAGTGCAATCTACCTACTGTATAAAAACACACATATTGGGACCTGGAGGAACCTCTTTGAATGGATTCTTATTGGTTTCACCTTCCACTAGTAGTCCTAAGAGGAAGTCCACTTGCAAGGTCCTAAGGGACAAATGAGGGACAAATGCACTGCAGAGTTGTTATTAATAGCAGCACTTGTATTGAGCCAATGGACACAAAGATTGTAAGGCTGGAGTAAGACAGAAATAATGATGGCAAGTGCCATTTTGTTTCCCAGACCAAGATCCCCAGCTGTGCTCAGTTTGCACAGACTACTAAAAGTGTCCACAGGAGGAAGATTCAGCCTGGGTTAGAATATCAGTCAATATGCACAGACTTATTTTTAACCCAGTCAGGTTATTTAATAACTTTACTCATAGGTGAAAATTGGTTAATTTGGTCAGGTGAAAAATGGCTGAGACGTATGAAGCTTGAGAGAAGGGAAAGCGGGCTTGAAGACTGGAGTACTAACTAAAAGTCATTTTCTGTGGCTCACTCCTTACAGCTGGACTGCATTGCCTGTAATGTATGATGTCTGTAGGGTTTCCATCACCCACTACTAAAGGGAAGACTGCAGAGGTCGTTGGAGGTGATATCTAGTGTGGAGCCAGCTCATGGAGGCAAACAGAAAGAGACATCCAAGCTATAGCTTTCTATGAATCATTGTAGCATCTCAGTCAGGGGCAAATTATTGCTGAACTGACCCTAAATAAATTGTTGCTTCTTAACGGCTGAAATATCTGGAGCTGGATGCACAAAAAGCTGCATATGTTGCTAAAACTTTCCTTATGTACAGTCAAAAATACAATATTTCCTGGAAAAAAAAACCAACAGTATTTAAATACAAACTGTCTCTCAGGTAATGTCACTTTCCACCTTTTTTATCTAATTCTTCCTGCATGGCATATTTCAAATGCTGAATATTATTTTAACTGCTAAAAAGATATGTAAATAATGCAAAGAAATTATCAAAAGGGGTTAAGGAGATTTTTTTTAATTTTTTTTTTAATTGGTCATGCCCTTCTAACCTTTCTTTAGATCTTCTCTACTGTTCTCCCCACATGGTGCAAACTGTTTGCTTGGATATATTTTTAACATGATAGACATGCTGATAAAGGCATGAATGTTAATAATTGCACTTACAAGTGCTGGCTTTTTTTTTTTTTTTTTTTCCTCCAGACATCTTCACTATGCTGTCTGTAGGCCAAACTATGTATCACTTATTTACAATATTGAGCACTTACTAATAGAAAGACCTAGAGGATTTGGTGAGGTTGCTTGTGTAATTAACAGCTGTGAGGGGAGCTGGGGGGGGGTTGAAAGGAGAGGCAGTAAATAACACTGCAAACTGCACTCCTGGTTTTTTTTTTGTTTGTTTGTTTGTGGGTTTTTATTTATTTGGAGTTGTTTTGTTTTGTTTGTTTGTTTTTTTCTTCCATTACCTGAAGTATAAATGCAAATCCTTGTTTTCAACCTTGAAAGTTGAAGTAGATTCCTTGAGCCAAGGCACACTTTTCTTTTTTTTTTTTTTTTAAATGTCCCAAGTTGATTAAACCTTTTGTTGCTCTATTTTTAGGGAGGTCACAAAACGAGGGGTTTCTTGTAATTTGATTATTTTATATTTAAGACCATCTCTGGCATCAAATCTCTGCTTTAAAAAGGTTCAATTGTTATTGTTTGGCAAACCTCAAACAGGTCTGCTCAGACAAAAATATTTTTTTTAATAAGGAAATGAGCTGAGGTAACATGAATATAAATAAGTTTGTATATAAAAATAGAGCTATTGTTGGTCTATGTCTGGATAGTATTTTTATTTGGGCATTTAATCTCCCTGGCCAGTTTTTGATGGTTCATATTTGGACAACCTCAGGCTGAAAAAGACCCTAGATCCCAGCTTTCTGCTTCCCAGGGTAATGCTCCAGCCACCCAGTTATTGCATTAAACATGGCCTATACCAAATATAATTTAAAAGGATAACCTTTTCTTGAGACATTGAAAAACAAGGCAGAGTCTTCTGTGAAGAGATGTCCCAGGCTGCTGATCTCAAACAGGGAAAGTCTCACTGCAGCAATGAGTGCAGGGCAGAAACCCCGGGAGGGGTAAATATCTGGGGCAATGCCTCGCATTCAGCATTTTCTCTTGGGCGGTTTCAAGTAGCTGCATGCTGAGCACGCTTATGTCATTTGTGTCTCCTTGTTCAAAGGCTGCTTTAGCTTCTGTACTGAGGCTCTTAACTCTTATTAACTTATAGAAATCCGAGACACTTCCAGCCTCTGGATGCCAGAGGGAGGTAGGCAATATGCCATTTTGTTTTAATTGCATCTGGCTATAAATGACATTGGAACATGCACTCAACTGATTTGTGTTCTTCACTTCCAAAAAAAATCTTAGCTGTGATGAAGCATTTGCAGGGTGAATCTCATCATTTGACAGTGAACATATTAAACTGGGACAATTCTAAGTGTCTTTAATTTTCTCTCTTAAAATGGTTTCCTTATAAAACTTCTCTTTGATAGAACCTGAAGGTTTCTTTACAAATGTGTCTTTCTACTCTGAGCAAGATTTTCACAAAGAAGGCAAGAGAAAGGCAAAAAAAAAATAATTGTTTTTAAAAGGTACCTGTCTTATTAGTAACATGTAAATCAAGGGGCTGATATTAATTTTAGAGCCTTCAAAAAAGGCTCAGTGGATTGTATCCATTACTGCCCGTGGCCCCAATTCAACTTTTATAGAAGTCAATAGGTGTCCTGGCTGTTTCCTCTCATAGCTGCTTGGATCAGGCCCAAGGCTAAAAAGAATAGCCATGGGTAGATGCTGCAAACAGTAAAATTGAAAAGAAAAAGAAAAAAAGGTTGAGTAGCATCTGGTGGGTGCAAGCCCAAACGCCCCACATGGGTAAGCATAAACTTTAAACAATGTTTTTGTGCCTGCAATTTGTTGAAGGAGTATTACACTTCCTGAGTTTTCAAACTGAAATTCTTAAAGTGGGGATAAGTGGGGCTAGCTTGCCCAAAACTGTTTCTTTCCTCCACTGAGCAGCGGTTTGCAAGTGAAGCTTGGCTGCTAATGCTGCAGAAGGGATGGTGAGGGCCATGCCACCTGCTGGGTTGTCACCTCCTGCCTGCCACAGTGCCACCAAAACCCACCTCCTGATCAGGAGCAAGGTTCATGGGCTCTGGCCCCACTGCTGTCACCGCTCTTCCTTAAGGCATCAGGCAAGATATCGTCAGGAGGAGGGGAAAAAAAACCCCAAACAACTCAGCCTGTTTCCTTAGGGGGGTTCTCTGTGAGGGGCCCTCTTCCCATGAGCGGACTCACACAAAAGGGCTCAGAAAGGAGGGTGACCTCCTCAACCTCAGTGATGGCCAAAAAATAAAAGAGAACTAGCCCTGAGGCAGTCCCTCTGCGGCTGCGAAGTGGTCCTTCCCCCATCCTCACTGTGGTTTATTTATAGATAGCCTTATTTGTTTGTATTGTCAAGAAGCAATAATTCCTAGATTATTTCTTAAGCGTCTAGAGAATAAAGATCAAATGCTGCCAAGTGTACACATGACAGATAAATGAGAGTATAACATCAGAATCCTCCTTTGTCATGGAAATAGTGTTGGTTTCCTGTTAAGAAAATGAAAAGCAGATGTTAAAAAACATAGCCAGTTGTGTGCGTACTCATGTTGCATTGGGATGGCTTGGATTATAAAATGGTGAATACTTGGGGGAAGGAGGGTGGTTTTAATTTTACTTGGAAAAAAAAAAAAGTAAAGGAGAAATAGACCTGCCATTCAGATGTTACTGGTAAACTAGAATATGTCACCTTCAGCTGTTTGCGAAAGGAAATGCTAATAATGATTCTTCCTAGATGAGAGTGCTCACAGCAATACTGCAAATAACAGGTATTTTTTGTCATGAACAATAACTTAGGTGGGTCAAAGCCCCACCATCCCACCATGCACTCCCTCTAGCTGGCAGCTGATCTTGGCATCCCTCATCAACTTCTTGAGCAACGAATCTGTCCTGACTTGCCTTAGAATGTTATTTCAAGGTGGAAGGCAGGGACAGGGAAGGGATTAAGGAAGGGAAGGCACATTGCTGCTTTCAGGGTGCTTCTGCCATGGAAAGACTCCCATGAAAGGAGAGAAAACCACTTGCTGAGTGGTTCAGACCCTGTCCTGACCTCACCCACTGTAGGAGTGTTGTGTGTATTAGGGAGAAAGCAGATGAGCAGAGGGGATTGAGTGATAGGGAGGGTGTTCTGGGAAAAGGCAGTGTGAAAATACGTGATTATTTATAATACTACTTGTTCAGGTATTTCCCTAAAGCACACATCTCATCTATGAGGGTATGAAACTGTGAGGTTTAGTGCCAACTGTGGTGAAAAAGGCCTGATATCCTCGGCCTCCCCCGTTATTTTTCATATGACTCTCTTGATTCTTGGTTGGTCTGCAGGCTTTTTTTATGACCTGTTGCTTGCAGTGCTGCTTCCTGTTTGTACTGTATGTTGACATATTGGAAGTTTGAAAGACTGCCCTGTCTTCTCTCTAATTGATGTCAAATATATATACATATGTATGTATGTGTATATACAGGCTCTTAGGAGATGGGCAGGGTTGAGGCAGGCTTCAGGTTTAGCCATGGGAGCAATCTGCTGGGCATGGAAAAGGAGCTTTCAAGAGAGTAACTGACTGTAGGGGTGTCTTCCTTGAGAGATGGTGAGGGTGATTTGGGGTGGACAGTGAGCCACAACAAGACCAGGAGAGAAGAAAGCCAGCGCCTTCCCCCAGCACCCCACCAGTCATTCAGGAGTGTCAGTACTGCTCCACTTTCAAAGTAACACTGGGTCTAGCTGTGCTTTTCCGGGTTGTACTGCCTGAATTTACTTTGGCCATCACTTTGTGACTATTCCTAGTCCATGTTATTGCAAGGGAAATGTGTATTGTAGCCAGTTGCTGATGAGTCCCGGGGAAGGCACGCATGCACGCTTGCTGGAAAGCTTAATCTGATATTTTTTATTATGCAGTTAAAAGTATTAGGACTGAATGTTCCTGAGATCAAGGCGGGGGATGTGAAATACTGTCATATTTCACAAGAATAATCAACATTTTCAAGAGTTTTCAGAAGTTGAAAATACTCATGTTTTTTTTTTATTTGACAAATTCTCAGCTCTTGCTTTTGTGTTTCTTTAATTTTCCCTCTGACTTTGCCTTCTTATTTCTCCATTTACATTTTTTCTTCCTCAGTAGTTAACAACTAGTTGCAAGGGGGTGTGTATATATACATAAATTTTATATATATAAAAATCTAAGATTGACAATCTGGCTGCACTCTCAGTGGGTTCTGAGAGCAGAAGGCAGGCAGCTCACTTTTTCTAACAGCTTTGCTAAAGTTGCTTAAATTCATAGGAAGATAGTATAGGTTCAGTATATAGGTGAGACAGATTTTTAACACCACATGCAGCAATGAACTGCATCTGCATTTACTCTGGGGAATCTATATTTCCACGTATAAACATGAATATATAACCTTAGCATGGGCTTTCTTTTGATTCTACTTCTTCTCACTCATTGAGTATCTTCAATGCATGTAGTTAGGACAGCCAAGTTATAGGCTCCTGAATTTAATTAAAAGGTCACATCCTTTTTGCAGTTGTTGCTATTCCACTTATAACCTCAGGATCGCAGGAGAGAGCAAGTCTTGAAATGTGCAGGGAGTTATTTTTTGGATGAGTATCCAGCAATATTTATCTGAATCATCTGATATGAAAATATTGAAGAAAAAAAAAAACCAACCAAACAAACAAAAAAAACCCCAAAAAACCCTTTGGAGTAGGTTTTCTCATTAGAGGTACACTTAGAAGGGAAAGATTTCATGTTTTCCTTTGGGATTTTGTTGTTTCCCCATCCATCTCTGGTAGAAAACAGACAAAAGAGCCTACATATTTTCATATATCTATTTCTTGTGCTATCTGGTTACTGAAGTGAAATTATATTGATGACATATGGACTAAATGACCAAAGTGCCCAAAATAGTTCAGGGAATTAGACTTTTTTAAGGTGTAGATGGCATCAGAAGCAGCCCTTGGTGACAGTTGCTTCTGAGAAGTAAACGGAGAGGTTAAGAGCTTATTCTGACACATCAATGAGTATATATCTTTTCAAGCCATATTTAATGTACCTTGAGACAACAAAATGGAATTATCCCCTCTGGTGACGCCAGTTCTGTGCTGTGCCAGTAACTCACCTGAGCATTTGAGCTGTGGACACCCGTTTGGCACACTTTGTGACTCTGAAATTCTTAGAGAGGTGGAATTTTTTGCGTGCTGCTGGTTCATTTCACACGGATGAAATCACAAACTTCAGCCATGAGTCTTTCGACACAGGAAGAGGCAATGGGTTTCCCAATGAGCTCTCATCAGTGGTGCTCCTTGGTGGGCTGAAGGGTTCATTAGCAAGGAGCTCAGCCTCTCTTCCAGGGAGCTGATGGCTGTTTGGTCTTTCCGTCGTTGATTTAACAGTACATGGTATTGCTGAGACCAAGTGGGGAAGACTGTAAAACTTTATATTCCCCAAATATGACATTCTATCAGGCCTAAATACAATTAGAATGTTTTTAACAACTGCTAACATCTTGTTGTGGTTTGTTTTTTTTGTTGTTGTTTTTTAGGGTTTTTTAAAGTGTAGGAATGTTTACCTATGGAAAAATTACTTTTATGAGAGAAACACTTTGCTTCTGATTGTTCAATGTTACTAAGAAAGTTGGTTTTTTCCTCTTTTTTTTTTTTCTTTCATCAAAGAAAATAATGGAAGTAAACACCCTTTAATTCTTTAATTTTTCCAGTAGAAAAACTAGAAACATTCTTAAAATATCAAGAACAATAATAAACTTTTTAGGAGGAGGCTGGGTTAAACCTAATTTTAAAGGGCTTGCCATGAGTTTTAAGCTGTTCTCTTTCTAAAAATGTGTTTTGCCTGTCCCTGCCAAGGGGGAGCTGACCCTGTCCCGATCCCCGGGGGGACCCGGGTCCCTGGGCAGCTGGGTCGGGGTGTGGGACCAGCCTATACCACCCCGGGGCTGCAAACTGAGGGTCTTCTGTCTTGACCAGCCAAACACCGGGGGGGGTTTTGAGAGAAGCAAACGTTAGCAGCCGCAGGTCGCCGGTTGCTTTCAGAGCCTGCCGCTAAATTCCTTGACAAGAAGGTGGCGCTGGCGCTCTGAGGTTGGGGTTTCTTGCAGTGGGTGACTTCCCATCCACAGGGGTACCTTTTAAACAATTTCTATAGGCTGCATCAAGTGGAAAAACAACTTCCCTCCAGCTGTTTTAAGTTGTTTAGTGTGTTTTGGGGGGTTTTGTTCCGATTTTTTTTTTCTTTTTTTTCTTTTTTATAACATCTGGCACTTAAGAAATCCTGCTCCCCTGCAAAGAGGATCCTACCTTCTGTGAAATGCAGCCTTAACTAGTTCACTACTTGCCCCTAACCAGTTTCAGGAAGTTTTGGGTTACAATGGAATTCTTTGTAAGGAGGATGGGTGGCTCTAGGGGTGACATCTGTGAACAGTGGTGCATTTTGGTAGCATGGAGGACTCTGTGCCATGCAGGAGGAGAGGACCCCCTGTTACAGTGTCAGCACAAGGTTTTCATAGTTTTGTTGATGTAAGCACTCAAGGAGTAGTTTCAAACTTTGCTCTTTTCCTAAAGCCCTTTGTTTTGTTTTTTTTGTTTGTTTGTTTGGTTGGTTGGTTTTGTTCTTGTGGTGGTTTGGGGTTTTTGTGCCCAGCTCATGTTTGTTTGTGTTTAAGTCCATGTGTTAAGTACAATTTTACCACGGTGAGAGGTCCCCTCTTCTCCAGACCGTCTGTAAATGGTGGGTGTTAATAAGAGTGAATTGGATTCACTTTAACCTTGAACTTCAAGACAGAAAAATATCATTGTCCTTTTCTCTTCCAACACCTTAATTTTGGTGTTTAAATGATTATTTTGGTTAGAACCAACCATATGCATTGCCAACAAAATGTTTGCTGTTATTTTCAGTATTCTTTTGGTGTGTGTGCATGGTATATATATAAAATACATGCTCCTGCTTGCAGGACGCTGTTGTGTGCCAAGTATCTCTTCTTCTGAGACTGCATACCTTGTGACATATACTAACTCCAATTTTCATGCACCATAAAGTAAGTATGGGATATGAAAGGGTTAAGTCTCTATTGTGACTGGCTGTGTGAATGGCCTGTGTGTTCATAGCTGTATTTTTTTTCATATATATATATATATATATATATAAAATTCCACTGTGGCATTACAATTCAAGTTCTTCTTAAATCCAATGTTTCTTTTGGAGAGAGGAATTTAATAATAGAGTACTATTTTAATCACAAATTTATCTGTGTTAATTTCTCTTTTAAGTCAGTGGGGGGGGTATGGGGGAGCTGAGGAGAAGGCAGCATGTATGAACTCAAGGCTACATTTGGCAATTTGGTCGAGCACTTCCTGCCAGCACAATGGTTACCCCAGTATGCAATTTGTGCAAAACGGGTAGATGATTTTCTTCATAAGCTTTAAGTACAAAGGGTACTTCATGATGCCATCTAATTGCTTAATCCCTAAGGAGTTCTTCAGGCATTTATTTAACACTAATTGCATGTGTAAATGTTCTTAATTTACAGCGTGTGAAAGTTGCAATGAATGCACACAACAGAGGATGTCAAAGTGACACTTCATGGAAAGATGCAGTTAAGGCAGTGTTAAGTTACTTCTAAATAGGATTAATCATTTATTAAAGTTCAAAGCTCATCAGAGCACAGGAACAAGCATATGATGACTTGTTATTGTTCAAAAGTAACTTGTGGAGGGGAGTCATGCCTCTAAATTTTCTGTGATATAACTGAATAGATTGCAGTAAATGATGAACTTAAAGACTTTAAAATCTAAGCAGGGCGAACGATTCAGCACAAGGCAAAGAACTTGGCTTGGCAACGGTTGCACAAAGCCTGCTTGGGCTGTTAATTAGTGCTTGCATTGTAATAGAGCTGTGGAGTCTCAGGCACTGCACAGAGCTGTAGTCGGGGGTTGGGGGAGGTGTGTGGGGTGTGTGTCCCTGCTCTAGAGATCATAAGCTTCGGCCCGCAAGATGTGGCAACAAATCAGTCTTGCCAGGGCACAGTACATCCATAAAGGTCTCGGGAGAGCTAAGTGGCGTTATTTGGAAAGCAACCTGCAGCCCTGTTGCCTAGTGCCCTGTCAGCTATTTCCCACCAGCGGAGTCAAAGCTTTGATCCTCTCTGTAATCTTGAATATCACTGTAGACATGCACACAGGAACACAAATAACACCTGGCACCTGAGCTCTCAGAAAAAAAAAAGTCCTCAGTTCTCTCTGCTTGTGCTGGACTTTGCAGGGCAAAACAGCTCAGGAAATCATACAATAAAGAAAACTATACTTTTTGTGATATGATTATGTGCTCTAGAAACTTAATTGCCCATGAGCTCTACTTTGTGGTGCATACTGCTTGGGCAGACAGAAGTAGCTTCATAGAGGGCAGGGGGGAAAGAATGTTCTGTGGTATCAACGGGAGCAGAGCTCAGGAAGCCCATGTTCAATTGGGCAGCCTGTCCAGCTCAAACACAACCTTAAGTCACGTACCTTTGCTTTGTGTGAGATGTATCAGCTCTAGGACTTTTCTGGCTCTTCAATAGATGTTGATACTTTCCCCTTCATCTCAGTACTTTCAGAGAGGCAATAATTCCCCCAGGGGCTTGAGTGGGATAATTCATGTGGAAAAGCAATCCTGCTAGAATTTGTCGGAATGAGTGGGAAAGATGGTGGCTTGTACACGAACTTTCTTGTCCATCTGTGAGACACCTTGAGCTCTTTCTAGCTATAGGAATAATACTGATTGAATACCACCTGTTTAGTGACTGGGCATCTAAAATGTCATTCTCTTTGTTCTGAAAACTAGACAGGTGTATTCATGCATTTTGTGAATGTGTCTGAATCTCACGTAGTTTCATGCCTTCAGGTTTAGTCTTGATTATTCTTAAACCCATGAGGAAGAGTATGGGATCAGCTCTTCTCTAGCTATGCAGGGCTGTGAAGGTTTTACTTTCAGGCATGGCAGAAAAAGTTTGTCTGATTTGCTACAGACTTTCCTGGGGAAGACTGCAGCTGCGAAAAGGACTAAATGTATCTCATAGAGTCTAGGTCTTTCCTATGTAGTAGAATCCATAACATAAAATTTGGTACCTTTAGCACAGACAGAATTATTTATGTCAGAATGGGATTTGACAACATTGAGGTACAGGGAGAAGTATCGTCTACAGTTCCTAGCAGGTTATGCTGAAAAGAGATGTGTGTTTCAAATTTAGCCCTGCCTCTCCATTTAGAACTGAGTATTAAAGTAAGGGGTTTTTTATCTGTCTTAAAGGAGGAGTATGTAAAAAGGGGCAGGACAATAGCTAATCATATCTGAATGCCAAAACCAGAAATTAATGTATGTGTGAATTCTGGTCCAGGATTCAAGCCCAGTCTTTTGTTAGGCTAACTGGTTTCATCATCCCTGTTTGAAACTGCTGAAGAGAGCTGGAGGAAGTTTATGTGTGATGGGGAAAACCTAACTCCTCCTGCATCTATCCTGGGCCCTTTGTGATTAATGGAAAGAGTCCATTAATTCAAGCATATGCTTTTGGTCTCTAAGGGGAAAAAATGATTAAAACCCTCCTTCTACTCATATAGTTTAATTTCCTCTGTTTTTCTCAGATGAGACCAGAAATTGGAAAGGGTATGGATGGCCCAAACAATTTAGTTTAAAATAAAACAGAACAGCCACAAATCTCTGCCTTTCCTTTATGCTGAGCTGTGCTGGGAGGCTTTGGTGCTCTTTGAAGGGTTGGTTTGTCTCCTCGCTCGCTGCTTGCTTTTTGGCAGGAGTGGTGTGTACTGAGCATGCTGTCATCCACAGCTTCCAGAGTGAGGAGACTGCAGAGGGAGAAGCCCACGTCTCACACAGTGCATTCTGCAGTCTGTGCCGAGGAAGCCCCATAGGTGTGAAATGTCAGACAAGGGCACAAGCCTGCACCTACTGTGAGGCAGGACCTGAAAGTGGAAGGAGGACATGGTGCATTGATGGGGCTGGCTGCCTGTGGGAGGACACAGTGGGTCTCTGCAGGAGAAATTTACTGCTTTGGAGGACAAATAAAAGGCCAGGACTTTGAAAGTCTTCATGCTGGGCCAGCTAAGGAGGAACAGCTCTGCTGTTGCCAGCCAGCAGAGTGGCACCAGGGTACATTTAGGTAATATCCATTTGGGTGCGGAGTTTAAAGTGATTAAGTTGTACCTGAACTGTAATGGAGACCAAATTGTCACATTTATTTCAAAAGTGCAGCCATTTGAGCTGCCACAGCTCACACTGGGCTGTCTCTCTTTGCACAGCAGAAGTGTGTACAGGCAGCATTTGTTCCTGCCTGTGGTCTATAAAGGCATGTGATCCACCAGTGAGAAGCTGAGAGGTACAGCAGTATTCCTGAAGGGAGAGGAGTTTGCCTTTCTGCCAGGGTGCCACTGAACACATTTGAGGGGATAACAGGGACTAGAGGAGAGCCAGGGTGTGGAGCTTTGACTCAGAGACAGCAGTGAGGAATAAGGAGCAGGTAGTTTTCAGAGGAAACGGGAGGACTCAGCAGGGACTAGGCACTGCTGGTACTCACAGAATAACTGGGCTTTATCTAACAAAGCATTGGTCCCTCCTGCATGGACACAACTGTTGAAGGGAAGAGTCAGATGTAAAATCTTTCCTTTTCTGTCCTGATCTATTTATTTGGAATTGGTTGTGCTTAAAGACTTAAAGTCCTAGATTTTTTTTTTTAATTTTTTTTTTTTAGTCAAAGAGTTCTTTAGTCTCTTTCAGTGAGCAACCTACAAGAGAATGACTAGATAGATCTAGCTGGCTCAGTGTCTCACCCTAAAGTACTGTAAAAGCAAACGTGATATACCTTTTTGTATCCTCCTTAAAAACCTCTTGTGCTCCCAGATGTGTGTTTGTGCAAAAGTAAGACTTTTGAAACCAGAAGTCTATAAAAATGAATCCTACAATTAAAATAAAAAGTAGAAGTAGGACACCCTTACTAAGGATAAACCCACACCTCCTCTGGGGGTGTTTATAACCTGAATGTTATGGAGAACTAAAAAAAACCTTGCCATTAGCAATATAAGCAAACTGTCTTTCATGTCATTTGAGTGGCTTATTAAGGACTATTCTTATTGACTGGACTGTGGTTATGCCTGAGGTAAAATATTAATCAAGTTAAGAAGGACTATCCAAACTCATATCAGTAATGGTTTCTAAAATTTCATCATTGCAGTGTGTATGCTTACAATTACCCCACTGACACCCTTTAAATGTCCCCAGTAAAATGCAATATAAGCTTTTAAGGTTTCCCAAATGAACATCCAAGTGAATCTATAATATAAAACTTGAAAAATAAGCAGTTTAAGAGAAGACTTCATTTAGCATTTGATTTTACAGTTGGTAGACAAGATTCTGAAGTGGACCTAATTTTCACTGAGGCAATTTCTGTGCTTTTTCATGGAGTTTTGGTAAGCTAGCACTTATGCAACTGGTTCATTTAAAATACCTCAGTACAATACAGGTGTGGGCATTTAACCTGGAGGGAAGAGAGATGGGGAGAAAGACAATTACAGGATTTCTGTCCTCCCTTCCCCTCTCGGTTGCCACTCCTGCTTGCCTGAGAGGAAAAAGCATCACATTTCAGATGCTAGGAAGTCACACTTGCCCTGTTTGTTCTCTGATATAGGCCTATAAACAGAGACATTCAGTCTGTAAACAAGTCAAGCTTACAAAGTGACTGAAAGATAACAGTCCCCAACTAACAGTGGGAGAAGAGGGAAGGAGCAGGGGGAGGGATGATAGAGAGGCTGCAATAAAAACAGGAAGGTCTCTGTTGGTCCTCTTGAAGTTAGTGGTTAAAAACATCAAAGCTTGGTGTGTTTTTTCAACCAGACTGCTGTGTCACTTTATAATTCTTCATAAAGCAACCATCCAGCCCCTAACATACTGCAACTGTTAGTGCGAGCTGTGCTTTGATTTAGAGGAACTGTATCCAGCTCCAGGCATGTTAGGCTAAGGAATCTCTTGTAGGTTTACTTGGCATGCTGTGTGCCATTGAAGAAACTATAATTTTTCAGAGCTGCTAATTGCAAGCTGTTCAGGATTTTTTCCTTTCATTAAAAGAACAACTCACAAACAAATTGCGCTCCCCTTCTCTCTTGCTCTTAAAACCAAAATCATTTTCCCAGACACTGAAGTCTTCAGAATTTCCTACATTGAAATTTTAAGTGAAAAACAAGATGGGAATGGAAAGGAAGGAAAAACAACTATACCATATATATCAAAGCAAAAATGCACATATACTCAGCTCAGTTCTAAGAAATATAAATTATTCAACAGCTGCTTCAGCAGAAAGATATTTTTAAAGTTCAAAGCCAGCAGAGTGCATCAGTTCTTTTAGATGGGGGAAGGTATTTTGTTCTCTGAAAAGAAGAGATTCAGAGAATTGCATGGAGCTCTTGTCTGCCCTTGGAAAAGCAGCCAAATAAAGATAGGTGGGAAGAGAAGCAAAGAAGGGAGGGAACCTTTAAAGTGGGAAGAGGAGAAACGTTGTTCTGGGAGGGGAATAGCGAACTTTTGCGTAAACAGTGTTAGAAGCTTCTCTCCAGTGCACTGCACAGGCAAACCACTCTGATTTATTATTGCTCAAAAAGCTGACTTATACTGAACAGCATTTGTTTTTAGCTTTAGTAGAGAAGAAGAGAGCAGTAACAACTCTGTAGATGGTGAGAGCAGTCAGACCAAAGCCAGCCTTTGGCCTGTAGTAGGGAAGACTGATTTGGGGTTGGAGGCTAGATTTTTAGCAGTTTCCCTCCAAAGGAATAGCTGCTGTAAGATTTCCAATTCTTACAGGGAGTAGTTGTGTAGGAGAGGTTGCTGTAGATGGGAGGAGGAGGGGAGGCAAATGCTCTAGGTGGGGGGGATATGGTTAATGTTGATGTGCTAACAACTCAGATATGATAGGTAAAGTTTCATGCATGGATCATGATTTAAATTTCCTCCAGCTGTGAATCAGGATTTTAGCCTTGATCCTACACTACTGATCAAAGCTAGCAACCACTCTCAGCACTGGTGAAACTGCAGCAGAGACTTTTAAATGGAGGTCAGCAGTGCAGAGCTCATTCTGAAGATGTAGTTTCCACAGGCTTCCATGTACAGGCAGAATTTCAGTAGGCCACCAATTGCATCTACAAATTGAAACACACCAGCGCACTTCTTTCCACTGGCAAATCTTAATGATGCCCCTAGTCAAGTACTTAGCTGGATAAATAGTATGATTTCTACAAAGCATTTCTAAACAGTCTCATTTTTTTGGTTATGTTTTAATTGCAAACACATCTTTGCATGTGCTTCCACTGGGGGGAAAATTTGTTCTGCCTTGTAGTTTTTTAACAACTGAAAAACTAAATAGAAGGCAATTTAAGCTTACAGTTTGCTTTAGGTGAACCTGTTTTTCTATATAGTGTTGATGTTTACTTCCAAAATGTATATTCTTTTCTTTTTTTTTTAATCAGCTGTGCTAAAAATGTCTGAACATCTAACATCACTAATAGTTATAATGTGAATGCATATTTTGTCTTGAGCACAGAATAGAACAGAAGACCTGCAAAGTTATTAGGTAAAATCACTTACGAGCAGTAATATGCTTAAAGAGCTGCAATTGTTCTCTGTCCAAATTCACAACCATATCAGCTTAAATTGAGAGTTTACTTTTAACTGATATGTGCCTCGAGTGCTACACAAGCACTTAAAGGTGAAAGTGCATACACCCACCCAGGAAAACATATCTAAAAAATTAGGTAAATAAAGTGCATGCCTTTTTGGGAACCTCAGAAGGCTTTATCAGTTCTTCAAAAAGTGTATGTAATGGCTTACCTGCTACAGACCGTGGGTTGGATAGAGTTCCCCAAAGCATTCCCTTAGACTACCATCCAACCCTTTGCTAAACTACCACAGTCTTGGTTACATTTCAATCAATGTAAAAGTTCACTAGTGTAATAAAGAGAACTTGTCACCACTGGCGAGTCCAACGGTGGGACCTCCTAGTGAGAAACCATGGAAACTTCCTGACTATGAACCTAGTTTCTGAACACGTACATGTAGTTATGTTTTAGCAACTTAGTAAAGCTGCATCATTGCCCAAAGGGGGTAGCAGAAAATGAGAACTGAAGTTGCTTGGCAATTTAAAGGCTTTTTTCCTCCACTGTAGAAGTGTGCTGGCAGTGTGAAAAACTTGAGTGAATAATGAAACAAAGTATTTGCAAGCATCCATCAGATAAAAGCCACAAAGTTACTTCAAAGGTATTAGTGCATCTTTTTATTTGCTTTCATGCACATTCATATGCATGACGTTGTGTTTGGAAGACCATCCATGACAGAAATTCCAGAAGGTTTGCATGAATAAATATGAGCAAATGTTCATCAGATGTTCATACCACAACTGGCTTGCTCAGTTCTCCTGCCGGCTTTTCAAAGCCCGTTGTCCATTCAGAGCAGAAAAAACACAAAACAAATTTGAGGATTTGTTTTTTGCTAATAAATGCCTAAGTAATGTTTGCAAGGACTCTTTTTTTTTTTTTCTTTTTTTTTTTTTTTTTTTTTTTTTTTTTTTTTTTTTTTTTTGGATGTACACATTCTAAAATGTATTAATGGGATACAGGCATAGAAACATTATAAATAAGAAATAAGAAAAACATTGAATTTCATTTAAGTTCCTTCATGAATGAAAAAACCTGTTTTCTACTAGGAGTTAACACCTGTGTTAGACCACAAGTGGCTGTGAATATTTAAAGTTAAATTGAGTACATTAGATACCTCAGTAATCTGCCATATTTTAGGTAGCTGACATAAAATAATTAATTTATTTTCTATGTGGCTACTTGGATGTATTTGGGTTTTTTTTTTAATCTTTCTGGGGCAGATCAACAGCCATGGAAGTTACTTTCAGGAAGAACTAAAAATTGTAGGTGCTACTAAACATGTAGGTATTATGTAAATCTTACGTGTTGTAGTTTCTGAAGAAGTGTGGTTGCCATCAAAACTATTGAAATTAATAGGGGCCTTTATGGTGATTTTAAGTCTACTTAAGATTTGGCTGCCCACGTCTCATTGACAGAGCATCTTGCTTTTGTCTTTGTTGTATACTCAGTTTCTTGTGTCCCTTCCCAGGCAAAGGGATGCATTTTGGTGCAGCTGCCAGGGCTGCAGTGCCATGAGCCAAGGCACGCTTGCCACCAAGCTTGCATTGAAATCCTCTGACTTCAACTGAGCTAAAAGGGTGTCAGCATAAATATGCATGTGTCAAAGTAATCCACGGATTATTTGGAAAAGCTGTGGCACGTGAGCTGTTGGATGAAAGTAAGATCCCACAAAAATATTGTGGATAAACAAATGTTTTTGGTAATCCAATAAAACTTGTTCCTTATTTAGAAACCTGCATCAGCCAGCACCTTTTTCTCTTCCTCTTTGCTCTCATATTGAAAATAGATACATCTGTTTTTTCTTTTTACTATTTTTATGTGGTTGAAATAATTAGCATACAATGAAAAAGAATATTAATAATAATAATAATTAACTGATGAGCTCGTATGTGGTTTTCTTGTTTGTGAGCCCGAAGTTTCCACGATTGCATCATCTGTAAGGGACTGCAAAATAATAACAACAGTGCCGCTTCAGAAAGGTGAACTGGTTCCTCAGTGGGTGCAGAGGAGAACAGAGAGGGCTCTATGGCTTGATTTCAGCTCAGTTAAAGCCTGGGGAACTGTGGATTTTATATGGCTGGAGCTGAGCAGAACAGAGCTTTGTCTTGATAACTCAAAATGACTAGATCATGCCTGGTAGCTGGTCCTGGAAAGCTGACCCTTGTCACAGGCTGACTACATCAATTTGCTATAGATTGATGATGTATAGACTGTGGGTGCCCCAGGGGAGGCCCAAGAAAGGCCTGAGAAACATTGTATTGTTAATCCATACCCCTCATTAGCTTCTGCTGTGCTGGATTTCAACTAGCTGGCAGGACTAGAGGAGTTGGAGGAAGAATGTGGGGTTGTCTGGTGTTGTTTTTGTTAGTTGCCTTTGGAATGAAAGGATGTTTTAAAATACCTTTTCTCCAAAGTTTAATACATCAAAACTGGCAGGATTCTTTATTTTCCTCTCCACCTCTCTTGTCAAGCATGTGGAATTCCTAGGTTTTATTTGTGTATTGATTTAGTGCTCTCCCCTTGACAGCCTGAGCTTTATCTCTTCCTGATAAGTCTCTCTCTCTGTCCCTTCCCAAGTAATGGCAGGCATATCATATATGCTGTAATCAATTTACGTTTCACTATCATTTGTCAGCTCTTGCACTGCTGATGGAGGCTGTAGCCCTGCCTTCACTGTTTCTTTATATACTTTGAGATATGTTGCTTAACCATTTCTTCTCAGTGCAGTGCAAGGTTTTGATTTGAAGGAGGCTGTAGGTTTAAACGTGGCTTCATCAAACAGTAACATCTTTGTCAAACTTCAACAGAATTAACCTTAACTGCTAAGGAAGTTTTGACTGCCATCATAAAAATGTTTGATTAGTGTTAATAATTTATTAAATTGGTTTGTCCTGACACTGCCAACATGTTGGAAATCTCTCAACCATTAAAACATTAACAGAGGCTGTAATACAATGCTCCTTCTGTTCCATGTTTTATTTCAAGACCACATTCTTACGAGCCTGGTTCTGTGGTGTTCCAATACACTCTCATTAGGACTGCATTAAAAGATGAAATATGACAAATATTAAAAAGCGTGGGAATATGGAGTAGAGCATGGTGGGTGTAGTTTTGTGGGCAACTGCTGTGATTACATTTTTTGCAAAGCAAACCTGTTTTTGCAATATGGGGACATAAAATTGCTAGGCGAGTATTTAACTGAAACAGGCCCAATGTGTTTGATTTATTCCTTCAACCTCCTAAAAATACATAAGCTTACTTAGAAATTCTACTAGGAAGTGAAAGTTGATATTTGGCCTGCTTATGCTGAAGCATGCCATTCCATTATATAAGAAACAAAGTAATGTTTGAGAAAAGTATTAATGCCTTGAGAATAGGCAAATTTTTATTTGATCACTTTACATCTGCACTTGAATTGCTGGTGGTAGGAGCTCTTCTATGTTCTATCAGAAACACCTGTTTTGGGTCACACAGACTCCAGAACTGCAAGTAGCATAATCTGCATGAAAGGCCACTTAATAAAAAGAGTTTGGTTTCTTTCCCAACTGGGTGGAAGGTAGCTGAAATGGAGGCTCAGTTTATCCTTTGCAAGTTGCTGTTAGTATCAGTGAAATTGAGTAAGCAATTAATTTTTACCTCTCTCTTTAATCCTGCTATAGGAGCTCCAATGCTATCTCAAATGTGTAGACTGAGGTTGCAGGTTGCATCAGTGAAGCACAGATGTTGACAAATGAAAGCAAAACTCATTTTTCCATCCCAGTCATGAATATACATTGAGAATAATTTCAGTACCTACATTTGAAATTTAATCCAAGGCTTTTGAGCTTTGAGAGTGAGCTATTCTGTAACTATTCATAAGAGCTGGACTGCTTTCCTCTCAACTCTTCTATTCTTGGTACCCAAAAAAATATGATGGGTACCCAAAAAAATATGATCAAAGCTGCTCATACCTGTGTGTCCTAAACTCCTCCTGTTTTCAAACTGAGAACACACTCTTTAAGCAAGATTTGATTAATTTCTGCATTTTATCATTACCAGTTACTCGGTTGCATGGAATACAAATCTGAAATAGCCAGAGGACTGATTTACAGTGAGGTCAGTGGTAGTACAACTAGGACCTTTTTCCACTTAGTTTCTACTGATTTCTCCTTTCTGTAATGTGCAGGACAATTTTATGGAAATCATTACTTTAGATCAGCCTTTTTGCATTTCTCTAAACTTCAGAAAGTTGTTCTTAATAAGTAACAGCACTGAAAATGCTAATTTTTTTTAGTATGTACTATATCTTATAAGATGTTGGCAAGAATTACATAGCAACCATACATTAATACATAGAAGGCAATCTTTCAACCTAAGCAAGTAATATCCCATCAGCCCGATAAATTACCAAAAGTTATGTCAAATATGTGAGTGTTTGGGGAATAGACTGAGTGTAAACATTAAAATTGTGGCTTTGGAACTGCCAGGCATAGAGTTACTCTTGGGTTTTTTTATGCTGTCATTTGCCTTTAATTGTTTCCTAATTACTTGCTGTGTTAGTAATGAAAATTGAATGTTCTGAAACCTCAAAGCAGTTCTACATTTATTAATTACACAAGGAAGATAAACAGAGCAAGTGACTACTATGTGATGTGAGATATTTTAATATTAAGTTTGGGTTTTTTCTTCTTCTATTTGACAAAGTCACCAGCAATCAGACTGTTTATTTGTGGTTCAGAATCCTATATGCTGTTACTGGGAACATTAGATATTTTGTACCTTGACATATTTATTTTAGTTCTTGACTGGAATGGGATAAATTAAGATAAGCACTCATTACTATGTGACAGGATACTTCCATCTTGAGAACACCTTCAGCTCCTGGTGACAGTACACTATGCGTAAATGATCTAAGAGTCTTTCCAAAGAGTAAACCTAAGATTGTATATTACCTGTACAGAACCTGAAGAATCTCATATACCTGGTTACTGCATTCCCATACAATTTATTTTTTTTCCACAGTAAAGAGGGTTGGAAAATTTTGAATTAAGTGCATAAACTAATTATTTTCAGTATTAATATTATTTCTGTTCTAATGAAACTCCTGACTCAGTGTTTTTGTAAATGGCCTGGAGTTACTCACTCCTGAGTGTGGTCTAATGAGGGTTAGAGGGTATTTCTTGGTTCATGTTGAAAAAATAAAGGGACTTTTTTCCTCTAGCTTTTCAAACTAATTATTCCCTTTTTATTATGGGAATGGTTGTTATGTATATAAAATCTCTTCAATGGCACCATTTTCCTGTCCACAGCTTAGATGTAATGCAGATACTTACAAAATTATTATGTTTTGGGAACAGCAGTCAATAGATTCCATTACAGTCCTAGCTGTTTAATGACAAATTCAAATACGGTTGTATGAATGAACTGAAATTCAACAGAGGAAGAGAATCTCTGCCCCGTTCAAAACAAAACCATGCTTTTAATCTCCAATCATTTGTACCTATCTTATATCCATATTTCTATCACTTAAGGGCAGCACAGTTAATGAATAAATGGACAACAAATACTTCTGACCCTCTTCTCTGCTTATGCAGAGGCTCGATACTTGAATTGATGATGCCTGTTACCTGTATCTCTGGTCTTAGTTTCTGTGTGTTTGGTGACTTCATTTATGCTTCTGTTGCACTGGCTAATTCTATTGAAGCTCTCTAAAATAAGGTATAAGCAGGACTGCATGGTTTGTTCTGTTCACTGCCTTTCCCTAGCAGCTATGAAATCATGTTCTTTTAACACTTCTGACCAGCCACAATACTAACAAAAGAGACTGTTGCCCAAATATCTGAAAACTCAAAACCGTATGTTAGAGTGCTACTTCCTTATAGTTAACTTTGCCCAACATTGACCTGAAAAATTATAGGGGCTAGCATTCATGGCTCTTAAATCATGTAATCTCCGAATCTCTGCAACAAAAATCCTGTATGCAGCTCTGACTCGTTTTCCCCTAGAGGAGAGTTTCTTCAGTTATTAGATTAATAAATGTATATTGTACAGTTATTTAAATGATTTGTATGATACTGGAGTCCAAGAATATGTAGGACTAAAAATACATACCAAACCAAACTGAAATCCTAGAAGTGCAAATAGGAGATGAAATTTGACTGTAACTCAAAAGTAGTTTAATTTTTGACTGTCAGCTTGGCTCATAATGAAAAATAAACAACACAAGATGGAACAATCCAATACAGAAACTGTGGTCCTGCACAGAGCAAAACAAGAGGCCATAAAGTATAGAATGCCTTGAGACTGATCATGAGGTGATAAATAAATGACAGTGTAGAATTAAAAAAAAATCAGCAGAAATAGCCTATATTTAAGTAATAAATGAGTAATGAAAATCCACATTTGACAAGCACTAATTTCAAAGATAGTTTTGAAAATTGGAATAGTAGACAAGATAAGAGAGGGGCACATGAAAATGAGAAAGCCAGGTTGGAAAATTAAGATAAAAGAATGAGACAACACCAAGTATAGATCTTGTTTGTGACTAGGAACTGAGAGTTGCACTTAGTGTGCCATAATTCTTGTTTTGTTTCCTAGTGCAATCAGGTTACGTATTCCAACATATTATAAATCTAGATTAATATCCATTCTTATCTCTCTGTCTTTCTAGATGTGAATTTAATGGCATGATCAGTGCGGAGCTGTCAGACAAGGTGGTGTGAATTAATAGTGATGTCTGCATAAATGGCATTCCCCAGTCACCCAGGAATTTGACATTTCTAAAAACAAAGGTTGGACATTTTGTTGTTCATGAATCCTTTGAGTTTTTTGGGTCAGTCTTTTGTGTTTCTGTGCTGTCTTTTGTTTCTATCTGCACTACCTCAACAGTTAATAAGTTAACTTGTGTGAAGAGCTAGGTAGGAAAAATACAAAATCAACTGCTGAGTAATTTATTACCTATAACTGAGGAAATTATCCACAGAGTTGTGTCTTTCTTTTAAACTGCAATCCAACTTCTCCTTGTAAACATAGGCAGAAAAAGTTAAGGCAGACAAGGACTCATGATTTCATCCAGTGTCTGCATGAAGACACGTGTCTCACAGTTGGTGCAGCACAGTCTTGTGTTACACGAATGTGTCACATGCAAAGCTCAAGAATGAAAGCCGTTCCACAAATAGTCACTATTTAGCTATGAATATTTCAGTTGCACTGCTAGTGCATGGGCATCTTTAATAGGAAAGGATAAACGTTGTTCCTTTCCAGCAAAGATGTTGTCTTTATTAAAAGATCCCTCAGAGAGCTTAGTTCACCTGTCCTTTTATATGCAGCTGCATTTGACCTGTTAGAAATCTTTGTAGCATCAGCAAACAATGATCTGCCTCTCTCATTTTGGTTTGATGGAGATTCCTTTTTTTTGTGGTGGTGGTGGTTTCTTTCTCTTTTTTTTTTTTCTTTTTAAAAAGGCAACATTTTACCACCTTTCCTTCCTCCTGCTTAACTCCAGCTCACAAACTGAAAATCACTTCCTGGTGCCCCGGTTAAGGGAAATTTCTCTAGTGATATAATATCAGATGGTTTATGCATTTCTTTCTGGTATAATAAAGATAGGGGAACCTTTCAGCATAATTACTTAACTAGCCAAATATTTATTTTAGATATATTGTAGGTTGTATTACTCTACAGCACATTAGACAAAGTATATATTGTGAGGGTGGGTGCAACCTGGCGGCTACCTTCATTCATCCTGACCCCAGGCAGACCTTTATCAAAAACCACTCCAAGGAGGCGAGAGTTATCACTTCCATGGGAAACTGCAGAAAACTTTTTATTATTGCTCTGTTCAGAGTCCAACGGAGGGTAGATTTTCACTGGCACAGGTGTTGACAGTAATGTGTCCTGCATCCTTTCTGGAGCAGCTGATTGCACTAGAGAGCACTTCTTGCAGGATTAAGTCTGTTGCCCGCACTGTAGCAGAAGGGCTGATTTGTAATACAAATGTTTGTATTACAGCATTGCATTGCATTATTTAAAGGCAAACAGTGCTCAATAGGCAGTGAGATTGCAGCTGCGCCCTCTCTCTTCGTGGAAAGCAAGCCCGAAGAACGGGAGTAGGTCTGAGAGCAGGGCAGGAGCCACCCATGGAGGAAGAGTTCTGCAGCTTCCTCTGGTGTGCCTGTCTGCACGTCTCTGGTTGGTACCACCAAATTGTAAAAAGACTTTTCCATGATGGAAACTTGAAAGCAATGTTGTTGTTCTGTGCAGGGACTCTGTCCTTTAAAGCGGAAAGTGCTGCAAAGTCTGGACTACCATATACATCTTAATCTCTGGTGATAATGTATTTGAATTGGTTCATTCTTGTGTTTCAGAGCACTTTGGAAAAGAAATTACATGGAGTTTTCTGTCTTGCGTTGGAAGACACAAGCAGAAAGAGAGACTTGCTGCATAATTACAGGGCAAGTGAGAGAATTGGGATGAAAACTAGGTCTCCTGGGGTTTGTGTCGCTTTCAGTAGCATCCCAGCCCAACAAAAAACATACAGCTGTTCACGTTGGCTTTACTTAACTTGCTTACAGTTAGATCAAGTGAATACTTAAATACATTTTTGTATTTAGATGTTGTCACTGCAGGCGTGCCATTACAACCCAATTATTCTTCTCCAAGAGAAACATGATATTATTTTACATCTGCGTAAGAGAATTTTCCTCCTCTGGCTACAGAAGTGGGTGGGGGGCGGGAAAAAGAGTAACAGGGTGGGGGTGGAAAAATGTATTTAACAGAAGAAAGATCATGCACAGTTATAGCCTCACAGCAAGAAATAAGCATTGTAATCATAAACAAATGTAACCTTGAATACAGAAGACAATGATTTTATTGTATTGACATATGGCGCTTGGGCAACAATTGAGATTTGTTCTCTTACGTTAGTCAGGACATATCAGGCGGGGCCTTTCTGTGGCCATTGCTTCCAGATAGCATGTGTCAGAGCTTGGATTATAAAATGCCTAGGAACGTACAGACAAAGGCACAGAGAGGTGTTGCTTTGAGGGGAAATGGAGGAATCTCTTTACCTGCAGACCTGAGTGTGAATGTTCCCAGTGCTGGGAACCAAACCAACATCAAGAAAACTTCCCTTCCACAGTGTGCCTGCTCTGCCTTTCACATTTATTTAATTGCTTAGATTTGCACTCCACAAACTGTTATCTGCGTGTGATATCTTGAGGGATAATACTCTGCTCTGCAGATCTGTGTGAACTGCGATGATACAAACTGATGTGGCTCCGCACGAGACCATGCTCTGTCATCCTGTGTCAGGTTTCTGCTCTCAGTGCCACAAGCTTAGACTCCATTAGGTTCCTCATGCAAATCCTATGGGATCATGTTTCTAGATCTGGATCTTGGTGCAAAGTGGCAATTTTTTCTTGTAAAAGCACGTACCCTGGAAGAAGTAGACCTTTATTGTGTGCTCCTGGACACAATCCGGACAGCATGACTAACTGATAGTGTTGCATAAGGGTGTGAGAAAAGCTTTGGCCAAGAGCCGCAGGCTTTTCATATGAGCAAAATCAAGTACATTTGCAAGGGATTACTTGCTCTTTTTTCTTTCTTTCTGTTTCTGTTCATCATATGTTAGTGATACTTTCAGTTTTTTGATAACTTGTCTGCACCGGGGTTCTTGCTGTAATGGGACAGAACTTCTTTTCTGTAAGATTTTCAGTCCTTTATATTCAGAAAGATAGAGTGCCAAAAAGGTGATATCCATTTCCTTTTTAAGGGGGGAGAAGTGAGACAAAGAAGAACACAATATCTTGACCAAAATTCTTTAGGGTATTCGTGCAGAACTGAGTATCAGTGAAGTATCTCCAAGTCCAGTGCAGTACATATTGATGCATTGTTTTGTAGAGATCAGATTGCAGATGCTGGATGAAAATGTAATGTGAAGCTCAGATCCTGTTTGGGTTTTCTGTTTGTTTGCTTGTTTTTAGTTGTAACACTAGGAAGCTTTTAGGTATGTTGAAAACAAAAGCAAATAGAAAAAAAAAAAAACCAAAAAAAAACCAACCCAGAGTTATTCTATTCCAGTACAAGGATAAAGAGAAGGTGCCTTTTATATCAGTATAAGGAAAAAAAAAAACAAGACCTGCATGTTCCTTTCCCTGTAAATTGTTTCCTGCTCTGAAGTAACATCCCATGAAAGAAAAACTCCTGTTTGAGACGGTAAAATTAAAGAATGCTTTTTGTACATTGACCAGTATTCACAACAAATTCTGGGGCAAATCTTCAATCCAGTAATGCTTCTTAATATCCCACTTTCATATGGACCCTAGAGAGAAACACAGAAAAGGCGACCCTTTATTTGTGTTGCTGTTGTAAAGATAAAACCCTGTTTGTGAGAAAATTCTCTAAGAGACCAGCCTCTGAGCAACTCTCTTTGAGAGTTGGGAAGTAACTGAGCCCTGAAAGGACTTCTGGAGGATGCCTGGTTTAACAGCCATGCTTGGAGCAGGTCCAATTTTGAAGTTAGATCCAGCTTCAGGGATAATTTGGGTTGTTCAGGGCTTCATCCAGTCAGGTTTTGAGTGTCTCCAAGGCTGGAGGCTCCTTGGCCTCCCTGTGTGACTGTTCCAGTCTGTGACCACTCGCACAGTGAACAAAAATTTCCTAACATCTACTTGGAATTTCCTTGGCTGCAGCCTGTGTCTATCACCTCTTTCTTTTCACTCTGCAACTCCAGATATTTGGCTCTGTCTTCTTTAAAAGTACCCATTATATAGATGAAGAAAACTTTAAGGTGTCCCTTCACCTTCTTTTCTTGAGACCGAACAAACCCAGTTCTCTCAGCTTCTCCACTTATGCGCTCTAAATCCCACCAAGTCAGCAGACTGGCCACTTCATTCAAAGCAAAAAACTCAATTTGCAACAGATACATTTCAGCGTTTGAGACATCAGTGAATGCCAGACACGTGGGGTAAGTTATTTCCATGTTTGAAGGGAAATGTGTTGGCAAAGACACAAGATACCTTGTTGCTAATGTAATTTTTGGCAGGTATGTTCACTCAGACAAGTTTGTTAGATGCCAAAAGCAAAGCATAGTGTAACTTACATTTCTCACATGTGGCCTCACAAGCAGTCCTGTATTCAAAGTTTCAGCCAGACTGAGTTGACTTGGCTTTTCTCCTGCCACATGGCAATACATATCAGAGAAGAAAATTCAGTAAATTATTCAGTAAATAGCAAAAGAAACAATTTCTGAGTACTCATGTAGCTTTTGACCAGAATTTCAATATAGTTGTATGAATGTCCAATATTATTCTCTTTATTCCAAAACATTCAAAAATGTTTGAAAAAATGTACGTATGGTTTGAATTATTTTGCAGAGTGAATCTTCACTGATTTCCTAGCTAAATCGATTCCAGCATATAAATATCCTTTCTGGACCCTGTCTGTCACCAGCTTTTATCTCACTTGTTCCATTGTAACCTGTCTTCATTGCAGACAGGGTTTCAAAGACATTGTGAGGACAGATTGAATGTCCAAACAGAGAAAACAAAGTCTAATTGCATAGAAAGTTTACTTTGTTGGGTTTTTTTAGGTGTTTTTTCCCCCTCACAGAATCAAATGGGTCTCTACTTAAATTTAATCGTGTAGAAAAGTTTTCTTTCTATATGAACTGCTGGGTATCTTGGTTATCTTTCTTTGGTCCATGCTTTCATGCCAGGTGAGGACAGGGAAGTCCTTTCTCAAGTAATATGCTGACATTGCACCTTCTTGCCTGTGAAGGGCTGGAGTTACTTTGTATTCTGTGTACATACTTTCCAACGGGTTGTCAATGCTATCTATCTGTCTACCCATAATATATCATATGCCCACCTATGTGCAATTACCTTTAACACAGTTGCTTAAAATTGCCCGTTAGGAAAAGGATGCTGTTGTGTTTCTCTTACTAGCTATCTTATAGTTAAAAACCTGCTTGCCTACAGAGTCAGTGATACCAGAACATAACAGCAATCTCTGAGGAGGAGAAATGAGGAAGGAGGACAGAAGCATGTGGCATCTGCAACTCTACCGGGCCTCACAGTGTCTGCCTTAGTGATGAAAACCAGTGGCGTGTAATTCTGATGGCTCAGCTTAGCAGGGATAGCAAGAGCGGCATTTGGCACAGCACTTGGTCATTTTGTCCTGATGTTACTAGCCTAACTTGCATTGGTTTAGAAACTCTAAGCTGCAGATTCCTCCCTGCTAAAACTGCTGAAGCAGAGTTCATGAGAAGTTTCTGCTGTCTATGTTGTAGAAAGACAGCCTTTGGTAGCTTTTTTTAAAACTTGCTTGACCAACTATAAATCATGGCTGTGATGCTGATCGTGCAGTTGTGCCATAGACGGTAATCTTCAATGATGTTACTAGAGAAGGGTGAGGGGGTTTTGCCGTTAGCAGTGACATTGAAGGTGCCCATAGTTGGGGGGTAACTACAAAATTTATATTCCTTGTACTGTCACTTTAAACTGGCAATTTTAAAAAGCTTTACAGGGATTTTTTTTTTTTTTTCTTATCCTTTTGGTATACAGAAATAAATCTAGGGATGCATGAGCTGGACTTAAGGAACCATCCTATCTCACCTATTTTGTAGTGGTTGTGGGAACATGGGACCAATTAGCTATATGTGTTCAAACTGAGGATAAAGAACTGAGCAGATGAAGACCGATAATGAAAAGACTGGTTTGTTTGTTCCTAGGAAGGCAGGTTAAGATNTCCTAGGAAGGCAGGTTAAGATAATTTAATACACAGCTACTCATTATTAGAGGGACGTGTGTGTATAGGCTGCTGGTGTCTAGGTGGCATGTATGTGGGAGAGTTTGAAACACTTCTACATAGCACAATGTGCTATGAACATTCTGACATCTGAAAATCTGGAAGGGACTTCACAGAATTTAACGATGTAACTTGCTACATACTGAGTAGTTTTTGAAGTAAAAAATCTTCAATTATAAAGTTTGAAACAATGTTGATCTTTTAAAGAAGGTATCCATGACCTGAATTTCTGGAAAATGGACAGCTACTAAAGCAGAAAGTAGACATGTTGTACATGCATTCTAGTGGATGTTTTGGTGCTGTGGGTGCTACATCCATGGCTTATGTAGTATACTTTTACCTCATTGTTTTGTGGAACTTTTACATTATCTGTGGATCAATTGAATCTTTAAACTGGCTATAACTTTTTCACTCTATGAAAGCAGGCAAAAGATTTGACATAAAAGCTTCTGTAGCTTGTGCACCTCGTTTTACATAGCAACTATACTGATTTGCTGACATCAGATGGTTTTCAGAGTGGTACCGAAGCCTGAAAATAAAATATGTGGCATATCTATCACGCACATTAGAAGCACAATTTTGCAAACATGTTGCCAAATGCTGAGTTATACACCATCTCTGTGCTTGATTGACAGATCATTTTACTCATAACAATTCCCAGGCTGAGAGTCCCACTCAAGCCAACATGCAGACTTATACTATCATTCCTAGAATTCCCTCCTGTGTTTGTGAAGGCTCTGGCCACCACACATGCACATGACTAATGTTATTCATGTGAACCATTCCATTTAGATATGCACATACAAGGCTGCAATGCCATACCCTAAATGATCAAAGTAATCCAAATCCTGAATTCTTACTTTCATTCAAGCACACACATAATCCTTTGTGTCCCAAGTAGTGTTTTAATTAGCCATTGAAAGCAGTAAGTGTTAGACTCTGAAACTGATTATGCGTCTAAAAATCACTTGGGCTAATTAAATAATTTAGTTTTCATTCATGTTCCATTGGCTGTTTCTCTTCTTTCATTAATTTTAACCGACAAAAAACCTCACTAAAATCACCCTTAGTGTGAACGCTTCCTCACGGACTGCTTTAATCCCCACAGTGTTGGATATTACTTTCAACTCAGACTTAATTAACAGCGTATGTTGTTTATTGAAATCAGAGCATTTCTGTATGTTACAGAACATATACTTGTTGTGTACCATCATTTTCAGAATATTGTTCTTGTCTGGTACAGACCTTGATTTTTAG
>VZTM01017970.1:0-11269 GCA_013400555.1 Jacana jacana
TGGCCATAAGACAGGGTCACAAAATAAGAGAAGGGTTTATTTGTACTGCGTTATGGCAAGTGACTGAACCTCTTTCTAATTTGAGGAATGAGAACTGTGGAGAGTAAATTCCAAATTTGGTACGTGAACCTGCATGGAGCTGCTGATTGTCCTATAGCTATAGGTTAAAAGTGGATAAGCACCACTGAGCTTTTGGTAGCACTGACCTACACAGAAACTTGTCATCTCTGTGAACTCTGATCAAGCAGTAAAAGCTCAAATCCATGAACTTTTTATCTAAGCTTTTTTGGTTTTAACCCAGTTCTTTAGAAGGTGTAATATTTTTCACTATTTTGCTATTAAACTTGATGATCCCAAGGGTCTCTTCCAACCTAAATGATTCTATGATTCTATGATTCTCTTAAGCAGTTCAGTCACCAGATCCTTGAAGAACTACATTTATTATTTCTTTTGGAGAAAAATAAGATATTATTAAAAATAATTATTGCCATGAAGAAAATATTTAGGTACTATTTAGGTCTTTAAATAATGTATGTACAATCAAAGAACAGTTCCCTCATCATAGAAATTTTAAATTCTTTGTCTTGCTTTATATAAGTTAAACTGCAGGACCAAAACAGTCTCCTCTGGCTCTAAATTCCCTGTATCTGTGCCATTTGTAAATGCCATTTTCCATTAAATAAACAAGTGTTTACCCCTTGTGCTTTTTATGGCACTAATACTTATGGAATACAAGAATTATCTTAAACTAATCCCTGGACTTTAATGATTTTTAATAATTTGCAATCAGTTAATTGTTTCCTTGGGAATGCATCACAGGATTTAATTTCACCAGTTCAGATTAGTATTAGTGACTCTTCCAAAAGAATTTGAATCCTTCTTTCTTGTAGCCAGACAATGAAATTTTCAACAGTTGCCTTTCCAAAATAGTCTGCATCAACTGTGTCAGTTTAGTCTGTTAAAATATCATTCTGAAATAAAATTTGTCTAAAGGACTTATACTTCTAAAGCTTTCTTTAGTATAGGTCACGTGCAGAAGTGACCTCAACAGGTTCTAGCAACAGTACTGCTTTTTATGTTAAGCAGTTATTTTGTTATACAGCCCCCTGCTGGAGTGTTCAGATGGGAGATGTTTGTGAATAAGAATTTTATATATAAAGTATAAAATCTTATCACTTTAATTCTCATCATCCTATGAATCTCTGGTCTCTGGTCTGGTCTCTTTCATTCAGCTATGTCCAATCTTTCCAATAATATGAATATACTTGCAATATTTATGGGATTTCATAATCAGTTTACATTTAAGTTTTTTTCATGGACTGAGTTTTGTACTGAAGTTCTACCAGGTTCTCTATTTTTTTTAGCACCATCTAACAAGGTGCAATTTCCTGCAATTTTCCAAAATCTTACTTCTGAAAGGAAGTACTTCAGCAGCCAATGTCTCCAGTTCTGTCAGTCTTGGAGCATCTTGTTGTTATGCCCCAGCAGTGTACCAGGTAGAAGACTAACACTTTTGCATTGTCAAGGTCTGTCTGCCTGCCTGGCACAACATCATCCAAATCATGAAAGACAAGGCTGGCAGGAGTGACAGACAACAATACTATGAGAAATATCCAGCCTTCTTCTAGAACTCCAGCTAGGACTAGAGAGAGATTCAGTGGTGATACAGCCTATCTTTGATGGTGAACTACTCTTTTGTAAGACTTTGACAGACTTTTGTGGCTCTGAAATACTATTACAGCTCCCCTGCTTTGGTGGCAGACATTTCTGCAATACTGAGTATGTAATGAGCACCAGTGATTTTATTATGTGTCCAAGACAAGGTGGTAGATTGGACCTGCTGAAGACAGAGCAGAGGTATTATCACAGTGACCTTAATGTCACCAACAATTACCCCCTTGTGGCTGGTCTGGCACTGAATTAGAGGTGTAAAAAAGTTTCTGGAAATTATCCTAGTAAGGGAGTCGTCGGCTGGGGGGGTGAAGGGGGCAGGGGGAGGTTGTGTTGTTTCTTTTTTGAGAAAGTTTAGAAGAGGGATTTTTTGTTTGTTTTAACTTGGGATAAGCTGGTATTCCAGACTATGGAGCAGACAATTTTTATCAAGTACATAGAAAGGCAGTCCATAATTCAGAGACTGTCTTATTTGCTTTCCTTTTGTGGATATGCATTAGTACTAGATTGTTTATCAGATGCCTATCTTTCTTTGAGTAATCTGTCCCCATCTGTGGCCTTAAGAGGGCTTCTGTATGCACTTAATCTGTTCTAAATGACCCAAATAAATTATGATTGAGCTGATAGGACCCCAGTAAAGCAGGTTAGCTAGTCTTTAGGGACTGTAACTGAACTGCTCCTCTTCTGAATTCTTTTCAGTAGGAAGGACTGGTTTGTAAGCTTGTCCTTTAGTAAGAGGTGGATGCAGCTGGGCAATCTCCAGTACAGGCTGCTCATCTAAGATCTCCCTGTCCAGCAGTCTCTCTCTGTAAGGCCAGTATATTTCACCTGTACAAACAGCAAACAATACATTTGCTTGATAACTTTAAAATATTTTGTATATGATGAAGAACAAGAAATTTATACACTTAGCACCTGGCAGTTCTCCTGACTGTATCAGGTAGGAAAAAAGAGCTTGTTCTTCACCTGACGTAAGTGCAAATGGCACACTCACTCTCCCATTGAGGAGAAATCTTTTCACCCAGTATTGGTCCTATTTTTCACCCCTTTAACCAGGAGAAAAGCTGTAGTTCAGCAAATAGAGAACATTTGGCCAGGGATAGCAAAATGTAACAGGACATTAGAAAGTAGTTTCTCTCATTTCTCTAGCATTCTCAAGTGCTGCGTGCTGGTATGTATTTCTTTGGTTGATGTATGATATACTGTGTTCTCTGAAAGTGAAGGAAGGAGAGTAGCAGTAGAGGGAACATGTCCTCTGGGTCCCATGCCGCGGCCAGGAGCAGTCGAGCCCGACGCCATCAATCAGGAAGCCATTCCAGCCAGCACCCCGAATCTGGAAACACCAGGGAGCACTCCCAGGAAGCACACACAGTCGGGAAGCACACATACAATCGTTCTACAGTTACAGGTCCTCATTCGCTAAGCACTACATTTCGGATAGGGAGAGGGGTATTGTCCACGAGCTTTCCACACACTTTCCACAGGCTTAAAGTTGCCCCATGATTGGCTACAACATTTGTGTCATTTGCTGTTTCCCTTACTTCCACTTGCTTTGCATATGTGCCCTTTCAGTAACTCCCTCTTAAAGGGCCTGCTCTCAACAGTCCCATTTTGTTGCTCTGGGGGTAAAGACCCCAGGAGAGAGTAAATATGTATTTACATTAGGTATTTTATGTGTAAGGTGCTAGGGCAATCCAGAAATTATGTCCATTTATATGGATAGAGGGATAGCTGTAGAGAGGAAAAAGGTGGGGCATAAGTGTATAAGAAAACTTTTTAAAGTAGGAACAGGAGTTTGGGCAGAACAAGAGAAAGGGGAATTCAAGTTCTTCCTCCTACTCTCTTGTAAGTCATGCTGTTGAAGGAGAGGTGAAGAACTCATGGTGAATCCACAAATTTATATTATTTGATGTATACATGGAGAACATAGGGACCCTGGGCAGTTGTATATTTGGAAGCTGACACTATAGACTATACACGAACGTGCCACTGGACTGGGAAGAAATCATCTGGTTTTTCTGGTCTTCCTGGAGGCTCTGTAGTTTATAAATACACTATTTTCTTCATGTCAAGTGTGCAGAAAGCATCCTGATGATGTTTTCACACTATCATTGAACCATTCTCAATGGCAGCATCTTAAGACAAACAAAGGCACAGCAACACAAGTCTGGCAGAACTTGACAATATTGCTGCACGCTCTTTATGACTGCAATGACCAAAGGGTCATTTTGCCTACGTAGAAGGCAAAAATTCTTGGTTGAAGCTAAGTTAGGTTCACTTGAGGGGCAGTTATTGGTATTTTCCTTCATATCAGAAGATATATTGAACCTTTATAGTCACATAAGAAGGAAGGTGCCAGAGTTTTGAAGCAGATTGGCAATACAAACATGGCTGGTGAAGACAACATGTGCAACTGGCCTACAATGATGAAACATCACTGTATGCTCACAGTGCATATGCCAGTCCTCACTGTAAAATCACCTATTATAAACTTAGATTTAATGAAGACTGTGGGGGAAGTGTGTTCTGTTGATAGTCTTGGAGTGGCTGGATATGGTATTCTTATGGAACATGGCAATAATGCCTGAGTTGTCATAAATCTTGTCAAGGATGAAGCAGATGGAGAACAGCCTTTCAGAAGCTCCTTTATATTGACAGCAATAAAAGATTTGCTAACTTGGAACTGTAAAACATCATCTCTATGAAAGTCTGATATAGCTACTTTCTTGCAGCTAATGACCCTATTCAAATAGGATCCAGAAAATAGTGGGCTGCTGCTGTAGAGCAATCACAGTCTCTCAGGAAAGGCCTGGCTAGGTGGCATTTTGCATCCTGAAATCAGCAGCTTTGTGTCTATGGGAAGTTGTGGTTTCACATGTGAGCGTTCCTGATGTATGCCCCAGACAAGTTAAAGAAAGATGGCTTGGTCTTGATGCTGATGGCCTACAGTGATGGCCATGCTTCTGTACTACAGAGGAGCTGAGAAATATCTTATGATCATTTTGGTTGTGTCATCATGAATCATGAGAAAAAGTTGCATGTTGGTGATACAGCCATGATCCAATCCTGTTCCCTTTCTCTCCATCCCCATTATCCCAAGCTGCAGCTAAACACTTTTAGCTACCACAGGATTAGAATGAGTGCTGAGATCCCAGACTGCTTATTGGTGCAGGTGCGCATCATGTGGATGAGCACAGGGTGGTGAATTCTGGAAGGGCTGTGGGGTGATGGGTGCTGTGCCTGCGGGTGGCCTATGCTCTGTGAAGTGTGGACCTACAGGGACACAGTGGAGGTTCCCTAGAGGTCTGCAGCACAGGAGTAAGCAGAACAGACTGGGAAGGGATGTTCTTGTTGGGATAGTCCTTGGAAGAAAATGATGTAGGCTGTAAGGATTTTCAATAGTCTGATCTTTCCTTATATTTGGTAAAAAAGAAATTGGGTGTTGGGGAGGATGGTTAAGAGAATTGTGTCTCTATAAATGTTTAAAGTCAAAATAAAAATTAAATGCTTAAATTGTTCTTTTTCAAGTTGAACTGACTTAATCTTAGAGAAACGTCTTAACTGTCAGCTGCAGAGTCTAAGTGGTCATCAACACAATAATACAGTTTCTGAATGTGGCCGCTTTGATTTACATTAAAAAAAATCAGAACTGTTAATGATTTTAAAACTTAAATGAATTTATAGTTAGTAAATATCCACCATATCTTGTTACTTCTTTAAAATTCATATGAAAACAGAATAGCTCTCAATTTTCAGTAGTTCTTGAATTCTGACCAAAATATATGCAAAGTCTAGGTCATAAATTCCTGTAAAATAATATGTATTTCAGATCATGGCAAGACCCCATTTTTTACCATATTAGAGACAAAATGTCATTGTCTTTACAATCCTCATAGCATAATATCAAAGAGGGCCAATCACCTAATAAAGCAGTCTATCTTATTCTTACATTTTCAATTACTACTGATCAGATTCAGTTTGTGTGCAATACAGAAAACAGTCCGCTACTGAAAGAAAGAACAAAAGGCAAATCATTGTAAAATCTGAACTGCCAGAATTAGGCCGTCATGTTACAAAGTGGTAATTCTTTCTGACAGCCTCAGCTGTACCAATCATGACATTCGGCAAATTAGCCAGGCCAAGAACAAATAAAGAGAAGAAACAGGTGTGAAACCAACTTCCTGCCTCCCAGGATAAATACATTGTACACTGAAGGGCAATGCACCTGCACTATTGTTTCTAGTTGGGGAGGGAAGCTTTTAAGTGCAAATACACTTGAGACTTGATAAAGACAAGAGACTTCTCTATAATTTGAGTGTAAACGGGCATTTTCTTTCATGATCATTTATAATAACTTAACTCTTTGAGGAGACATTTGAAACTAGTTTGAATAAATGATTGCTCTGCAAGGGAAGATGAAAAAAGGCTAAGCAAAAGCCTTTTTCAGGCTTGCCAGAGAATAGCGGGAGACCTTACTGTTTGTTTTCTGAGTATGACCTTGCTTCTTAAAGTCACCCTCCTGGCTGAATAGCACCTCAGTGGGCTGCCAGTGGGGTCTGGAGAAGGAGCCTACTGCCATCCTGTTGAGCCTTTGAAGGAATCCCTTCCCAGGCAGGTGATGTACAGGGTGCTGCACTGCCTCTGTGTGTTTGCAGGAACCAGAAGAGGCGTAGAAAAGTAGGAGACATGAGAAGAACAGCAAAGGGGCTGTAGTCTGCATACCTTAGGATAATTTTGTTCTGTGCCTAAATTCTGCTCCTCCTGCCTTTGGGTTTGGGAACATTTGTTTCATGATTAGTGCAATGGGAGGGCAAAGGAATAGGAAGGGGGAGCGACTGTGATTAAAATCTAGGAATGGCTCATTTCTACAAGCCAAATCTCATGCACTAGTGAGATTGCTTTCTTATATATTTTCTCTGCTAATACACATATAGGCATATCTGAATAAAGTAATTTCTGCACATGTGCAGATGCAGACCAATAGCATGACTGGAAGGCTGGTGTCCCTGGTATTCATGGTTGCTATAGGAAAGGGCAAGGAATAAGAGAATTCTCCCTCCACTGAAGATTAGGGACATTTATTTTTTTTTTTGTCCCTAATAGATGTGGTTTAGAATATCTGTATTTACCTCTGCATTAGGGGAGGTGGAGTGGATCTGGGTGTAGTAGTAACACACTGAATACATATTTCTGAAGGGGCAGTTGCAGGACAGCTGTGAAATGGTTCCTAGTTTTCCTAGGACAGCTGCTGAGCAAACATATACCACTGCCTTGTGGGGCAACAGCTCCTCCCTGGTTCCCTGGGAAAGACTGACACCTGCAAGGAGCACTGGTTTACAGCAGCACCTGTGCCTGTGGAGGTGCAGAGCAGGGCACACTTCTCTCATTCTCATAAATCCCTGGGACAGGAAATGGCGGTTTCAGAGTTATGGGGATAGGAGAGGGTCCAGGAGTAGGAGAAAAGGAAGCTACTTGTGTTGACCTTAGATTGTCCCCAAATTTGTTTGTAATATCAGATACGAGGGGTTCCGCTTGGTTTTGGTAGGCGCCTGATTCTGGGTGACTTTTGATGACGTTACTCTTAGAGCTGGCAAAGTTTGAGCAGGCAAAGTTTGAGCAAGCCCAACTCCTTGCACACTCTGAACAAAGACTGGTGAAGTAGGAGAATGAAGCTATTATGTATGAGTTTCATTTCCTGCACTGTACATTGCTAAGTAAGCCTTTCTATGAAGGGGTGCAGGTTATTTTATTAAAGTAAATGGTGTCCCTGGCGGATGGGTACCTCCTCCACCTTCCACTGCCTCCCTATCACCCTTAACAACGAGGTTATCCCTGTGACAAAATCCTTTGGGAAATGGGTACCTGTGCACTCTATGTCACATGAACTTACCATTAATCGGAATCAATTTAGGGCCAGAGAAAGCAGACTGTTTCCATGCTAATGTAAAAGTGGTCTGTGATGCAGTATGTGATGGTACTAGTGTAGGTATAACTAGCAATCAGTACTACGATTTGATTATTTTATAGAGTGAGGGAGAATTGAGATCTACGGGACAGTACTGCTACTGTGGCAGTTTTCTCTAGCTAAGGAGCAGAATTGCAAATGAAGAGGCTGTGACAGCTTTACTTAAGTATTATGCAGAATGAGTTGTGCACTTGCAGTGAAGATTAGTGCTTGACTGCACATGAGTTTTTATGTATTTATGACTTTATTCTGTAGGAAATATGACAAAAAAAAAAAAAAAGACTTACTGAAGTTCTGCAAGTGAGCACAAGCACTTGCATGATTTTAACATCTGTCACCAAGCACAATTGATAATGGTGACTGCTATTATGGCATCTTCCTCCCCTTCGCACAAGGCCATCTGGGATTTGTGTTATGTAAGAGGATTAGCATTTTTGCTTTCCTCTGTTATTTAAAGTATTTCTCAGAACTAGTTTTTGAATAATAATAACAACAACAATAATAATTGGGCTGTTTTCTGTGGGGCTTTCTGAAAGGAAAAGTCGGGAATTCTAAAGCTACTGCTCTTAAGTTGAACACCTGGCCTTGCCATTTGGGTTTGAATGGGATTCACTTGAAACAGGATTTTTCAAGCTGTGGTGGATAGGACTGATGGAAGGCTGATATCACTGGATGAAGTGAAGGATAAAGCATAAATTATCGTGAGTGGATCAGTTCCAGCAAGGAAACAATTGTGATTTTCCCTTCTTCCTCTCAGACCTGATTATTCATTGCATTGTTTTTAGGGAAAACCTAAGCTTCAAATCCTATCTTATAAAATTCTATGGTGGCTCATAGCATTGCCTGTTAAGAGAGCCTGATATTTATCATTACCTGACCCTGCCTTATGCTGTTTATATTTTTACAAAAATTCAATTAATTGGGCTGAAATTTCTCACATTGAGTGCCTAGTTAAGATGGAGAATTTTGAAAAAGTCTGATCAAAATATCTGGCTATTTTTTCACAACTTTCTAAGACAAAAATAACTAATTTTACCATGAAAAAATGTAGTGCTTTAGGAACGTCAGTCAAATTCATATAAGCTGGAGCTAAAAGTAAGGCAGGATTAGGGAAAGAGGGATGGTGATGAGTGATTTAGATCTGTGACAATTTCCGTGCTTACAAGAACTTTTCAAATGTAGCCAGAAATGTATATTTGAAAAATGTCAGTGTGATGGAACCCTAATATGGCCACAGCTTTGAACTCTTGGTCTTCATCTTTCCTTAGAGTGAACATACTATAGGTAAAAACTAAATTAAAAAAAAAAAAAAAAGAAAAAAAGAAAAAAAGAAAAAAAAAAGGAGGAGCGAATTCTGATACATTCTGATGCTAGGTTTCATTTGAAAAATCACTGCAATTACCTTTTCTGACTGGAGGATCTCAGACAAGATGGAGTAAAAGTAAGAAGGGTGGTATGCAAATCCCATTCTGCACAGTAAGTTTGTGGAGTCCCACTAGAAAAATCTTGGACCCTAGGACACCATAAACCTTATCTGCGCTCCAGTCACTCACAGATCCTGACAAACCTGTGCATAAGAAACCTCTGCAGCAGGGCTTAATATACACCAGTAAAGAGTACAGGAGTTTTTAAAATTTATTTTATGTTTTTGCAAATGCTGCTCTCCTGCTGGTATGGGAGCAGCTGCTAACAGCAATAAGGAAATAGTCATGGTGTCTGGATTAGGTGCTGGAGCTACAACTAAGAGAGTAAGAGTAGTTGAGTGAAGACAAGTCATTTGTGCCTGGAAGCTCAGTACTAGCATTAGCATCCTAGTGCTGGAGATTGGATGGGAAACTTGCAGTGGAAACAGCGATTGACTGGAGCAGGAGATGGTAACTGGAACTGGCTGAGACTGGAGGCTAATGCTGGAGCAAGGCACTTGGGCAGGGAGACAAAGGAGAGCTAGAAGCAAGCAGCATCTCTGTGTGCATCAGCATGTACTCCCTTCAAGCCTGCAGCAAAGCCAGAGAATCTTGAGCCCTACCTCTTCTCTGCCACCAGCAATTTTCATGAAACCTCTAGCAGATTTGCCACTATTAAGGGTAAGTACATCAGACAGAGATTGCTGGGTCAAACCACCTAACCCAATATCCTGTCTCCTCCAGCAGCCAGCAGTAAATGCCTGGGGAAGAGCACAAGAACAGACCCACAAAGTCTGTCAATGCATTCTCAGTTATTGCAGTTTTTTCATGTATAAGAGGTCTCTGCAGTAGATATTAAGTTTTCAAGTAGCTGCTGACTCACAGCAAAGTCAAAATAGTGTTACATGATGGCTTTGCATTCTTTTCAGCTAGCTTGGTTGAAGAGCATGAGGAAACCACACACAAAAGCAGCTGTGCTGCCAGTGTGTGCTGAAACATAGGCATTCCTGACCTCCTGCTTCTCCCCAGGTTTGCCTCTGACCCATAGCTGCATGAGATCGCATGACAGCTTTCTGCAAGGGCTCACTCCCCTTCCTTACTCAAAGTAGATCTGACACAGAGATAAACCGATGCAATAGACTGGCCGGATGACTCACACAGCTGTGGCCAAAGTAAGAAGATGGGAATAGATAAAGATGGTTCTTGTGGTGAATCAGTGGCATTTTCCCTGAGTAATTGGACTCTGTCACTATCACAAAGACCTGCAAGGCTAAGGAAGTTAACAGTAGCCCTTTAAGGGTGGCTGCTGTTGATTAGATTCTCACCTTACTTTAGAAGTCTAAGCATCTAGACACCTAAATCTAATAATCTAAATATTACTGGCACATGTTTTAATCAATGAACATAAAAACCCTCAGTGGATCACTGTCTCTATTTGGTTTATGACTATAAACCTATACAAAGTAAGTATAAAACAATCTACCTGGACAAAATGAGTCATACTCCTTTTTTTTTTTTTTTCTTTTAAATTCTCTCAGTGTTGAAAAAAATAATCTAAAATAATCTACTAGAAACATGTCTACTTACTTTCCAAGGTGAATGGCTTTGTTTATGATGCAAAGTTATTTATATAGTTGTCTCTCCTTTTTAATATGTCTCTTGTCTCATGTGGAGACTTAGGAATACTGCAGTGATCAGCTTTACCCCCTACCTCATGCTAAGTCTCACAGGTAAGTGTTAAAAGTTAGGATACTTTCTGTCTTTTAGGAGGTAGAGTAGTTTTCATAAATGACAAAATAGAAAAGGTAAGTTGGAAATAAGGTAGAAGGAAGGACACAGTAAATTAAGTGATAACAGTACTCACTATATACTACAAGCTATAGGCTCAAATTTCTGCTTTGAACCGTTTTAGAACTGCTGAATGCAACTGTTGAGGGCAAATGTGTGACTTCTTTCATTTAGTTTTCTTTCACATGAAACCTGAATCTCAGCTTTCTTCAGATGCAGCTTGAAAATAGTTATTAAAAAAATAATTTACAGTAAGAAGAAATTCTTGATTGTCACCTAGATGGGAGGGTTATTCTTCATACAGTTTCTGATCATCAGCATGTAGGTACCATAGGCTTTAAGAAAAAGCATCTCAGTAAAAATTCTTCTCAGTTTTTGTCCTATCTTCGTGTCAACCAGCCAGGGTTTTTGGTTTTGGTTTGGTTTTTTTTTTTTTTTTTTT
>VZTM01017970.1:11288-31358 GCA_013400555.1 Jacana jacana
TTTTTTTTTTTTTCACCCAATCAACCAATCTCCTGGCTATGTTTTTCCAGTGTAGCAATCAACATTTGGTAGAATCTGTAATAGAGTCTGATTGAGGTGAACATAAAAAGAAGAAAAAAAGAAAAAAAGATATATACTTATTTTAACAGCACAATGGATATCAAAGGAATGCAATCTTTACTGCATTGTTTAGGCAGATATGCAATTCAGTAATACCTTCCTCTTCCCACCCACACTTTCTTGGAACCAAGTTACAATTCCTGTTGGGCCTCAGATTTCAATTCTATGCAATGAAGAATTACATGATTTTTCTGCACAGTGTGTTTTTGATATGATATTTGTGCTCTGTGAAACTTCCAAATTCTGTCTCCATGCTGGTGGAGTCATTTTGCATTGTGTTCCTGGTTGAATGCCTAAGAACAACAGTATTCCTAGCTGAGAACTAGATTGCAAGGAAGCTAATCCTTTTATGTATGTATGTTCCCGCTTTCTCATTCGGACATAGTGAGTATTGTTAAGAATCTTGGCTCAGCTCTTTGCCTTGACTTTCCACGCAAATCCATGTGCCAGATGTCATCAGAGAGGTTTTTTCCAGCTGTGCATTTTTCCTGATATACTGGTAGGCCATTATAACAATACAGTCATAATGTGTGGTATAGGAGTTTGGTCATGATAGCTCCAGAAGCCCATCATGGTATTTTTCAGTACAGATTCGAAAGAAGCTTTTATTGCCCCTTCATATCCTTAATTGGACTCTTTTCCTTATAATCACACCACAAAGAGTAAGGCCAGCAAAGAGATATGAGGGCAGTTTAACAAGAGGGTTCTTTGAGAATATATTCTATTCTATAAATATGTGAAACTACATTTCTTGCTGTGAATGTGCTGCAGGGCTGGAGCTCATCTGCTTTTGCTGAGGTCTGGACATAAAGGTTCATATTTTTCTTAACATTTTGCAAGAGTCTGTTGTCTGAATGCATTGTCCAAATAAGCCACAGGAGATATTGGTGTGCAATCTGGAGAATTTTAGCATATAGCTAGCATGCTAATACTGTATTTTTACATGCATACGCATATGTTTTTGGAAGCTAAGCTTTCTTTCACAGGAGAAAAAGGGAAAAGTATATAGTATTATGGGTAAATGATTTCTTTTAAAGCAGGAAGATAACATTGGAAACATAGTCAGATGTAAGAATATGACTGGGGCTGAAAATTTGTCACTGATTTTTTTCCCTAAAGATCAAATACAGGTTATTTACTGTCACCTCCTCAGCTGGCCAGGGTTGATTTTCAGCCTGTGAAAACCATTACAGCAGGATTTTCTTTTTTCTAAGACCTAGCTCTCAACTAAAATCTATGTGATATCTTCATGTGAGGATTGGGAAGCACAGGAATTAAAGGAAAAGGAATGATTAAAAAAAGAAAAATTTTGTTCGTCAGTTTGTAAATATGTTAAACTAACCTTGAAAGCTTGAACTTAGTTATGGTCAAAAAAGTTCTGTTCTATTAAGACAAAAGCTAATCTCTTTTCCAATTTTTTATTTCTCATTTCACTAATAGGAAATGCTTTCATTTTATTCTGAAATCTTTCTTTTCCAGTTTTGACATGCTAACCCCTACTGCTGAGAGAAGACGTTTAAGCATTTTTTACCAGAAAAGGATAACTTGCAACACCTTGCTATCAGACAAGCAATGAAATTGCTTGCAATCCTGTGTCTAAAATTGGGGTTGCAGGACACACAAATCTTCTAGTATCTAAATTGCCATTTTTAGTGGAAAATAACAATGAACTAATTCATTTCTTTTGGTGTTATAAAGCTCCATTTTTTATTATGTCTGGCATTCTGCATTAAATGGGCTGTAAAATTTCACCTATATATCCCTCTAGAAAAGCAAATTATTAAAATGCAACTTCCATGTAGATTTGATTTCAAGATACTGACATATGGTTGGTTCTTCATTTGGTATTTTATTTGTTCTCCTCCTAAAGATTTGTATGTGATTTCAAACTGGAAACTATAAAAAATAGTGTGACCAGCAGAAGTAGGGAGGTGATTGTCCCCCTGTACTCAGCACTGGTGAGGCCACACCTTGAGTCTTGTGTCCAGTTTTGGGCACCTCAACACAACAGAGATATCGAGGTGCTGGAGAGAGTACACAGGAGGGCAACAAAGTGGGTGAAGAGCCTGGGGCATAAATCTTAAGAGGAGTGATTGAGGGAGCTGAGACTGTTTAGTTTGTGGAAGAGGAGGCTGGAGGGAGACCTCATCACTCTCTACAACTACTTGAAAGAGCATTGTAGAGAGGTTGGTGCTAGTCTCCTCACAGGTAACTAGCGATAGAACGAGAGGGAATGACTGCCAGCTGCAGCAAGGTAAGTTCAGGCTGGATATTAGGAAAGAATTCTTCCCAGAAAGAGTGGTCAGGCACTGGAATAGGCAGCCCAGGGAGGTGGTGGGGTCGCCATCCCTGAATGTGTTTCAGAGTCGATTAGATGTGGTGTTGAGGGCTATGGTGTAGGGGAGAACTTTGTAGAATAGGGCTGATGGTTGGACTTGATGATCCCAAGGGTCTCTTCCAACCTGAATAACTCTATGATTCTATGCAATTCTCTGATGTCTACTCACAGCTATTGGTTCTTGTTATGTCTTTTCTCTCTAGCTAAACATAAGTGGCTTTTCAAATTTAAAGAATACATGAAATTTAAGGAATAATGAAATTATGATTATCTGGAACTTCATAAACCCAGCAATGTATTACTACATAGCATTCAGGTCATCTCTCATTCCTTCTGAAAAATAAGAGACTAAAATCTTGAATGAATTCTCTGCAGACTTAAAAAGATAGTGATCATCCTTATATAAAACCTCCTACTGTTACTTTATAGTCCTTTAGGCAATATCAAGCCCAGAAATCGATACAGTATTGGGCTATTAGTTTTCTTTTGTATTCCAAGGTAAAAACAAGTCTTCTAATTTACACGTCATCACTTTCGTAAGTCAGTTCACTGACTCTCGGTATATTAGTTCCCAATATACATGATATATGTCTGTGTTTTGTTTTGTTTTGTTTTGTTTTGTTTTGTGATCAGAAAGTTAAGTCAGAACTCCCAGATTTCATAGGGAACTATATTGCATTTATGCAATTGTGTGTATCAGCCAAACTATAATCTCATTAAAGTAATGGAATCCCTTTTGTTCTCGTATATTGTCTTTCATGAAAAATATGTTGACATAAAGTCATATATACTGCATACCTATGAATTAATTCTCTTTCAATTGTACCCACATATATTTTGTTATTTAGCCCAGAATTAGATTCAGGCCAGCTAGCTTTTGCTTATCCAGGTCATTTCATTTGTCCTTTTAAATATTGCCCCTTCCTTTTCACTTATAATTTCTCAGCTATTTGAAGCTGCAACAAAAACTAACAAGGCCTGAAGTTGCTTTCCTCGCTCTTTCAGTACTCCTGGTTGCAGGATTCGACTGATAAACCTAGATTTAATCCTGCAACTAAGTGTTTTATTTGTTCAAATGCTGCATAGGTACTTCCAACTTTGCTCCAAATGGAAACCAAATTTGTTTATTATTCTTTTGTCTTTTTTTGCCTTACTAACATCTAGTGGAAAACATTTTTTAACAGCTAGCAATCTAATTGTTTGAGGAAAAAATAGCAGGTGGACACAGACAAGCAGGCAGAGCAGAAGGAAATCACATTAGGTCACCAGGGAACAGAGTCATCTCGGCACATTGGCTGCCAAACCATAGGCAAACTCTGGCAGGCATGGTGGCAAAGGAGAATTTTAAGATGGATTTGAAGAACAGTAAGTAACTGAAGGAATTTTCATCCTTTACATAGCATTTATTGCCTGGTATGTTGGGGCAGATGGCACCTACCTAAAGCATCAACAAAATAGAAATTGAGACATGGAAGGGGCAGAACCAGTCCTTGTCACCTATCATCATCAAGTCGTGGGTGATATTTTTGCTGAACTACTTAGCAACATGGTAGCTCACAAAGTTTTGTTGTTTTTTTTTTTTTCAAAATACTTTTAAACCTCCTCCTCTTGTACAATTAGCATTTTTCAAGTGGAGCTGAGTTAGTTGAAGCAGATGGTTTATCTTTTTTGGTAGTGCTTCTAGTTGGACAAATGAGACTTATATCATTTCTACATCTTCCTCTCTCTTGCAGTGCCTACAAAGTCATTCCACATTTTACGCACCATGTTTTGACTTATTTAATGCAGACGTACTTTCCTCTGCAGTAAACATGATTACCCAAATACTTTAACTAGAGAGCTTCTGCTTTCCTCGCTGGTATAATTAGTCACACTGCACTCACACTGCATTTAAAGTCTGGGGGGGGGGCAGCAGGGGAGGGGGGAACCCACACATGGAGCATCTTGCAAATGTGCCTATAATCCCATACAGCTGCTTTCTTCACTTTATTCTTTTTTGACTGCTTATAGAACAAAATTGCTGCAGCTGGGCAGCAAACTGAGCAAAGTTGCAAAGACACCTCTCTTTTCTTTTCTTTGTGGAATCCACCCATTCAGGTGTCGAGGGATAGCTCTTGATTAGCAATAGCTTAACATGGGGCTAAGTTTTCTTGGATTCTAGCATTGAATAACTTGGCAGGATTTCTATTAGGTTTGAATTTCAAAGCCAAAAGAGTGATCTGAGATCGCATACTGGCAGTTCCACAGTGGTAATTTCCATGTTAAAAGAATACTTATCACCAGCACCACAGCGAAAGAGGCAGCTTTACACAGAAAGGGCCTCTTGTGAAATTAATTTGGTGTTTATTTTATTAAGAAGCCATTTCCAAATGTGTTTGGTTTGTTTTTTTTTTCTTTCTTATGAAGAAAACTGTTTTGAATTCTGCTGATAATTTTAAGGCAAAGATTTGGTTGTTTAAAAATTGTTCACAAAAATTCTACTGAAAGGTGTTTTCATTTATGTGGCCAGCATGCTTTTTATTCCTGCTTGCTAGAAATGGAGCAGGAGATGGAAAGGAAATAATCTGTGCAGATTCAGTAAAATACTAGCCTGATCAGTTTGCCTACTCTAAGTTCAGTAGAAAGCTTACTTGAAAGATTATTAAACATAACTTGTGGATAAGGAAGGAAAGTTGTACTTTTATTAAGAAAAATCCCCAAGTATATAAAAGGTTCAAGAAAGCCATTTCCATAAATAATATGATTTTCTTATTAAAGCACTGGCATAAAGAATAGAATGCCAGGTGAGATTCACTTAATCATCCATAGAGACTCCAATGTTTCTGAACTAGTAGTTGTCTAGAATCCTTTTGCTGCTGCTGATAGAAAGAAACGGGCATTTCCAGGTCTGTTTCATCTAATCAAAAAGGAGTATATCTAATATAGATTAATTAAACGATGTCTTATTGTCAGCTTATTTCTGTCTATTAACTGTAAATAAACTTTGGACAGCTTGTTCAGATGTAAGCATCCAAAGTCAATAGAGATTAATTCCACCCTTTGTTTTTTTTTTTTTTCTTCTTCTAACACTAACTTTCTATGTTGCCTCCAACAAATGACACCTACTCAATATCTTGTCTGTTTGGATAGAGTCCTCTTCTGACACAAGTCGATCTTGTCCTTTGTGTTGGTGCAATACTCAGTTCCTATAGAAGAAATTGGAGAGTTTAGAATTCTTGGAAGAGTTAGTGTACCCTTAGGAAACAGCAATGAACAAGCTCCAAAAAACCCCCCATCATCCTCATCTGACTAGGTTTGCCAATGCGTACCAAGTTTCTGATGGCATGGTTAAAAACAGACCACCATTTAGAGTAATAGACATTGTTGCAGCATTTATATTAAAGCTTTTTAACCTATAAGGTGAATATTAATATTGATTGATTGATACAGTACAGCACTAAGCTGGAAAAAATATTCAGTGTATTAAATAGCTGTTCAGTTGTTGCAGACCATTTCATGAACAGAGAAAGGAAGGATCGGGCGAAATGGCAATGGCAGAAATGAATGTGTATAAAGAAGAAGGCAGTAGGATTGGACTGTCAGTTCAAGAAGATACAGCTCTGAGAAGCAGGATCTGAGAAACAGTGACTGAATCCATTGTATTGTTAAAGAAGAAAACACATGATAGATAAATGAATGAGCTTGAGAGCGTCTGACTTTGAGGAAGGAGATTGCAAAGTTTTTGAACTACCCTTTTGTCATTTAAACAAAGTATATTTTTCATATATTCTTTTATTTTTAGAAGGTAGTGCAGCTAGGAGAAATGCATAGCTATGCTACAGATAAATGTTTTTGTATTATGCAGTATTAAAAAAGATAATTGCTAATACATTTAGAACATTAAAAAAAATCATTAATTTAAAAGAATTGCTCTCAGAAGATGGCAAATTATTATCTTATTAGTACAATTTTATAAGTAGAGCTTTATTCATATAATTATTATTTTCCTCCCCTGCCTGGCTCATTCTTATAACCTTTCTCTGCTAGTCCATTTTAGATTTTTTTCTTTTACTTAAAAAAGGTATCTATTCATTCTCCACATTTTTCCAAAGCAAAACATAAATCCAGCAAACAATAGAACTGAACTCTCAACTCATCCCCGTAAAAGTAGATTCATAATTAGGCAAAGTTAGTTTGTCTGTCACTGAATGTAAACAAGTTGAATAACTTCATTATTTTCAAGCCTTGCCCCTACATTAGAATAATTCACACTACTTCAGGGAAATGACACCTGCTAATTAACCACAAGCAGACAAAGCACTTTAACAGCCATAATCAGTCATTTTCTCCTGCAGTTTTAAAAAGATTGAAAAAAAAAAGAAGAAGAAAAGATCAAAACTTTTGTGTCAAGATGTTTTCACGAATCATCCTCTTGAGGAAACCTTACTGCTTGAAGTAGATTCAACTATAATAAGTCATACATCTGTTCAGAAGAGGAATTAAGACATAAATATATATATGCCATTGTACCATTGTATTTCACATAAACACTTGTATGGGAGAGTGAAGTGACTTAGTTCCAACTAAAAGTAGATATCTAAAGTGGTCAGTACATATTCTCAATATGCATTTCTTGAATGACTCATTCCTAAATGAGGTTTCTATAATAATGAACCCCTTTTCATTGACAAACCTTTCCTTTGACATACACAGCACTGTAGATGTCTAAAGCTAAGTGATATGAATCACAACCCAACAGTCGTACCCCAGATAATTTATGTTTAACATGCACAAGAGAAATAAAGTATTGGCAAAAGGAAATATTATCCCTATTTTACAGTGAGAAGATGAAGTATGGAAAATAAATCTCTTACACAAAGGTTCACTGAAAGTCTGCGGTAGAATGAGAAGCAAACCCCAGACTGGTAGAGTCCTGGTTCAGGAATGCAGTTATGCTTTTTTTCCCTCTGCTTTCAGAATCTAAAATCGTGCAGAACTGTTTCAATTGCATTTTTAAGAGTTCCTATAAATCCTAATTTCTCAATTCATTTTCATTTACTTACAAGGTACTTTAAATGTCCTGGTGGGCTACTGCATTAACCAAGACTATGCTGATACTCTCCAGAATTGAGTGAAAAAGTTAAACAAGATCTATAATCTTTGCTGGAAAGAGCAAAGCCTTCTAGCTGTGTTCATATTCACTCGGTATCTATGTTGAGTTGAAAAGAGCTGCTTCCTGGGACACACTAGGAAGAAAAACCTTAATGCTAAAAGTGGAAGACATGCAAGAAAATGGTTTTACAGTAATTAGTATTTGGCGAGCTATGTATAAAGCCACAAAACCCCCCATAATACAGTTTCAGTTCTACAGTATGAAGTACAAAATTAAGTAGTATGAAGACGAAAATGAGCCTTGGGGAAAAGTGATGAAACATAGGGAAAGAAATTATGCAAATTCATTAAAGAAATTGAGACTATGAATGGTATTCCTGAAATAAAAGGGGACTCCATGGACAAAGAAAAAAGTCACAGCCTTTCCAGACATATGCAAGAGAAGTGATCATATTTGATATTTCTATCGTATGACCGAGAACTAGGTAGACACTGTTACAACAAGATCGTGAACAGGCTACAGGGCTACAGCCTGATATCACACAACTCACACCATGTTGGACACCTCTAAAGCCTTGTCCCAGCTGACCATCTCTGGACGTGTATTGATCCCCATTGATATTTTTTAAGTATCTACATACCTTTCAACAATCCTTGAGGCAAATTAAAGCAGCCTTTATTGAAAAATTGTAATTTTCTTAACAACAGCTTCAACTGCTGCCACAAAATTATACACTTCAATAAACTCTGGAAGAGTTTCTCTTATGTACTTGCTTGAGATGTCAGGAGACTGGAAGTTTTCACTAATCATTAAGAAAGGAGCTGCCAGGAAATTTCACTCTGCAGATCATCTAAAGGATTCTTTGGGGCCTTAGCTTTGAGAAATTCTAATATCTCCATTGCAAGGCTTTGTAATTTGGCTTGTGATACCTCTACAGATGAGCGTAGTATATTTCCATTTCTATACAGATTGGCCGAGTGCTGTAGTGTTGAGCATTGCTGTGTCCTTAACTTTTCCAAGAAAGTGTTAACGATTGCTGCAACTGTGGAACACTCCAGAGAGCCTGATGCAGGACATTACCAAAAAAGCGGTAGAGGAACTGAAGCCATTGGCATTGTTGTGGGAACGCTGAAGGGGAAGGCTGGTTTTCATTCATAGTAAATAGTAACCCAGACTTTCTTATCTTAATTTCTTGCAATCATCATATAGTGTCAAGGTGACCACCTCTTCCTTGGGCATGTTTCTGGGAAGGGGTTCCCATGGCTGAGGGATAGTTGGCTGATTTCCTGTACAGATATGAGATGCTGACAGTCTGTGCTGTGGTACTGGACGATCAGGATTTTCTGGCATATAATGATGTTGAATTCTACCTTTTCTCTAACAAAATCTATAGAAAACATTCCTAAAAACATTTCTGAGGCTGAAAAGTCCAAGTTCTGTGGATTAGGAGATCTCCAGACAGTCTTAATATGGCCCTATATATAAACGTATTGAAAACTACCATACAAACATGACTGCCCAGTATTTTGAACGCATATCAGAAACAGAATTAGGGATGGATGCCCATATATTTGGCATTTCCTAACATTTATTTTGCTCTACAAACCAAGCAATGTTCCTATACTGTTGGTTTTTTTTTTAATATTGCAGACATATAAAGTCCATCCCTAATTCTCTCAGTGTAATAAATTTATATGAGCATATAGAGAAAGGAAACTATGTTTTCCATCCAGTATGAAGAAACATCTTCATTTACTTGCTTCTCAGTAATGATGTTTGAAGAATACAGGTAAAATAAAAAGGCTAAGTCCCTCACAATCTGTACATTACACCTGTAATTGCAGTGCTTAAGGGTTCTTAACCCCATTGTAGAAGAATAGAAGGAAACTTTCTCAACACAAGCCCACTTGGATTCATGCTTAGTTTGTTCACTTTTTTCTTAGACCACAGCCTCCCACCAGGTGACCCAGTGAGCTAGTCCTTTCAGGCTTCAGAAGAATCTACTCTTCAACCATTCCAGCTGGGAACGAGCAAGGTTGTATGTTACCATGGCAGCAGTTAGATTGAGATCGGGATAAGTAGAAAAGGTGGCAAAAGCAGCCAAATATAACAAGTTATGAAGGAGAGGGATTCTGTTTATCTGCAGTTAGGTGGATGGGGTTAAGGCCCACCCTGATGCCTAGGACTCCAGTTGTGAAAGTGTTTTAAACTCCAAGTGTCAACATGGGATCTGTGGTGATGGGTTTTTAACCCATGGGATCACAGGTGTTTAACAAGATCTCATTTGTCCAGTCTACAGAGGATCCTCAGTTTCAATGCACATACCCATTCCCCGATACTTGGTTATTACTCAGCACATAATAGTGCATGATGTGGTTCCTCTGTGCTCCTCCTTGAGCAATATAAACTCGTTAATTTCCTACAGAGCAGGCATCCTCGAGTAACAATGTAGTAACAGTTTTGAGCTTTAATGATTTTCCCTTTGATTTCCCTGAGAGTTCATCACAAGATTGTTCCTGGCCTGCTTTGATGCCTAGCAAAGAGTCGAATCCTTGCCTGCAAATTCCTGGTGGCAGACAGATTATTCACAGTTTCCATTTTTAATTTTACGCTTTCCTGTTGTATGGGTATTTGCACTCAAATGGTTTTGGTTAGATGGTGAAATACAGCACACTAAAACAAACAAAGGTTTACAGTCTTGCAGATCTCAAATCTACACTGGTAATTGCAGCCAAACAAACCATGCAACTGAAAACCCACCAAAGAGATGGCATGAAGCTGAAGTCACTGAGAAATGTGAAAACTTTAAAGAATTAAAGAAGATGTTTGTGATGGTTTGATATAACCTAACTACTGATGTATGATCCAATCTGAGTGCCTGGTAGGTTAGATTAAATTAGGGAGTACAATTAATTGTATGAATTGCTGTGATTACTTATTTCCTCTTCCTTTCTTTTCTGAGAACTCTGCAGTATTTTCTTCATCACAGGATTAACTTGCTCTATAGGATGAATAAGCATGGTAGTCACAGGATGGAAATGGGCATGTATCACACCATCATCACATGTCACTTGTGTGTTCTTCCATAAAACCAGAAATGAGCTAATCAAGATTTACAATTTTTTGGGGTCATGTTATGAGACAGAGGTTGATGTATACAGTCCCTTAGTGATTCCATGTGAGGCTGTATGTTCCCCATTAGCTAAAATGCAGATCACTGCTGCAGGTGGCTGAACAGCACTTACAACTTAAATTATTTAGGTCTTAATAAATGAAATGGTATTTGAAGTATGTCATTGCTAATTTCAAAAAATGTGATTGTCTTGATGTCATTCCCACCCACACATGCCTAACTTTGTCCATCTATTTTTTTTTAATCTTGCTTTTTTACCCTAGAGCAATCTTGTCATTCTCCTCATCTGCCATCTTCACTTAATGATGAAAGGAACATCGGGATATTTAGGCCCCAAGAAGCTATGAAAAATATAGCCCACTTCTGCTGCAATAAAGAAATAACAAGGCATCATGTGGACTGGTCTCTGAACACTCATTTATCTGGATAGACACTTATGTCAATCAGACTACTGTAGCGATTAAAAGAATTAAAATTGCAGCAATATTTTTTTTTTTTAGAATAAATGTGGTAAATTGGTAATTTAGAATTTAGACATCTTTTGTATTAATCTAACCAAAAAATCAGCAACGAGTTCCTTGGGTTGCTGTGAAACTTGGTCAGTTAAACTGTACTTGTAGTGCCCACAGAAGGGAAAATACTTTGTGAGTATGGACTATGTTCCCACCAGAGCTTTATGTTCCTTGGTAAAATGTTTCTTTCCCTGCTGGCTGGTGCATATGTCAGCAGCAAGGTGAAGACACACCAGATCCGGAGGGTTGCAATGCCTGCCTGCTGAGATCCCACCGGCGGAACAGCATCCGAGTTGCTACTGCCCCACTATTCTCTAAGACAATAACCTAAATTATCTTAGCACACTGCTTTGAAATGCGTGGCAAATACATTATCCGTAGCAGCGGTCTGTAATCCAGTCTGTATCCACCCTCTGTATTCCATGTGCCTCAATCCCTGTGAAAAGAGCACAGGCTGAAAGGGAGCTGGAGTGCTCCCAAGCAGTCACCACAGAGTTAAGCTGCCCTGCAGTGCAGATACAGCCAGAGCTGCCATGCATTTGCTGTAGATTTGCTTCATCTAACTCAAGGTGTCAGGTGTTTAACTCACAGCAAGTTGTACTTGGACCTTTTAAGAAAACAGAGTTTACTGTAATTGGAAATAAGTAAGCACTCCTAGGGTACAAGCTGAGAAAGGCTGAGAAAAGTAATTTGGGATGCAATCACTTTCTACTGGATACAAATTTGGCTGTACAGAAGCTGATGTCTAGCTGAGAGCCAGCCAAGGGTCGGGCATTGAAGTGGATGCTGCCCTTTGTATGTTACAGTAGAATATTATAAAAGTCTTATAGAATATAAGACTATTTATTTATTAGTGCATAATATTTAATAGATGTGTGGTTGCCCCACATAAGACCTGAACTTTGCTGGTTGGAAATGTGGTGCCCTCTCAAACTGTAGCTATTTTTGAAGAACAGTAATGAGTTTACAAGATATAGAGTCAAATGATGTGTGTGTAGCTTACATACCGATTCAGATGGTGATTTACAAAGTCAAGATTTAGTTTTATGAGCACATAATGCAATCCCCAGAATTTTGCACCCTCTTTGTACCCTTTTTGAACTCATTAGTATTTTGTGATTTTAGTTTCCCAGTGCAGCTCACAGAAAGTTGGTAACAGCATATGTTATGCAGTTCCATCTCGGAAGGATAAAGCTAAATATATTTTAGAAATTAATAGGTTATAACATTACATTTTATTATTTACTATTGAAATAGTACAATGTTCTAGGAGCTAGAAATTGAAATAAGCATTGAAAATACCTTATATTGCTTTTTGGGATTCACTGTAATGAAGATAAAAATAAAACCAGAATATATTTCTGTGAAAAAATGAAAACACAGCAAATCAACAAATAACACAGCTTTTGCTCTTTCTAGGGCTATAAAAAGGACTTCAGCATCTTGAAAACCACCTTCCCTTAGTGGTTAACAGTTTAAAAGCGAGTACAGTCCAAACTACTAGAACAATAAAAGCAAAGCAAGAAGGAGGCAAAATTCAGCAGTCGCTGCCAACCCTTGTGTGGAGATAAAACTGCAGGAAAGAAACAGTGCTTGGAAAGTATACTTGATTGATTTGTAAGAACTTTTTTTCGGTCAGGCTTGTAGTTCTTTCAAAGAAACAGCATGTGTCTTTCTCAGGTGTTTCTGGGTGCTCTGTTCTGTTGCTGAAGCATTAGCAGACTGACAACAATCAGCACAGGGTGGATTCAAAATACTGTTGTTTAAACATCCCCTACTCTTGTACATATTGCTCATTCTGCGTGCTGGAAATGGAATACAATTCTTTTCTTGAAAAGTGTGTTCTTAACATAAACTAGATGCCTGCTTTTCTGATTTGGAACATCTAAACTCTCACTTTGTGAACAGCCATGAGTCAAAAAACTGAAGAATATTATTGGCACATTCTGAGTCATACTGCTATTTTAATATCTACACATTGCACTTGCACAGATTCTCACAAGAGAATGGATTACCTCCAGACAAAAAAAAAAAGAAAAAGAAAAAGAAAAAAAAAAAAAAGAAAGAAGAAAGAAAAAGAAAAAAGGCATGGTAGAGGTTTTCCTAATCTTCTAACACAAACTTTATACAAAATTATTCTGAAAGTGTATTTTCGATTACTAACTGGTTTTCTACAGTCATTAAAACAAATGTGTCTAATGAATGTATAAAGGTTACACAGAATTTCATTTATCTGGATTTACTGTGCCTAGATACCAGGAAAGATCAAGGAATTCATATTGGTTACTTATAATGAGGTAATCAGGCTTTAATGAAAATCAACAGTTATTAGATAATCAGTTCAGCCTGGTGACTATTGGTCTGTTATTGCAAGACAAGAATAATTAAAGGGCACTTAAGGTATGGAAAAAAATGGCAGCCAGAAACTGATGTGCCTATAGAAGTCTCCAAACGACAGACATTTAATAGCCCTTTATATGTTACTATAGCAACACACTTTGATAACTCATCTGCCCGCACCATAGTAAAACAAGGGGCACAGGGCTCCTCGGAAAGTGCAATCTCCTTTAAGCAGATCTATAAGCATTGCAGATGAACAGAACTCTAAACATTCCTCCATGAATATTCATGAACTAAGTTGTTTTTTGTTGCCTGCCTAGTCAGCAGTCACAAAACACATGGTGTGTGTTGGCAGCATCTTGCCTAGGTAGAGGGCTATGGACTGAGGCAATGGCAGGAACCAGGACCTGTGAGGCTGACTGACATTTCCATCTGTAGCGAAGGCTGGTAATTAACAGGAAGGAGTGTGCCTGCAGCATTGCACCATCTGCTAGGGAAACGGCTCAATAAGAAAGGAGCTGGATATCATCTCAGTGGTGGCTCGATCTGGTTCCGACATGAGGCTGGGCATCTGTTAGCTGAGGAGATAGGCTATTAGGAAATTCGACTGGGAATGAACAACATGGAAAGAGCACTCTGACCTAGCCCATAAAAGCATCTCTTCAGAAATGGTGTCTTTTTATCTTACTTACACAAGTCTTCTGAAAATGGTTTGCTGAGGGACCATTATGGATCTGTTTGAAGTAACACAATGGTTTCAAAAATGCTGCTTAATTCCAACATGAAATTCTTGAAATCAGGATACAGCTGTCATCTTTTGACAATAGGGCTAATTTCAGAGCGAGGATATGAGGTTAAATTCCTTCTTCTGTTGTTTGTTTTTTGGGGGCAGGAAAGAAAATTAACTTTTAACTATTGTATAGTTTAACTCTCAGAACACAGTAAATCTGGGACACTCAAATGGAAAACTTACAGAGATGAAAGCATAAAACCATGCCATGATTTAAATGCAGGATTGTGCAAAACACAACAGACTAAAAGAACATCAGAGTGTACTCTCTGTGTGTATATATAGATTTCAAAATATATATATGCATCTACGTTTCACAATAAGCTCCTTATTTTGTGATAGGAATTGAAGTACCTTGTGGTTTGCAAAATGAGATTTTCAGGGATGTTTTGCACTTCAGGGTGCTAATATTCATTCTTTGTGCTGGAAGATCAAACTATGCAGCCAGTTATGTAATTTAAAATACTCAGAATCTAAATAGTATTATTAAAGGCTTTTAAAGCATAATAAATTACAGTGCTTGTGGAAATGACAGTCTGATGTTCCTCAGGCATCTGCTAATGTACAGATTCAGCAAAATTTGGTTAAATTTCTCTGTTTTATCCATTGACGTTCTTGAAAATCTTTGGGTGAGGAACAACTTTTGAATCCCTTTCCTCTTTTGCCCATAGTGCTGAGAGCAAGCACACTTATGCTCTATGTGCAGCCACACACTAGCATCATCATTGCCTACATTACATCCGTGCCTACTGAGTTGTTATAACCCAGCAAGTTGAACAGCGACAACTGTCATTATGTGTTTTATTTCGTATCTGTGGCAAGTGTGGCACAATGTGATTCCATGCTACTCTCACTGGCTGCAGGATGAAGGAACTCCAATCTCGCTGCATTTGGAGACTCTGAGTGCACATACAGGTCCTCCAGCTGGGCTGCTGTTTGCTTAGACTGTGGTAACTTGGTTGTACTTCAGAGTCATCTGTGTGAGTTTTCTGGGCTTTGTCTACAGTCAGTGAAGAGAAGTAACACTCCCAATAGACAATTCTGGTGTTTCAAGGGACTGATGTGACTAACATGTCAACTTAAACCTGGCATCTACCTTTTAAATCCCTGTCCTAATTGTCATTCCCTTCCTATAGAGTTCACAGAAATATTGACATGCACAAATAAGTGTTGGGAAAATGAGTTTACACCAAGAACACAAGCAAGTAAACTGAATATACACTAGACATCTTCTATTGGACAGAGGTATCTGACAAAAAAAAGAACCAAGTTTCACTTACATTTGATATTTTGTGGTTGCTGGTTTATTTTTTGTTTGTTTGTGTTTTTTTTTTTTTCTTGTTTCTCTCCATAGATTTTAAGCTATTCTCTTTGCAAAAGTAATTTTATATTGTTTTCTGGAAACACTGATGAATATTTGGCCCTCCCCCATAGTAAGAACCAACTTGACCCTCACAGAGGTTATACAGCTGTATTTATATTTCAACTCCATTCCTTTCAAGAGGAAACAGAAACCCTTTGGGGTTTACTCTTCTAGAGACTCAAAAAGCAGTTGTGAGCAATGCGTTTTTAATAAAAAATATTAGCACTATATATGTGTTTGTCAAAGTGTGTGGTGCAAAAGACGGGAAGGCCACAGTTTGGTAGTGAATAAGGTCAGGACAGGCAGGGTTTCTGCTACTGTTTCTGTCAATACCTTTTACAGGGAGATGTACAAATTAGAGTGCTCCTGAGTTACTCTCCTCTTGCAGAGCTCTCTACTCACAAAACTACAGGCGACGATGTCCGTATAGTAAAAATCAACAGGCAACCGGAAAAGCAATTTCTGTGAACTCAGGATTTAATCAAACAGAAATCACCATTGTCTGCCCTCAGCTTTTGAGGACTGACAATGGAAGGCTGATCTACAGCAAGTAAAATGGGAAAACATCTTTTTTTTTTTTTTTTTTTTTTTTTTTTTTTTGGTTTCCCAAATATCTATTTTCTTGACAGCAGGTTCCTCACTATTCAATCAAGGGCAATATGTCCTCAGTCAACAATTTTCCCTTTTTTTCTTTTCTTTGTGTGTGTGTGTGTGTGTATAACACTGTTCTTAAAGCTCTTTGCAGCTGGTTGTCATCTGAATGACTGCCAATAGCCTCTGAGAGCACTACCCCCTTCTGAACACAACGTTTGGCTCCCTGAGATTATTTACTAGTGAAAGCTCCGCATGCATGGAGTCAGTCAGATACGACTCTCAGAGGAAAGAGCTGGGTGTGGTTGTGGCATTTTGGGAAATGAGTTAGGAGAGGAGATAGAAACCCTGTTTGGCAAGTGAGAGGATGTGTCCTGCTGTTGTCTGAAGACACGTGCCAAGGTAGGGCAGCCCAAGAAGGCCCAGAGGAAAATGAATTTCTGCTCAGCAGTGTCCTAAGACAATGGAGAGTTTAACTAAAATGTGGCATAGCGTTTTGGGCAGAGAATTTTCTTGGAGATGGGGTAGTTGAGAGAATGATGTTGAGGGAAAGGGAATGATGCAAATCCTTTTGAAATCCACAGAAGGGTTAATTGATTTCAGTGGGCTTTCTCCAAGGCCTGAAATGTTTACCTCACAGTGAAAATTATTTTAAACAGCTGTAATTGTTCAGTTTGATATTAATTGAGAGTAAGCAGATTCAGTCCCAGAAGATTTCAGCAATGTGCTAAGTAAGAATTCATTTAGGTATCATTGCTAAGAGGCTGAGATTTAGCTCTGAGCTATTAAGCTCCCCCACACACACACTCGCACATACACAGTCCCAGTGTCCAGTTCCTATCTGCAAACACAGTGTCTTACTCTGTCCAGTGAAATGAACCCCAAACTTGTGGGTTCTGACATACCTTTTAGTGCTAAGCTTGAAAACATTCTCCAAGGGAAAGATTCAGCTGTCACTTTGGAAGTCCAGAATGCCAATTTGCACTTCCCTGAAGTGAAATAGGAGCCGCCAAATCGCAGCAGTCAGTAGTGCACTGAGCTGATACAAAAGAAGAAAAATAAATATTACTTATTCATTATTTGAATTTCATTTGCATGTGCAATCCTTTCAAAATCATCCAAGGATGCTGAGTCAACAAACAAAACACTACAGTTTAGAACAAATGAGATTTTTGCTACCTTATTAGCTCTACAGGATAAATACAAAGAACTGGGGCTGTTATCAGATACACCTCCAGGTACACTGCCGGAAAGGGTTAAATAGTTCTGTTTACCCAGTATCCAAGCCTTGTTTTTATAAATGCTTTGAGGAGTTGAACCCAAAGAAAGGGGTATCAGGAAACTTTGGACAGTACAGACTCAAACCCAACGTGAAGAGTCTTGGAAAAATGACTTAAGCATTATTTTCTCCCAGGTTTGAACTGCAGAGACAATATGATGGGCACACATCCAAGTTGGGGGGCTTTTCTTCAGACTCAAAAGTCTAAATCTTTCTGAGCTTAACGGAACCCTCTGAACATTCCTTCAAAATGCCCAGTGGTGTGAGCGGTGAGCTCTGCCGGAGAGAGGAGCTGAGCTGGTGTGGGGAGGGGGGGGCACGGGGAGGAGGGAGGGAAGCAGCATCGCCGGATGCTGGGATGCATTGGCAGAGCTGCGTGGGGAGAGTTTGCACAGCACCTGCCCGCGCGATAGCTGGCTCCAGCCTGTGTCATTAGCCACTCATTTCATAAGCATTAAAGTCCGCCATGCAATTATAAATAAAATAAAATGAAAAAAAAAAAAGAAAAAGCAGCGAACCACAATGGAATAGAACAGCAAAGCAAAGGGAAAGGGATAATGTTGTGCAAAACTTAAAATACTTCAACTTCAGCATTGAAGTCCATCCCCGGCAGATAAAGAGAAACAGTTTGTGTGCACAAAGGCATTTACCCGTGCAAGAGAAGGTATCCGTACACGTACAAAGCTTCCAGTGCTATAGAGAATGAAATAAAAGCTGAAGGTTTACTGTATAGTGGGGACAAAATGCTCAAAGGCTACAGCATTTAGAACATGCTGAAGTCAGTGTGATTCTTAATATTCTTCATAATGAAGAAGAGAGGGTTTTTTCTTTCTTTTATTTTTTTTTTTTTTTTGGCTTGCCTCAGTGATACTACTAATTATTTAGTGGTCTTTCAAACCTTTTGTAATCGTGACTTGAGAAAGCACTGAAAGATATTAATTCTTAGCCATGTGTCTCATAAATGAAGGCCATTCTGCTATACTTAATGACAAGGCTGAGGCAGCAAGATGTCATTTGCTTTTTTCTCGGTTTTTAAATTGCTTTCTAAATGAACTACAGCTGTGAGGGCCAGGTGCTGTGATCCCTTTAGAAAGATCAGGAAATGATGAAATCCAAAATTTCAAAGTGTGATGGATGTCAGCTCCCGATTTGGTGTGTGTGTGAGGTCACCCCCATGCACCTGGTGCTATCTCCACAGCAGAATCACTTTACTGTGGAAAAAAAAAAAAAATAGATGCACATGTCGAGTGTAAGAGTAACAATATGAGATGCAGTTTATAATTATCCCTTTGTTTTCTCCTCATCGAGATGGAAATGACGGATATACAGTATGTGTGCTGCTTGTTCTAGGTGCTGTGGCGTATATTAAAGCAAGTTTTTAGATAAAATAACCAATGTGGCTGGGTAGTGAGTTGAGCAGACACCACACAGGGAATGCAACATTAGAAAAATAAGAGCTCACTGGCTAACTTTACTTAATTAGAAATTGTAGTTGCAAGGTCAGGATCCATTAGCTAAAATTTATTTTACACAACATAGCTTGGAAGGTGATTGAGATACACTAGAGCATATAATGTTCTTGAAGCAGTCACTCCAGGTTTTTTATCTGACTCTGCAGTAATTCAAGAAGATTGACTGAAGCTTTTTAAAACTTGCTGTTAAAATATTATTACTGTCTTTATTGACAATATAACTTAAACCTAGAAAATCAGCACACAGCCTCAGCAAGAGGAGCGCCTGCTCAGGGAAATGCACATAAAACACAGACAGTGAAAGATGGAGCCCATCTCTCCAATACTGTCATTTGACAAGTTGCTGTTTTGCAGTGGCTGCTGCAGATTCTGGGTTATTTGTGGACATTGACAACTGATTCCCGCATTGTGCATCTCCTTGTGCATTGGCCAAATTGCTCCTCTGAACCAGCACAAAGACTTCTCCACTCTGGCAAGCCACCAAAACCCTCAAGTCTACAAAACACAAGATATGTCAAATTCAGCCTCTGGACTGTCCAACTGCAGCACAAATAAAACCATTCAGAGGCAGTATTCTCTGCTGTGTAAGGATACATGGCTTCTTCTGCTGAGTTTTAGTAGCAGACAAGTCAAAAATCAAACAGCTCTACCCCAAATTTTCCATTTTTTCCATTTTTCCTTTTTTTTCATTGTTTGGTTTGTTTTTTTTTGTTTTTTTTTTTTTTTTTTCAGCAGAATAATCTTTTTTAAAAAATACATAGTTTAACATTAAACACATCTAGGTGCTCGACTTCATTAAGAGCTCATCCTCGGTTCTCAAAGCATTAACAAGCTGGATTAGAAACTTTTTGTGAGCAGAAGTTTGACTTCCAGCACTTTGTCATTTTTCTGTAAAGCAGAGTCAAAGCAATATTTTTTGTGCAGAGCACCCTCTGGCCATTGCTAATGAAGATAGCTTTATTAAAGTATTGGCAGGCTCTGGACTGCAATTCACTAGGTTTTGATCTTTACAGAGTCTTTAGAAAGAAAAAAACAAGGGT
>VZTM01017971.1:11236-32884 GCA_013400555.1 Jacana jacana
CACCATCCCTGGAGGTATTCAAAAGACGAGTTGGCGTAGTGGTTAGTGGTGTGGTTCAGTGATGGGGCTTTTTTTGCTTTTGTTTCTTATCAGAGTTAGGTTGATGGTTGGACTAGATGATCTTAGAGGTCCGTTCCAGCCTAGATAGTTCTATGAGGCTGTTATTCTATTTATTTAAGCATTAGCGGCAGAATGCAGTTATCACAGTATTTTAATTGTATGTCTACTGCTGAATAAAGTAATGGTGAGGTTGTTTGTAAATGTGTTAATTGTCAATTCCTTCCGTTGGTGTTTGACAGAGATATGAACAGCAGCACAAGCGACTCAGCTTTGTGGCCATTAACTCAGGAAGACAGCACAGTTTTAGTATGCATGTGAATCATGCTTGTTACCTCTCTAAATACAAAAGGAGGAGGCAAGCGAAATAATAGTACTTCACTTAGAGCAAGTTATTCACAAAACAGCCTTGAAAACTGAAACAAAGCAAGCAGCTCAAGGGAGTTAGGGAAGTGGCTGATCCTTCTTGTAAACCACGCAGGTTTTCACCATAATACATGGGTACTGTCACATAAACTGAGACAAATCATACAGGGGTTGGAGGCAGGGGGCCTTTTCACTCTTCCTCTGATTCAATTGCTTTTACAACAGAACATGTCAGTCCAACTGGCTCTGCCTAATATATTGTTAGTGTCAATGAAGCAGCTTCTCTTCTTGACCTGGCTTCTCTTCATTACCTGGAAACGCTTAGCCAGAAGATGCTTCATCAAGAAGGATGCTTTATCAGTTACCTCCTTAGTTCGCAAACTTTATCTGCCTTTTAAACTCTTAAGTTTTAGATTCAAATGACCCTTTAGGTGCTAGGCTGTTCTTAGTTCAGTGAGACCTGAGGAGCCCTATAGGAAGCAGCAGCAGCAGGGTGCTTCGAATCTGGGCTCTGGTATTGGTGATGGTGATGTGCAAGGCAGTGATGTGGAGGCGTCTGCAGTGAACCGTGTGAGCATTAGGCGTGACAGAGCTCTAAAGGGGTTCACTGTGGTGATCTATAGCACTTTTACTTTTCAGCTTCACAACAACGATGTAGTAAATCACTACAAACAGGCTGGGGTCAAAAAACTCTGACACACAGGTGACCAAGCAGAACCAGGCTATTAGGCTATAACAACATAGCTGTTTTCATGCAAAGATAGATACGTTGTAATGGTCACCTGTGTTTTGATACCATATATGAATATTTGTCTTGGGGAGTCTTAAAATTTTTGGCTTTGTAAATACAGACGCTCGTGTGCGTTTCTAAAAGGTAATGTGATACTGCAGCGTTCTCAGTGCTTTTGAAAAAGTTACAAGCTATTCTGAAAAGCTATTTTGAAAATGCATGTCAATGATTATATATCTAGTGATAAATGTGTTTGTGGGAACAATTTTTTTTTCCACACTGCTTTAAATATTTGTGGTTACAGTAATTTTGGAACAGACTGGATGAAACCGTGCCAGTCCCAAATTATCTGTGCTAAAATAATTTTATGTTAACTTGTTTCTAAATGTGTCGCTATTATAATAAAAAAATCCAGCATCTTGGATGATATCAGTTAAAAGCACAGAGGAAGCTTTCAGTGCTGTATGCTGTATGAGAAAGATAATAATGGAAATAAATTTAGCCCAAATTCCAGTTGATGTAAAAAACTGTAGGTTGGACTACAGAGGGAAATTACATAGCAAAATCTTCATATATTAGAGTACATATGATTTGTAGTAGTGCTTAGGGAGTTTATGATTAAATGTTCAGGAAATAAGAAAAAAAATCATTAGCTTATATATATTAATGCATAAAATTCAGGAGAACGTGTCAAAAAGATTTTAACTTGGACACAACTCAGCGACCCTATGCACTAAACTCACTCTTTGCTTTCAGCACCTTGTGAAAATAGGCACAGTGTGTATTACTGTATGTTTTGAAATGCTAACTAAAAAGAGAAAAAAAGAGGGTAAAGAGTATAATTAGAAGCGTCATTGGGGTTTGCGGACTTGTACTGTGTAATACTGTAACTTTGTACAGTCCTATCACTAGAAGTCATGTCCTGTCCCTGTATCATGTCCCTGACAGCCCTCCACCACATAGTGAAGTAGAAATACTCATAGTAATCTACTCATAGTGTTCTTTCTTTCACTGATTGTTATGTTGCTGTTCAGTATGCTCATGGGCAGTAGGGTAACCTTATCCTCATGCTAATTTGCATTCAAATAACAGAGTCTATATATTTAACAAAGCCAAAATGAAGTTTATCTGTCATCCTCCATAATGCCAAAAACGAATAGGAGTGAGAAAGCCAGGAGGAGGGGGGTGAGTTTAATGCACAAATGGCCTTCAGGTCTTACTAAAATAACATACAGCAAACTGATCCAAACTGTGTATTCAGGTCAAAAGGAAACGTACAGCTTGCCAACCCTTACAATGTTTACATTTGACTTATCGTTGGTCTCATGGCGTTTAATCATATAGAAGTATGCTTTCTAGTTGGTATGCAGAGGAAGTAGCCTGGGGAAGAACTCCAGAGGAAAATGCAGCAGGTGTTGTCCTTGCACTGTTTTGCTAAGTCTTTTTTTTTAAAACCAACCAAAACCAACAAACACATCCGGTGCTCTGTCTCCTACTCAGAAATATCTCTCTGGAGCCAGGGGCTCTATTGGCATCTCTAGTCTGCTGAGATTTGAAGCTTCAGTGGATGATTTGCTGCTCTATGAGGAAAGGAAGTTTCCTGGTCCTGTATGGTATCTTTACTCTGGTACAAAACATGAATAAGGGCTTAAAAGATTTAGAAAAATTGTGTACTGAACTATGTTTCATTAATTTTCAATATATTGAGTTACCCTCAGATAATCTAGATTTAGTAGCTGTATTAAAGATATTTAAAATATTCACAAAACCTCACATTTACATTCAGCTTGCCTAAACGGGGTCTTACTGAATCTATAAAATATCTTAATACAACTCCAGGAAAAAAAATAAAAATCTTAACATAACTCCTGAAATAAAAAGACATAATTCCAGGTACGTAGGCTTTTTCTGGTAAGGTGTATGCTATCCGGATTTCTATTTTCCCTGTTCCTGAGCAGCACACGATTTTGGAAGCTGGAGTGTTTGTAGATAGTATGGGGACTATCTAACTCTTCAACAGTTTTAGCTGGCACTTTGCAAGGGCTTAAAAGCCTACAGAGGCAGAGGATGAGAATGCAAGAGGAAATACTTGGAGCAATGGAAAATCTGTGCAGTGGTGGAAAGGAATAATAGAGGGGTGAAGTAGAGGGGAGAAGTAGATCTTCACTGATCTAAAAAGACTTTTGCATTAAAGACTTCTTTTTTTTTAATTTTATTTTATTGTAAGCAGATCTAAAAGGTGATCATCCTAATTTAATTTCATCAGTGTTTATCTAGAGTTCATTCATGTCAGTTGTAGAGTTCAATAGCCTTTTATTCCTCATGGGGTTCTCCAAAGGATAATAAAATAATAAAGGGATTGTTGTAAGATGTGGAATATTGTTCTCAGCTTTCTCTCTGTTTTGTTTTGTTTTGTTTTGTTTCAGTACTCAGGGCCTTGCATTCTTCTGCAAGACCTTTAATGATCAAATTTCCATCTGTCAAGGTGGTGATACTGTTTGCTTCTTTCTTTTTTTGACAGCAAACTTCATGTGTCCCCAGAGACTTTAAAGCAAGAGCAGTTAGTCTGTACGTAGTTTAGGGATCAGGATATTTTTCTTTTCTCATGCTGCCAGAAGGCATCCTTTCACAGTGAGGAGGGATTCTGTTAAGAAAATAATTCTGCGCCTGCTTCCAGAGTTAGCTGATTGCAAACTGAATTGTTCCAACCAGCTTAATCTGCTGAATTACTGAATGTCCAGTAGGAGTTGCTTTAGGTTTTGGGTTGGTTTTTTGGGGGGANTTGTGCCATTATGTTTAGCTGTGCAGGTTTAATGTCAGTAGCATTAACAGGTAACAAATAAATGGAACTGTAAAAAAAATTCTTATAAGCATATTTGTCCAGTGTGGAGATTTGCCTAAATGCTTACTGTACAGGAAGACTAATATATTTGTTAGTGACATTTAGAAACTGTGATAAGGACTAAGATGCATGGCATTTTTTTTCAGTTTTTGAAGTTGTGATAGAACACAAGAAATACTAAAGGAAAGCAATATTCCATTACGCATTCTCTGTTTTTTCACTTACTTTAACTTAATCTCATTTACAGCATTGTTGACTATGTATTTCCAAGTGCAAAACCCTGCAGTTTTCATTCTGAATATGAAAAGAGGGAAGTATTTGAATCAAATATTATGAAGATGATTTGAAATAAAACTGTACTGTAAATGGTCATTGCTTGGAGAAGAAAAACACCTTTGATCTCTTCTGGGTAATCTGAATTGAATACTAAAGAAACAACAAGAACTTCTAGTTTCAACAATGGAGCATGTTCAGACAAGAAATGTAACACGGGAAACCAAAAGTAGCAACTCTTGTGCCAGTGAATCCTGTTCCCTTCATGTCACTTGTATGTAGGCACACATACCCTTTTTTGTTGAGCTTCAGTTAAGTTTTAAGCACATAAAGGAAAAGTCATAAATAGAGAAAGTGTGTCCTGGTTTTGTTACTGCTTTCTACTTAAGCAGAACTATTGGCCAGGATGTTACGTGATGGACCGTGTTTCCCCTTCCATTCTGAGAGGTTTAACATAGCTAGCAAAGTTCAAAATTTAAACCCTTTTTCGTGCAAGTGAGCTAATTCTGTAGCAGCATTTAAAGCAGCACTTATAAAATGGCAACGTGATGCTGAACATGGTTCTGTAAGTGTGCTGTATGCAATCTTCAGTATTACTAGTACTAGTTACTCCTGGTTTTGAAGATATGCAGCGGATGAACGATCTTTTTCTCTCCTCATAAAGTTGGGGAAGTGGGTCTGTTGGTTGTTTCAATAACCGATTGGTGAAAATATTAGATACCCTTCTTCATTGGGGTTGGCTGGTCTGTTTGGAGTGATTTATTATAGGATCAGGTTATGTTGATGTAATATTACTCTTACATAACGTTAACAAACTGTTTTGCTCAGATCATTTGTCTAACTTCAAACTCCTGGTGGGGTAAAGGTAGCTTTGTGTTTGCTGCCTTTACTTGGGGCAGTGGTATCATTGTATCATGCTTCATTATTACTCTAACTCTGGAGCATATTTTTAATGCTTCTTTTAACTTACAAGTTTTGAACAAATAGAAGAATAGTTTTGCATTCCCAAGTCCTCTGTTAAGGAAAAACAAGTAATTTATATCCTAGGTATTTATTATAGAATCATATTATGGACCTAAAAGATCACTGAGTTCCAACCCCCCTGCCATGGGCAGGGACACCTCCCACTAGACCTGGTTTCTCAAAGCCCCATCCAACCTGGTCTTGAACACTTCCAGGGATGGGCCATCCATAAGTTTCCTGTTCCCAGTACCTCACCACTCAGAGTGATTTTTTTTTCCAAATGTCTCATCTAAATCTTCCCTCAGTTTATAACCATTACCCCTCATTCTGTGGCTAAGCTCCCTGGTCAAGGGTCCGCCACAATCTTTCCTGAAGGCCCTTTTTACAGACTGGAAGGCTCTTATAAGGTCTCCGTGGAACATTCTCTTCTCCAGGCTGAATAACCCCAACTCTCTCAGCCTGTCTTCACAGGAGAGGTGCTTCAGCCCTCCCTTTGTTGCCCTCCTCTAGTCTCACTTCAACTCATCCATGTTGTTCTTATGCTAGGGGCTCCCAAGCTGGATTCAGTACTCCAGGTGAGGTCTCACCAGAGAGGAGTAGAGGGGCAGAATCACCTCAAGCCTCCTGGCCACACTTCTTTTGTTGCAGCCCAGCATACAGTTGGCTTTCTGGACAGCAAGGGCATATTGCCAGCTCATGTTGAGGTTCTCATCTGCCAACATTCCCAGGTCCTTCTCAGAGCTGATCTTACTCCATTCTCTGCCCAGCTCAGTCCATTCTCTGCCCAGCCTCTCTTTGTGTTTGGGATTATCCCCATCCATGTGCAGGACCTTAAAGTTGGCCTTGTTGAGCTTCATGAGATTCATGTGGGCCCACATCTCAAGCTTGTCCAGGTCCCTCCAGATGGCATCCCTTCCCTCCAGTGTGTTGGCTACACCACACAGCTTGGTATTGTCAGCAAACTTGCTGAAAGTGCAGTTTCAATACCCATGTCACCAACAAACATGTCAAACATGTTAAACTGCACTTACCTGATACTGTTCTTTAGGTAATTCACAGCTACAAAAAGCTGCATTTTTAAAAAGCTCTATGCTTCGCATACTGAAAACCTGCCTTCACCCCCCACCCACCCCTACCCCCCAGTCCTGAATTTATTAAGAAATGTTAACAACCCTCTTGGATATGAGGCCAGGTACAGATTGTCATCTGGGAATTGTCAGAACAATCACATTTACCCTGCTGCCTCAAATGTCTATAGTTGCCTTCCTTCCTAAAGGTCCCTACTGCTTCATGGTTATACTTTGTTGTCCCTTTCACTTTTTATCAGTTCACACATTACTGCAGTTCGTCCCTCAGAGCCTTCCTGCTGGGCCTGGGTGGAAGGTCCTCTGTGGGGCTGTTCAGGGAATATGATGTCTGCCATGGGACCTCTACCCCAACGAGAACTCTATGGGAATCGTAATTAATGTGGTAACTCTTTATTTCAGGAAAAAAAAAATCCTTCCCAGTTATTATGCCTGAAAGTTCTTGTGGTGTGCAGTCCTGAATGGATTGTCCTAACACTTTTAGACAGGAAGGATTGGAGTAGTTGAAATGGATTTGTTTCTCTCAGTGAGAAAAAGCAAGGCAACTCATGAAAATTCTAGGAAATTTTAGTTATTTCTTTTCCTGTTTTTCACAAGAAGTTTTGTATTCTCGTTGCATAAACTAGCTGAGCGTGTTTTTGACAAAGGGGAACAAAAGACAACTCATTAAGTGGTATCAACTGTGAATTGAATGTTTACAAGAAAAGAAATGCTGATACAATTAGGTCATTTCTTCTGAAACTTTCAGTACATCCTGAAGAACCATGTCAGATTAGAAATGGAAAAAAAAATTAAAAGGAAATTTTTTGTGACTTTTCATATACTTTGATGAAGCTAGTGGAAAGTTTGCTTCAGCTCTAATTATAAAGAAATTTCCATCTTTGATTCTTTATTTGATTTGTTCTGCACCTTTCCTGATAATTTTCACTGGGGTTTGTGGTTTGAAATTTGTTTCTAACTTTTATTCAGCCTGGTAAAATCATTTTTATGTTACTTGCAAATAAGTTGGAGTATGGGGTGTGGGGGGGGGGACCTTTGTTGGAGATGAATCTGAAAGGAAATCAGATGGAAACGCAGCTAACTATATATAATGTGAGCTTGAACTGGTGTTTTCTTACCCTCAAAATTCGCAAGCAGCTCTTTTCAAGCCATCTCTTTTCTGACGTTTTTTCCCCTCTTGCTTTCTCTTTCCTTAAAACACAAAATTTCAGTCAAACTGTGTGTTGTGTTCTCACCTTAAACTGTTGTTCTTGAAAAGTCCAGGCATGGCATGCATCCAAATTCAGAAGGTGAAAATGCAACTGAAAATTTGTTGCCTGAAAATTATTTTTCTCTTTTGATGATCTTGCTGATTATCAGAGCTACAAAATAGTTCATTGGGAGGGCTTTTTTACTGGGTTGAGTGGAAGTAGGGAAGAGCTTAGCTCCTTGAATAAGACTTTTTAGTGGAGCTTCTCCATGTTGTTGTATGTAGTCTGGGTTAGCATAACTGCTTTGCTTTGTTTACATGTCTCATTTTAAGTGCATCTTCTATGTAAGAGATATTTAAAGTGAGTAGACAATTTATGCAAGAGCACAAAGCTACTGGTAGGATAAAATGAGAAGTATGCAAGTAGTTAAGTAAGGAAGTCCAAACTGGTGTTATTTCCTTTAGCTTTCCTCTGAGAATACGTTTCCTTGCTTACTACATATGAAAAAGTTGTGGCTGTTTGAAAACTTGGTTCTGTAAGTTTTTTTTATCCACTTGCAGTTTTGTCTTGTGAAGCAGTGAAATCCTGTTTCTTTCTTTCTGCCTGTATTTGGTATTTCTCAAAATGTGTTGGATAGGCAGTATGGTAAAGCCTTACTGTACTAGGGACAGTACAGTAATTCTGGATTATTTCACAAGTTATTTCATTTTTGCTTTCCATTAAAACAGAAAATTGTGTAGCCCTTGGGAGTTTGTTAGCGTTTGGATGTCTGCCTCTTTGTGAGGGGAAAAATGTAACTGAAACAGACCAGAATGAAGAAAACTCCCTATGGATGCTGTTTCTTATTATTCTTTAGTGAAAAAAAAAATATGTTGTAGAAGGATTAGATCACTTAATTCATTATTTTAATTCAACTGTCAGCGATATTGAAAACCAAAGTTTAGATATAATTATCTCAGAGCACTGTATATGTCCTCTGATCATTATTTTAAAGTGCATATGACTAAAGATAGGAGATTGTAGAAATAACTCTTGTCCACAAACTTGCCTTTTAAAAAGCCAATTTGGGAAACCTTGAAATATGTGAAAAACTATGAGTATGGTATTCTTTTAGAATGATGCCATCCATGAAACCATATTCTATATGTCTTTTTAGTATCTTTCAAGTCTTGTTACCATATTGCATTCCTGCAAAATGTAACTGATGCGTAATTTGAATGAATTTACTCTGTTTTGAAATAGTGTTTGGCATTTACAGTTCCAATAAGCTGGAGGTTAAATTTACATCTGGTCCTTGTAGCTGTACTAAGTGCATTGCAGTCAACATATACAGACATAGCATGTTCATTTCCCAGAAACATTCAGGTTTTAGAAGTGGTATAAGTATATAGCTGGTGTTTTTTGTTTAGTGAAGTAAGAGTATTATTGCTCTAAGCAACAGATCTCACTTTAAAAATTGCAAGTACAATAACTGAGGTTGGTTTATACAACAGATCTTTAGCCTGAATCAGCTTTAGAAAGAGAATTTCTATTATGCAAGCAAAAAAGGATGTGTGGTATCTTCGTTCAGATATTATTGTAGTTAAAATGCTGGATATCACTTACGTTGAAATGATGTTGGGAGAACGCCTATGGAATTTGGCTAAGGACTGCAAATTTTTACTACTTTATAGTCTGTTCTAAAATGTTACAAAGCATTTAAGAACACAAGCAGCCCAGTTAATTTTCTAGAAGAAATTGGAGTTTTTTTCTATTGCCATTTGTGTGCAGCACTTCTAGCAGATATCTCAGGAGCAAAACCAAATGAAGGATATGGACACCACAGAATTTTTTTAGTGTTTGGCTCATTAGTGTTCCATTGTCATTGGGTGGGCAAGGATTGCTGCAGTGGTGTTGGCCACAGGGGCTCTCAATGTGTCAAATAGTCCTGGTTACCTGCTCCTCCCATAATTTTCCCGAGTGAAACAGAGTTTGAGGTGCATTGTGCTGATGTCACCCTTGCATGCTGCCTGCCTATGGCCTCCTGTGTGGTTGATTCTCCTTGTGGAGAATCTAACTCAGGAGTATATGTAGTCCCATGAGTGATTCAACTAAATGACCTAATTTAGCTCCCAACTCATGAACATTTATTGTAATGTGCTTCTCTAGAGAAATAAATCTTGGCGCCTTGAAAATTGCAGTAGTCCACCTTATTCTCAAGAGGCTGAAAATCACCCAGAAGGCTTTTTCAATCTCTCATTCCTGAGCCAAGTAATTGAGAAAATGATAACTAACAATCTCCATTAAGACGTGTCATCTGTGAACATCTCAAATGCCCCACAATCAGGGTTCAAACTAGGGCAGAGCTCACAGATGAGCTCAGGAGCACGACGACCAGATACAAGCCAAGTCTTCAGTCTAATACAGCCTTCTTTCTTTTATCCCTTTTTCTTTCTTCTTCCTCTTTCGTCCTTCTCTCCCTTTTTCGTCCTTCCGTCTGTCCTTCCGTCTGTCCTTCCGTCCGTCCTTCTGTCCGTCCTTCCGTCTGTCCTTCTGTCCGTCCTTCTGTCCATCCTTCTGTCTGTCCTTCCGTCCGTCCTTCCTTCCTTCCTTCAACTTTTAACTTAGTTTCAAAAGTGGTTTAGGCTGATCTGAATAAAGGATTATGTAGTGAATGAGTATGTCTACGCTTCAGTTAATTCCAGGTAATCCTCCCGAGTATGTATGTGCTTACATATGGAGAAGCCATTTCTCTTGGTAGTGGGTGGCACCTAAAAGAGATTTTTTTTAAATGGAAGAGAAATATAGGAGCTGCTTAGTTTATACTTAAAATAAATTTATGAAAAATTACAGTCCAGTACTGTATTTCTCACTGTTCACAATTGCATGCACAGAAATAATAAAAATAATAAAAAAGTAAAATATGGTCTATAAGCAATAGCCTAAATTCATATAAATATTAATCAGTAAGTATTACTGCAACAAGCATAGGACTTCAGTTCCTCAGGAACTGCATAATAAATGTGGCTTTGGAATCCAGCACAGCTTGTGAGTCAGTAAGACCTCTCATCCTGCCAAAGAAAGAGCTCAATTTCAATCTCCATTTCATAGATCCAGATAAGTATGCAGCTATTCCCATAAAAGTCTCCTTTTTTCTCCCTCTTTTTAATATAATAAACCTATGTTCAGGACCATAAAAGCTAGGTAGCTTCCAAGCTTTTCTGAAAGAACCTGGAACAGTTTAGCATCTTGGAAGGAAATAAAGGCTTAAATGTCTGGCTTTTAAAATGTGTTCCAACAGAAAGTGAAAGAGTGATAATTTTGCAGTGCAATAACAACTGAAGTTTTCAGGCCTTTGGCAGGCAAAACAGTTAAAATTACAGAGTGTTAAGCAGAGCTATCCGTATATAATTATTCATGTGTATCTGGGTAAGATTAAGCCTTAATGTGAAATAATGGCTAGTAGAAGGTTGTCCTGAGGAAAAACATATCAGGAGCATGGTATGGGTGAAAAATATGAGCAATGCTGGTAAGGATTCAGTGTTGAAATGTACATGAATGATGAGTTCATGTTTCTGTTTTTTTTTTCTGTATAGCTTTCAATTTTGGTGTTTTTCCTGTTTAATAGTTCTGATTTCAGAAGATTTCTGTCCTGTTGTATTAACACAATTACGTATGTTTTCTTGGTAATTTTTCATGGCTAAGTCTTCTTTTCAGCAGCATAGAAGGATTAATGATAGCTTAGATATCAATCTACAGCGTAACTCAGCTATAGACAAGGTGATCTATTCTGAATGTAATTTCAGATTTTAATTACAGAACTTTCTTCTATGTGGATCAGAATACTGAAATCGTAGATTCCAGTGACACGATAGAGAATGCCCTTTCGCCCATTTTACATGATTTCAAGGAACACAGTTTTGATTTTTAAGGTTTTTACTTGGATCTTTTTTAGTCTAGTTATTTTTTTTATAATCATCCTCTTCGGGCTATAAATCTGCATGTTTCTGATGAATCAACAAATAACGGATCAATTTAAAGTCCCGCTTCAAGTCATTGAAGTTGCATTCTCTCTTCCTTTTGGCCTTTTGGAGATATTCTAGTGCACCTACTGAGACATGACGTACTTTGTGTTGTAGGTCCTCTTCCAATCCATTTCTTCTACTTGCTGTTTTGTAACATCGCTCCATGTTTTCATTTGCACTAAGAGTTTTGAAGTCTTTTCAACTGCATCACTTCAAAATAGTGAAGCACATACATGGTATCTGCCATTTATTGTCAGTGTTAAATCTTGTGCTTTTATTTTTCCTTATATCCGTTCTCTTCTTCTATATTCAGGGCTTCCCAAAGGCTTGTTTTCTCTCTTCAAAGTCACTGGTGCAGTACTGACTTTGCTCTTGATACACATTGTGGCAAAAAACCCTAGTAAGCCAAATTCAGATAAGTGGTGTCCAGATCAAGTGATTTCTATGATGTGTGACTCCAGAAAATGAAAAATTAAGATTTATGCAAATGCAGAAAGAGCAGCCTGTTAAATCTGGAGAGCAGTCCACAATATTGTAGCTTGAACAGAAGGTAAAAACTATTTTGTTACCTGTAGCATCCCTAACAAAGCGATGCATTAGAATTAGTGTAGATCTGAAATACCTTTCAGTAAAATCCTTTTGCAGTAATTTTATTTAAAATATTTCTGAAATTACTTTTAGGTCATACTGTGTTGTTTCTTATGTGGTTGTATTTTTGTGTGACGTTAACATGTGACTGTGTAACCGAATTGACCAGTGCTTATCTCAAGGATCAACTGAATGGAATATTTATCATTTCAGAAAGCAAGTTTGTGGTTTTTAAACAAAACTGTATGTTTATTATAGAAAAGTTAAGATTTAATTTGTGCAGTATTGTTGTCAAAGTTTTAAGTGAGTATTAAAATGGGAACTGTTATGGTGATGTTGCTTCTATTTTAGAGTTTATTTCAGCCTTCTTAGAAAGGTAGTCTGAAGGCAGTGAACGCTGGAATGAGAAAATTAAGATTTCTCATTCATAAATTATCTTTTGATCTGTCAGCCTGCTTCCTGGTTTCTTTTCTGTCGTTATTAATCTCACCAGGTTCTTCAGTTTCAGCTTTTCTTTCGCAGCCTGAGTGAGACAACGTACTTCAGGGATTACCAAATATAGCCCATAGTCAGATTTGATCCCCAGTATTACACAAAAGCCATCCAGAATTTAATTATGAAAGTATGGAATGTATGGGCATGCACAGCTTCTTCTGCTGTCTAGAAACCATTAAGCATCTCCTCCACCATTATGTAGGTTATGGGGGGCATTTGTCTTCTGCTTTGTTTGATGCCATTTGCATACAGCTGATGAGCTCATGGCAAAGTGCTGCTCTGATGCTTGGATGAGTAATGTGGTTTCTCCCAGAGTACTTGTTCTGCTTGTTGCTTGTTTGAACATCTTTATTTACTCATTTCCAACTCCTCAGTTGGAAGGAAAGACCAGCATTAACTGGGGCAAGGCCTCTGGATGAGAAGAACAGGGCTATTACACCATCTGTCTTCAGGACTTTTTTGGGTACAAACCACTAGAGCAATCTTTGAGGTTTGACAGTCAGGTTTCTGTGGTGGTGTGGGTGCTCCTGGTACATCACTTGAACACTTGAAGCTGAAACTGGAATTTTCTGTAATGAGGTGCTGAGAGTGTTGTACAAGCAAACCATCAATACGGTGTTGTCCTACAATGGAAAAAAAAAACAAAGTCTATATTTGTATGCTTAGGATTGTGTTTCTCAGTTATTTTCATTAAATGGTAATTTTTTTACCTTACCCACTGAATCTCTGGATAAAAGTGGAGAAACCAGTATAGCAGCTACAGTTTCTTGCTTCTAAAATACTAGGAATGTTTCTTTCAGCTTCAGAGTATATAGCTTCCCTTTTATAATTGTAGTTCTAGGGCAGTGGGAGATGGCACTGTCAACAGGGTAGCATCTTAAAGATATCATTTTCTTTCAATCTCTTCCTTCTTGTTGCCATGATTATTTTTTTTTGGTGACACATGCAACATGAAATTGCTCTCAGTAACTGTACTTGTAAATGAAGGCCACGGTGTTCATAGTAAGCCTCAGAAGGATTGCAGGGCTTTTTTAACATACAAAGCCTGCAATTAGGCAGCACAGCCTATCATGATTCATCAAATATATATGGTGGTTAGATTTCCAGTATGGTCTGATACCCGGACAAGCAGGAAGAACAACACATCTTCCAGATTGATGGAGTTTACTTAATTTCTCTGATTCATGTAGGGATTGTGACTTCTGTAGTGCTCATTCAGTACAGAATTTAGTTATTATTTTGCTTTACATTTCAGTTGAGAGACAATGAGGCTGCTAAACACTTTCAAAGTTAGAGAATTCTTTTTTTTGTTATTCCCTCCCTTCTTTTTTTTTTTTTCCCTCATTTTTTTCTTGACATGGAAGTATTAGTGCCAGATGAAATGCGTTGTCATTAATCCCATCAGTCATACAGGTGAAGACGGTTCGGTACATTTTGAGGTTGTTAACAACCAAGCACTTTTATTACTATTTTTTTTCTTAATAAAAGGCTTTGCTTACAATTGCAGCAGTGAATTTGCAGGGAGGTACGGCCTGTATCACGTATCAATCAAGGTGCCAGTCACAAATGTGTGCTTGACTTCATTTGATGACACTGCTTGTCAAACCTCTGGTCTTTATTGGATCAGAATATGATTTCTGATTGCACCTTGGGAGGAATAACCCACTGTACCAGTACAGGTTGGGGGCTGACCTGCTGGAGAGCAGCTCTGAGGAAAAAGACCTGGGAGACCATCCTGGCTAACAGGACAACCGTGAGCCAGCAATGTGCCCTTGTGGCCAAGAATGGCATCCTGAAGATCATCAGGATCAGGAAGAGTGTGACTGGCAGGTTAGAGGAAGGTTATTTTGCCCCTCTGCCCTGGTGAGGCCACATCTGGAGTACTTGTCTGGTTCTGAGCCCCTCAGTTCAAAAAGGACAGGGAATTGCTGGTGAGGGTAAAGCAGAGAACCACCGAGATGATTAGGGGACTGGAACATCTCTCTAAGCAAGGAACGGCTGAGGGACTTGGGTCGTTTTGATTTGGAGAAAACTCAAGGGGCATCTCATCAATGGTTATAAATACTTAGGAGGTGGGTATCAAGAGGATGTGGCCAGTCTTTTTTTCAGTGGTTCCCAGTGACAGGACAAGAGGAAATGAGCACAAGCTTGAACATAGAAAGTTCCGTCTAAACATGAGGAGGAACTTCACCTTGAGGGTGGCAGAGCACTGAAACAAGCTTCCCAGAGGGGTGGTGGAGTCTCTGTCTCTGGAGACACTTGAATCCGCCCTGGACAAGTTCCTGTGCAGGCTGCTCTAGGAGGGCCTGCTCTGGCACAGGGGCTGGAACTTGATGATCTCCAGAGTTCCCTTCCAACCGCATATCTTCTGTGATTCTGTTTCCTCCTCGAGAGCCTGCATTTTAACTAACTTATTTAACTTTTTTGCTCACGAGCATGTTTTCCAGATGGCATGTGTATAGCCTGCTTGTCAGAGCTGAAGCAGTACTTGTGACCCTCTCGGCACTGTGCAGTACGTATGACACTGTGCTGTAGGAGGCTGAGACAGCTTCTGCAGAGCAGCAGCCACAAAAGTGTGCAGAGGCAAAGCCTACCGGTCTTATCCAAACTGTTTTGTTCATTATGTGGTTTTTTCCCTCCATTCTACTTGAGTCATGTGCTGACTCTCAGGAGGAAACACTGCAAACATTTCTGGCTTTTTGGTGCTTAAATTGAAAAGAGGGTGACCTACAAAGAGCAAAAGACTTGCTGACCTCAAAGTGGTATCTTACTTTTTTCTCTTACAGAGCGGAATGATTTTCCTGCTCTATGGTTAGCAGTTTGTGAAGGGAGAATGTGATTGCTGATCTGAATTTGCCTTTAGACAAGTACTTGTCCTGGTGCTGAAATACAGGGGCCTCTGAGTATGTTGGTAGCTTTTTCCATCACAGAGTCCCTAAGGAAGATGTTTCTGTATTGTGAAAACCTGAATTTGGGGGGGGGAAGAAAAAAAAAATTAGGAAGACTATTTGCAATATTTGATCAAAGAAGAAATGGCCTGATTCCTGCATGGAAAAAAATCTCATAGTAGAATTTGATACACTGTTTCCTAGGATTTTTTGTTGCTGTTATAGCCATATTTAAAATTTAGAACAGTTCGATATGTAGCAGTTTATTGAATAGTTACAGCATCTAGTGGGCTATAGCAGAAAATCACTGAAAGGAAGAAGAGGCAGGGGAAACAGCACTGAAATCTTCTGGAAATCATGAGTTCTGGGGTTTCTTTGTCCTGTGCCGCAAATAAGAGGAAATTTGGTATTTCTGAACTGTGAATTTCCTAGCTTTCCACTAAGTGATTTTTGTTATTTCATTATACAGTTAAAAATAATTCACCAGTGCAGGGAATTACTCAGGTGCTGTAAATGCATTATAATCCACAGCCAGTGGATTTTGGTTAAAACAATTTTGACAGCGTGATGGAGATTGCAATTGACAGCACTTCTGTAGTGCTCCAACATAGCTATGTTGATGTCTGAACCAATATGTGATTGTATTTTGACCATAAAATTTAGATTCTTATATTAAGGGAAATTCTGTGCTATAACCCATAACTACACAGTTAGCATCCATTGCAGCCCGCCCCTTCTATCTGGTCAGTGTTGACCTTTTTAACTAAATCTGTCGTTTAATTCAGTTATTTGGAAATAGGTATTAGCTACAGCATCAAGAAAATAGCGTGGTGTGCACCAGCATCCAAAGGAGGTGGCACAGCCTTGTCCTTACCACGTATGCTCCAACATTCCAGTCTGTTCAAATTTTTACCCTCTTCTGGTAACGTTCCTGAGGTAGAATTTCTGACCGTGCCGATGAAGGGAGAGTGTGTTGTCCTGCACAAGTTTTCCTGCTGCTTTGTGCGTTGGGCTGCAGGGGTTGTTTAAGGACAGCAGTGGTGGCATACCTCAATGCGCGGGCTGCCGGGTGCTGACTGTGGCACGGGCTGTCAGGCCGCTGACCACAGCGGCGCATCAGACTGACTGGGGCTGCGGTGATTTTGCAGACAATTTAGTGATCAGTGCTTCCAAAGCAAACGTTGGAAGAATTGCAGAACCAGCATATAGCTTCTTCTAGTTCATCCCCCAAGCTGTGCTCTCCTTTAGTTTGATTAATAACATCCTGACCTGCTGACAAACATGCAGAAGTGTTCCTGGTCTGGTATGTATTCTGTAGGTGGAGTGATTACGTGAAATCATACTGTTATAATTATCCAGTGAAGCTAAATACTATCCACTTTTAATCCAATTTGTGGTTCATTTTAGGCCAGAAGTCTGAATCAAGATACTAACTATCCTGTCCAAAAAGGCAATTAGGGTCATTTTGATATTGAGAGGAAGTTTAAAGCCCTCTGAAGAAAACAGAAATTTTGCTAACGTCAGTTAATACTTGGTTGGGAAAATAGTACTGTGCTGACTTCTTCAACAAAGGCCTTTCTTGTTCCTTAAGATGAATTAATAATGTCTTCCGTTCTTAAGACTAATTAGACTTTGTTTGTTAACCATCTGGTTCTGTCTTAATACCAGCATTTGTGTTAACACTGTAATTCCAAATCAAAATGTTGGGTTTTTTTGATCTGTGTGGTAGCTGCATGCTGATTTTCTAAGTAGTCATCTGTGTTTCAGAGTACTTGTGATCAAGGTAGATAAGATCCATTAATAAGCATTTGTTCTGGATAGCAGAATGTAACACAAACAGTCTGTCTCTTCTACACCAACATTTTCCCTAAATTAACTTGATAGTAAGGGAGTAGATGCAGACATTGTTGGCAAAGTAGTAGAACCTGTTGACTGCAGGAGACTTGATGCAATACGTTAGTATGCTGCTGTTGACTTTGTCCCTAGAACTTCATCTCCTTGCTCAGAATCTTCAGAGTAAATTGCACAGCAGGATTAGGTGACTGAGTATGGAAACCTTCCCATACTAATAAGGAGGATGCACTATTTTTCTCTGTCTGCCACTTTTCTACCCATCTTACTCAGTTCCCAGAAGCTTCTTTCAGACAAAATTTAATCAAAATTAATTCATAAAAGCCCTCAGTTTTGCTTTCCATCACACAGATTTAACTCTGACTGAAAACATGGGCTTTTGTAAACCAATTAGTTTACTAAAAACATACAACAAGCAAACGAACAAAACCCTCCAAAAACCTATTTTGCCACATTTGATGGATAATTGTACATTTATAAGTACAGTGTCTTATTTTGGCTAATGTCTTGGGAGGATAATACATTTGTGCTTTGACAGATAAATAAGCCTTCTCAAATAGTTGTTAAAAAGCCTAATGGGACCTCTCCCTGTAAATAGTGAATAGTTAGTAAGCAAAATTAATCATTTAAAAATATGTATTAATTAATTTGCCGTCATTCTTTAAATATGCTCTTCTTGGCATCTGGTTTGAGCCAGCAGAAATACAGTATATTTCTAGGAAAGAGTAGGTTGTACCTAATTTATAAAGAAGCTATCACTTTTTTAGGTCACACATGGCATAAAACTTTTTTTAATTCTCCCTCAAGGCATGTTTCAAATAGTTACTCATCATCATGGTATAATATGTCTGTCGTTTCTCTAGAGAAAATAGTGTTGGGTTGCTATCTTTAACACCTTGGGGCTAAACTCATTCTGGTGTGACCCTGTTCTAAACAACAGTTTTTCACTTGATAATACATTTTACTTTAGTCCCGCCAGTTCATTACTTTAGACATAAAGGGATTAACACAAACAATCAAAAGAAGTAGGTATCGTGTAACTTTAAATGCCTAGGCTGAGTCTTCACTGAGCTTCATTTTCAGAGTTTACTTCCGAGAAATGAGGTAATTGTTCAGAAAGACAGTCTTCTTGGTTGGACAATGCACAAGTGCAACCATAGAAGTTAGTTGCAGTATTTGTTGAGAAAAATTCCTGCTGGAATCATTCATTATTTTGAAAGGGACCCTCCCAGTCCTCTGATATTTCTAGAAATACCAGTTTGAAGTAACTGCCTTTTCCTGTTACGTGTTAGTCAGCAGAGGGCACTCTTATCCTTTAAAAGTAAGAGAAAGTTTGGCTTAAAAATACAGAGACAAAATGTTTTTCTTTCCTGTCCCTTTTTTTTTTTTTAACTTATCAATTACAATTGTGAAACTTGATACAATAGAATTCTGTACAGACAGAAGGCCATGAAGATGATCAGAGGGCTGGAGCACCTCTCCAGTGAAGACAAGCTGAGAGAGTTGGGGTTACTCAGCCTGGAGAAGAGAAGGCTCCAGGGAGACCTTACAGCAGCCTTCCAGTACCTAAAGGGGGCCTACAGGACAGATGGGGAAGGACTCTATCAGGGAGTTGAGTGATAGGATGGGGGCAAAGGTTTTAAACTGAAAGAGGGCAGATTTAGTTCAGATATTAGGAAGAAATTCTTTACTCTGAGGGTGGTGAGGATCTGGAAAAGGTTGCCCAGGGAAGTTGTGGAAACCTCATCCCTGGAAGTGTTGAAAGCCAGGTTCGATGGGCTTTGAGGAATCTGGTCTAGTGGGAGGTGTCCCCATCCATGGCAGAGGGAGTGGAACAAGATGCCGGCACCTTACAACTTTCTGAAAGGAGGTTGTGAAGAGGAGGAGGTCGGCCTCTCCTCCCAGAGAACTAATGATAGGATTCAAGGGAATGGCCACAAGTTGCACCAGGGGAGATTTAGATGAGATGTCAGGAAAGACTTTTTCTCCCAAAGAGTGGTCAGGCACTGTAATGGCCTGCCCAGGGAGGTGGTGGAGTCACTGTCCCTGGTGGTGTTCAAGAAGCGTCTGGACAAGGTACTACGAGACATGATTTAGTAGTTTAGTGGGTAGTATCGGTGACAGGAGGACGGTTGGACTAGATGATCTTGTAGGTCCTTTCCAACCTTGGCTTTCTATGATTCTATGATATTTAAGGTCTCTCCCAACTGTAACCATTCTGTGACTTTATGATGATTCTGTGTAACATTTCCTCATCTGAATTGAAATTGAGATGTTACGCAATTCCCTTGAAAAGAACCTTCTCTTTGCTCCCTACTCTGTGTTCACCGTAGGTTCTTCTCTAGATTGTAAATGCAGCAAAACTTGTGCAGTTGCATGGTGGCTGGATTTCTGAGTTGCCTCAGTCAACTGGCTTTAACTCCTACTCTGTGAGGAGGCATACGCTGTTTTCAGTTCTATTTCAATCCATGAAGCCAAGCAAAGCTGCTATTTTTCTGATCCTTAAAAAAACATCTATCTTGCAAGACTCATTGAGACTTTGTACAGGAGTGAGGCTCAGCAGGAGTTCTGTGCATCTGTACAGCTCTTAAGTGAGAATTCACATAGTGAAATGTCTTTCTTTTATCTTTATCTTTATTTCTTTTATTTTTATCTTTATCTTTATCTTTTTTAACTCACTTACTGTTGTATTGCAGTGGTAGTGGATTCTTGTGGGATTGTGAAGTACACCCAGTTATTTTGCTTGAAAAAGGAATGAAAATTTCAGCATGTTGATGCTTGTGTAACATTCTTTTCAAAAAAATTCAACTCTATCACTATACAAAAGTAGTACTGCAGAAAAGTTTACCATTATTTGTAATGCTGTTATTAAGCACCATTCTTAAAAACAAGTCTTATGACATGAAGCCTGCTATAAAGCTCTTAAAACCTCTGATGCATGTAAAGTAGAAGAAGGACTATTTTAAAATGTCAGTGGTTTATCCTAGCTTCTTGAGAAGTCCCTATAGAGAAACTGGCAGTTGAATTTTCTGGAGTTTTCTTTTTTTAACCTGTTCTGGTTTCCAGATCCTTTTTTAAAAAAATATTTTTCTGTATGCAAAGCAAGTGGAAGATACATGTCGTGAAAGATTGTGAGGGGGTACTTTTGGTTTTGTTACCATGTGGTCCAATGCTTTAAATGCTGTTTCCTGATGATGCGCTTGTCAGGCACTTCTTATCAAACTGTGTATGCATGATGAGGTGAGGAATTGTGGTAAAATGGAAAGGATGTCCCTGACTTGGGGGTTGCTATTGTTCATTGCTCACTGCTGTTAAAAACTGCTCCAAGTCTGTTCCAGTTTATAGGACCTGAATATAGGGAGAGAGTTCTTTGAGTTTAACAGATGCCAGTACACAGGTACACTCCTTCTCGCCTCTACTTACTGCGTGTAAGCTCAGTGCAGTAGTTTCTGTGACAGTTACCTGGGTTTTCAGCTGGACTAATGCTCAGAAGCAGGCCAGTGACTGTTTCTGGTCTGGCTTTATTACTAGTTACTACGCGCTTGGGTTTGTCCATTATTAATTGTGAGGACTTCTTGAGAATGTGAATAGTGGCTAGGGACTATGTCAAAGAGAAAATGTTTGGATTTAGTTTTATGTTGAGGCTAGCAATATTAGAACTCAAACGCTACAATTCATTTTGAACTGTTTCAGAACCTCAGTGGATATCTTCTACCACTGCCCGATGAATCTTAAGGATTTATCTGAACCAAGGTGTGAATCCCGTAATTTTGACACCCACTTGAAAACCTTTTAATGCTTGGCAGTAATGTAAGGTTTGGAAAATATTTCAAATGTGATGTTTCATTTTAAAAACTAGTAGTAAAATAATTTTGTAATCCAGTCCTCTGGATCGTTCTTCTCTTACATGGCCTGTATTTTACTTGTTGCCCTGTTTTCTTCAAAGCGAGATTAGGCGTAGCCTGGAAAACAAACTGAACTTGCAGAATTGATGTAATACACTTAACTGCTTAAAGCAAAGTGGTTTTCAGTTCTGTTTTCAGGATCCTCAGCTGCAAAAATGACGGATTTTCTTCACAAAGCGTATTCAGGACCAGTGTGTAAAAATTGCAGCTAGGGTGATACATTTATTACCAGCAGGAGATGTGAAAGTGCCTAGTTTATAGTCCATTGCAAATGTAGTAAGCCATACACTAAAGAGTAAATATTAAGTATGATGGGTTTTGGAATAGATCTGTGCAACACACTCTTCTATTTTTGAACGTTGATGTGATGTTCCAGCTCAGCTTTCCTAGCTGGGGCTATATTTGAAGAGG
>VZTM01017972.1:3834-21606 GCA_013400555.1 Jacana jacana
GGTTAGTAGGTCAAGAGAGGTTCTCCTCCCCCTCTACTCTACCCTGGTGAGACTCCATCTGGAATATTGTGTCCAGTTCTGGGCCCCTCAGTTCAAGAGGGACAGGGAACTGCTTGAGGAAGTCCAGGGAAGGGCTACCAAGATGATGAAGGGAGTGGAGCATCTCCCATACGAGGAGAGGCTGAGGTAGTTGGGTCTCTTTAGATTGGAGAAGAGGAGGCTGAGGGGTGACCTTATTAACGTTTATAAATATGTTAAGGGTGAGTGTCAGGAGGATGGAGCCAGGCTCTTCTCAGTGACATCCAATGATAGGACAAGGGGTATTGGATGCAAGCTGGAACATAGGAGATTCCAGGTAAATATGAGGAAAAATTTCTTCACAGTGAGAGTGACTGAACAGTGGAAGGGGCTGCCCAGGGAGGTTGTGGAGTTTCCTTCTCTGGAGACATTCAAAACTTGCCTGGACACGTTACTGAGTGATCTGATCTAGGTGTTCCTGCTCCGGCAGGGGGATTGGACTAGATGATCTTTCGAGGTCCCTTCCAATCCCTGATATTCTGTGATTCTGTGATTATAAATCTGTATCTTAATTGTCAGGTTAGTTCATCTTTACCTTAGGGCAGCTTCCCTGGGGAGTAGCAGGCAGCCCATTCTGTCCAGCTGCCCTGCTGCCTGCCTTTCTGGATATTTTTGTTCACAGTGTGTGTGCCAGACAATACTGGGTATCATGGTAAGGGGCTTCTCCAGGTAGATTCTTTGATTTGTTTCCTTTCATCTTGCTTCTTCCTGGTCTAGTTTAGCCAATTAAGCTGAGCACTGTGATAGATATAAATGTTCCTGAATGCACACTGATCATCTGATCATCCACAAATACTTTTTTATTTTTTAGAAACAACTACACATGAAAAACATCTTTCTGTTGATTTCAGATTTGGAATTTGGCAGCTTATGTTTCATTGGAATGTGTTATTTAAAATAAATCTACTGGTTTACAACCATTAGGATGAAATAAGAGATCTGTATCTCCTATTTAGTCATGCCATTGGCTTGTCACATTTTAACAAGGCTGTATATGGGTCTGCTGGGAGGAAACATGGAGGTACAGATTGCCAGCTCCTCTGAAAATTACCTTACGCCTAGTAATACATTAGGAATCATGTAGGACTGTATGTGTGATTGAACTGGAAAAGAAGCACACAATGCATTGGGGTCTTTTAATCTGTCACTCTGTTTCATTAGAAACAATTATGAATTTATGCTCACTCAATCCTTTTGCGTCTCAGTTACTTCCTTTTTGGAGCTTCCGCTTTTTAACTGGAATTCCTTCTCATGTTTATCTATGGAGTAGCTTTCTGCTGTGTGGTTTTCAACCAGTTATTTTAGGAATTTTCATTGTGATACCAATGTTACATCAGCATTTGAGTTGCCTTCCCCTTTTGGTACTGCTTTGTCCGTTTGCTACGTTATACAATGAAGTTCTTGAGCGCGCCTCTGCGGTGTTTTGAGGTACATACACAACTCCAAACGTGACAGCAAAGTGGCTCTAGTGCATAGAGAACTTAATTCTATCGGTAGCTGTACTGGGGAAGTCTTAGCTGTTGCAAAAGAATAGTGCTGGAGTTCATGGGCTCGGGTTCTCTCATGAAACACAGGGCCTGAAATTAAACCAGTGCTGCTACATTTTTCCCTTACAAGGAATTACTATCAGGTCTGCTACCATTTTATAAAAGTACTGGACTATTTTGGTTGGAATTAGAAAAGAGCAGATGGTGTTATGCTGCTCAGTGTTTCCTGCAAAATGGTATCTTTTAGAGTTGAGTTCTATGCAGTTTGCTTGTTTCTTTGGTGAACTGCGTTCTGCAGGGGAGACGTTGGTCTGATCCTGTTTGTAATATTTTGCGTATGTGAGTGGATATGCATACTACAAGCTTTATGATGCACTAACTTAAAATTTTTATTTTGAATCTTGATTAATAGGCTCTAATAATGAAATGTAGTTCCAGTTGGTTCTGGTAATAGTCACATTAGGTTATTCTGGATTCCTATCATATTGCTGAAGCAAAGTTAGTTTGAGATAGCATGAGGATAAAACTTAGCAACTGCAACACTCTTTTCTCCTGTTTGCCAAGAGCACCAAAATAATTTAAAAACTCGTTTTGATATAAATGAGATAGAAATTAATGATATTGTGACATGATTTCAGATGGAGAATTTGTTCATTATCTATGTTAGGAGCAGTTGAGAAAAGACAAAGTTATCAATTTACCATGACTATGTTTTGCCGGGGAAAAGTACAGAATATTGTTGCAGTCAGAATTGCGTGTGATCTGTATTATATTCAAGACTGGGGCCTTACCTTCAACTGTGGGACAACTTAAGAACTGTTGGTACCTTTTCAGCAGAGTTCTAGGCTATGGTGAGGAAAATGGAGCATTTATAATAGTGTTGAGTTCTCATGTAAACGTACATACCTGGAGCTTGCTGTGACATACATGTATGTGTGTTCAGGGCTGTGTTTTATTTTGCTGCTATTGCTACTTGCATTTTTTGTTTTAGATAATGATTATTCTGTTATGTGCAGGACTTGGTTTATTTTTACTGTACTGATGTCTTTGAGAGCAGTCTTGTGGGGTACTCTTGTATGTGTTTTTGTGAGCCTAGGCATTTTTACTCAGTAATGTTATGCAGAAATCAAAAGTTTGAAGTCTAAAGAAAATTCTTTATGTGTTAAAGCAAAGCACTATCCACAGTTTCAATGTGCAATGCAAACATTTTACAGTTATTTTGTATTGATTCATACTGCATGCTTCATTATTAAACAGAAAGCATTAATCTTTTAGATCTTCCTGGCTCTCATGACATATTCATGTATTTTTATTTCAGCCTTTGCAGGGATGGAGTAATGAATTGTGACAACAACATAATAGGTGAGTGAAGAAAGAGAGGGAAAAGATACTTCAAGTCCGATTAGTACGTACCCTTTGACCTCTGTGGAACCTCTTTCTGTTGTGAAAGACTGTGCAATATCTGCAAATTCATAACTGGTGAGAGAGGATCCGTAAATTATGAATTATATATTTGTGTGATTGAAAGAAAAGCTAGTGGAAAGTAGCAGCACAACTGTCCAAAATACTGTTAAACCTGAGCAACCTTTTCCCCCAGTGCCTTAAAATACTAATTTTTTAAAATTCCTAAAGCAAATAAGCTTAGTTGCATTCCAAACAGCAAAACTTCAGTAGGTCTAGCAAATGTTATCTTTGCCCCATAAAACATGGTTGTAGAAACCAAACACCGGCAGTAATTCTTCATAGATTTTTTTTCTTTCCTTTCACAAACCCTGAATAACTGCAATATGAAAAAATAATATCTTTTTTGTACTGAAGCAAAAGAATGTACCGTGTGCTTTTTTGATTACAGTATATTTTATATGTCATAAGTATTATGGTCCATACTCTCCTTATGATGCTCGCTTTACTTCAGTGGGAAAGATTTTATTTGAGGTTTCAGTTCCACAGTTGCCAACTCTTTGGCCTTAAGCAGAAATCTGTTCCCCATGCACTTTGAAGGTGGTGGTTGTACTGATTAAAAAGTTTTCCATAACATCTCTCCCTATTAAAGAAACAAACAAAATCCCAAACAAAAAATGTTGGGTGTTTGTTCCCATCTACACAGTATCCTCAGTGCAGCCCAAAAGCAATTGTGCAATAGAATTGTTTTGCTCATAGTCAGTGGTTCCAAGCATGGTTCCAAGCATGGAAAGCCACATCTAGCTCTCTGACCCTTTCTTGGTATTTTTTGCTTTCTGTTGCTTTCTCTTTCTCTGTTGGTGGTACTTTGTTTTTCTGTTTTGGAGTAGTGATTCCTGACTGTTTAGAAAGTCATGTACTTTACTAAATGGATATATTAATTCCAGTGTTTTGTATGAGATGTGAAGGGGTTCTATGAAGTTAACAATGCTCAGGAAGAGACAGCCAACTGGATATTACACTTTTGTGTAACAGTCTCAATCTAAATCTGTTTCACACCTTTATGGAATACAAAATTTCAAGTGTGAAGACTAATGTGTTTGTTAATTCCCCCCATCCCCCCCATCTCCAGCATCCAGCTGCCCAGTTGGTCAGATTTATATTAACTGCAGTAATCCTCAAGTTGATCCCGAACTCAGCAGAGAGAGAACTTGTGGGAATCAGCTGCTAAACCTCACTTTCTCAGCACACCTTCCTTGTGTATCAGGCTGTGTCTGCCCACTGGGGTGAGTACAAATAGTTTTGCATCTTTTGGTGCACAAACACAGATTACTGCCTTCTGCAGTAATTGAGGAATTAATTGTGCTTAGGACACAAGCCATTTTACTTGGAGAATCTGAAGTGTCAAGGTGTGAGCATCCAACTTGTGAAGGCTTACTGCACAACAATACGGGCTGTTGAAGGCATAAGGAATGGTAAATGAAGAGACAGCGGGAAACAAAGGGCTAACAGCTCACAATGATAAAAACAAAGTAACAGGAACATAGAAAGGGTATTGAAATAATTTGATCCCAGACCTGTACTACATCAGAATCATGTTTACCTAGATAATTTTTTCAGATATATAATCTCCTATTTGAACATTTTGCCACTTTCTTAATTCCTAGGCATTATTTTCAGTATTCTCTCCTTCAAAAGCGTATTTTAAGTAATAAAATAAATTGAGAATCAGTGTAAATGCTATTCAGCTACTTCCATTATAGAGATACTTGCAAGCTAGTAAAATCTGGTATCTTTTAAATACTTGGCTCTGATGGTCCTACATTGCACATATGTTTTTTGTGGTGCTTTTGGAAAGACAAGAGACTTCTGCTATGTGTTATCTATTTTGACAGGTGAGGAGGTGGCTTGTGCTGGTGCAGGTGATAGATTGGCTTAATGCATTTCATTATTTTCTTTTTACTATTTTATTAATATTTTCATTAAAGTAGTTTGTTTTTCTTGTAAACTCTTAAGTGTCTCTCTCTCCCTCTCTCCCTCCTCTCCTTGGAGAGAGAGGTGGGGGGAGAACATCTGTTGTTTACCTCAATCGCCAGTCCTGTCCAAACCATAATAGCAGGTTTTTTTAGATGATGAATCTTAATATTTTAGTTATTTTATTAATAGTTGCTCATGAATAGAAATTGTTGGATCTCAATAACCCTAATGTTTTAAGTCAGTTATTGACTGTGCACTCCAGTGATTTTACTGCAGATAGACCAGACCACATGAGAGAGCAATAGAGTAAGACAAAACCAAATTGTTGGGAGAGAAAGATGGAACAAATACTATTACCTTCAAACAGTACCTTACTCTATATTCATGACAGTTCAAGTAGTGCAGGATTCAAAGACACTGTGAATTTCTGCAACTTCAAAGTTCCTTTCTAAGCAATCAGTTCTCACTGGTGAAATATAAAAGTGAGGTGACATTGTCCTCTCTACAAGGGTAAAACATCCATGGAATTTCTCTGATCTTAACATTAGCTCTTTACCTGAAATAATTAATTTCATTCATTTCTTCATGCTTATGTTCCTGTTTGAGGTCTTGCATCAGTTATCTTCATTAATTATCTGTAAGCTAGGCTGATTCAAGCAGTAGTGAAATCTGTTTAATGTGTTTGATTATTTTTGGATGATTTAGGTAAAGTAATGAAAAATAACTTGCTGCAGAAAGTTGAATATGTCATAGTTAAGAATCCTATATAGGAAGTTACAGTTTTTCAGGAGGAAATATCTTTCCAACCTGTTCTGGATAATTATTCTTCAGTGATACCATGAAAGACACAACACAAACAAAGGGAAAGGACCACTTGTCATAAAAAGTGGTATTAAGACTTCAAGAAGGCAATTTTTTTATTTTGCAGTCTATTTTTCTATTATCTGGAGAGTCTGAATAATTCTCTCATATACTTCACTATTTCTAACATTCCTCTGTTGGGCTTAGAGCACATTCTAGTGGAACTTGCACAAAATGGTAATTAAATACTAAATGAGGAAATCATAGTGAAAGTAGCAGTTTTCTCTGTGTAATTCTTTTGACCTCTGATTTTGTCTGCAGTGAATAAATCAAACGCAAATTACTCTGTTTTAAATATTTAAATTTACAAGAGATCATTCCCATTCTATAGATTACAGTTCTTACAGTATAAAAATTATGGTCATATACTTTCCCTCTGTTTTAGAAGAGATTGAGGTCAAACACTAATTCTCCTGGGCTTGGTACTGGGATGAGTGTTGTTTAATGTCTTCATTGGAGACAGGGACAGTGGGTTAAAATGCACCCTCAGCAAGTTTGCCGATGACACCAAGCTGTGTGGTGTGGTCAACATGCTGGAGGGAAGGGATGCCATCCAGAGGGACCTGGAGAGGCTTGAGAGATGGGCTCATGCAAATCTCGTGAATTTCAACCAAGCTAAAGCAAAGTCCTGCACCTGGGATGTGGCAATCCCGAGCACAAATGTAGGTTGGATGGAGAATGAATTGAGAGCACACCTGAGGATAAGGACTTGGGAGTGATGGTGGATGAGAAGCTCAACATGAGCTGGTACCGTGCACTGACAGCCCAGAAAGCCAACTGCATCCTGGGATGCATCAAAAGAAGCATGGCCAGTAGTTCCTAGGAGGAGATTCTACCCCTCTACTCTGCGCTTGTGAGACCCCACCTGGAGTACTGTGTCCAGCTTTGGAGTTCTCAGAACAGGAAGGACATGGAACTGTTGGAAAAAGGTCCAGCAAAGGGCCACAAAGACAATCAGAGGGCTGGAGCACCTCTCCTGTGAGAACAGGTTGAGAGGTTTGGGGTTGTCCAGCCTGGAGAAGAGAAGGCTCCAGACGGACCTTATAGCAGCCTTCCAGTATCTGAAGGGAGCCTACAGGAGAGCTAGAGAGGGACTCTGTCAGGGAGTGTTGTGATAGGATGAGGGGTAATGGTTTAAACTCAGAGAGGGGAGATTTAGATGAGATATTTGGAAGAAATTCTTTATTGTTAGGGTCTTGAGACACTGGAACAGGTTGCCCAAAGAAGTTGTGGAAGCCCCATTCCATTATTTTTACAGTCTATGAATCTGTTTGTTTGAACCTCAAGAATATAAGACAGCGTTGCTGTATCAGTTTGGAGGTTTTTTCCCCCCAATACATGCTTTGTCTATAACTATGTGAACCACCTTTTTAGAGAGGATCTCTGAGGGTTTTTTTTTTCATATCACACTTAGGAATAACAAAACCAATCCTCCTTCCATTTCCCACCTCCATATAATAAAACAAACCAATGAAAAACCCCAAGCAAAAAGACACAATCCCACATAAAAAACCCAGTGCCAAACAGCTGAGGTCTCATCTCACCAGCTTTACAGCCATGGGTTTCTGTAGCCATGGCTGCTGGTCGATACTTGACAGAAAGAAAGATTACCTGGTATTTTGATTTTCTTGATACCAAAGCATATGCAGTTTTTTCCTGAATTCTAAACACTTCAATGTTTTCACTGAGTTACAGTAATGTTTTCACCGAGTTACAGGTCCCACAGAACACTTGTGGGACCAGGTTTTGATGTTAGCGTTCCAATGTCCACCTCAGTTTCTCTCTTGAACGATTGGCGTGAAGTTATGGTGCCTTTCCAGCCTGGATAAAACAGGGCATTGTGTGCAGGACAGGACTGAACCTCTCCAGACAACTGTTATTTCTGATGGAGAATACTCTCTTTTGTGCTGAAAATGGACTCTACTAAATTTGGGCCAATTTAACCTAATAAGAATTTTTAGGTCTGTTTCTTCTTTCATCACTTACTGCTCTCATAAAATAGAGCTGTGAAAAGATAGTAAACTGAAAGCTGTAGTATCCTGTAATTGTAATTAAGTTTTGTAACTAAGAAAGGAATATCATGCTGGGTTTTTTTCTCCAAAATTATCACTGTATTTTTGTGGTGGTGTACTGTATCAAATAACACATAAAGAGCTTAAACACATTCTTGAAAGGTTTTCTAAAAAAAGAGAACTCATCACTTTCAAATTTGCACCAAAAAAAAAATAAATTGTCATCTCATAAATGTGCCTATGAACAAATAAACCTAATAACGTGTGTGTGTGTGTGTGCAATTCAGTTTCAAATACTTTTAGAAGTCTTTTATTAGAAGTACTTACATCAACTGTGTCATGTCCTAAAATGTCTCCTTAGATGAATTAAAAGTCTTGTCATTTTGATATATATTTAGTGGACTTTTTCAAAAAACCTAGTGCTTCTTGGTTTAAGTAAAGTTTAGAGTTTATCATTATTAACATGAAAATAGAAGTAGTGTTCTGTTCAAACTTCTGGATGGTCCTGCTGCTCCCATCATGCTGAGTATTTTTATTCTTTTCTTTTTTCTGGTTCAGGCAGAATTTTGGAGAAGTCTGTCAGGAAGGTTTAATGTTTTCCAGGTAAACAAGGATTTCCACTCACTGGGGAAACTCATGGCAATACACTCTACTGTTTCCTCAGGAAAATACAATTCTGTTACAAAGATTGCACCAACACTCTTCCATTTACATGCTTCAGGAACTAATATTTATCCACACTGGGTTTTAAGCGGATTTCTATTTCTGATGGTTATAGAACTACAGCATGTTAAAGGTATTGGATTGGAGCTCATTTACAAAGAATAAATGTATTTCTACTGCAGTGCCACAACAAGACAACCCAGTTCTTTTCTGTCCTCTTCTGCTCTGCAGGCTTGCTACTCTCTGATAGATTACTAGAGCTCTTTCTTTCTTCTTACGATACTTCCAAGACCATCTTGGTCTCCTACTTTCTAGTTCGCACCAGCTGCAAACAAATACCTTTTTCTTCTTTTTTCCTTCTGTATTCAATTCACAGTTAAACTTCACCAGTCTCATTCAGATTCTTGAGTGCCTTTTCATACTGACTTCTGTTTATCCACTTTAAGAAGAGAATCATTGAGCTTTCTGTCATTTGGTTTGCAAGGAAGACTTCTGTTATATCTGGAGTTAGTTTCCAAAATTCTTTTTATTACAAAAATGCATTATCTATTTAAACTTGTTCATTAAATCAGAAAAATTGCATGCTAAAATACCACCAGAGTAGTTATGGAGTATTTATCTTCTTGTGGGTTTCTTTGAGATGAGTTGAGGGTCTTGAATCAGTCAGGTCATCTTTTGGGTTTGTTTTGCTGCTGGTTTTTTTTTTTCATCTCCGCTACAATTCAAGCAGATACTCGATCAGACTGTAAAAGCGAAAACTGGTACTGCTCTTTACTGGCAATTGTAAGTCCACTGAGCCACTGGTTCTGGTCAAATGATGTTCCATGTTAAACTGCTTAAGCTTTAGAACTGTAGATGAAGAATTCAGAGACCAGGAATGTATCCTGACATGTATGTGCAAATATACATTCATTGCCCAAAAGCATAATAGATAAAAAATATATGCTCATGACCCTGAAATGCACAATTCTTTTCAGAATAGCCAGTGATGATTGCTCTAGTAGTTTCCTCTTGGCCATTAAAAGATGGTAATTTTCTTTTTTTTCAGTATCTCACTTTTCTATGGAGTCCTGCCTTACGTGACTTTTAGCATTAAATTGCACCACAGTGTTCTTGAAGAAAATAATGCTATTTCAGGCTGTGTAGAGAGAAGTTTAAATCCACTGTGCTTAATTAGAAATATTTGAACTTTGTAAACTTTGAATATTTGATAAAAAATTGAGTGATAACACTGAATTAGCTTTGGTAAATATGAGGTATAACTGAGATGACATAGAAAGTTATTGAACATCACACCAACACAATGACAGTCCAGGTAGTACTTATTTATGAAATAGGCTGGGAAAAAGTACAAACCTCAGCCTTCCTTTCTCTGTCTTGGCTTGGGATATGTGCTCTTTGGTAATGACACATGTGTGTGCCTTTTTCTTATGCAGCTGTGAGAGCTGCAGGTGCTTTCTGAGATGACCCCCAGCTTACAGCCCTGATTGGACAGTGAGCAGAGTGGGAGAGGTCCCTGCTTCAAACCCTCTTTTCTGACAGTCTTCAGTCCTTGCTGTCTTTTTGTATTCTTTTCCTACAATACAAACTGAAAAACAGAATATCGGGGGAGGGGGGGAGCTGCTAATAAAGGAAAGGCTGAGAGAGCTGGGACTCTAACCTGGAGAAGGCTGAGGAGAGACCTTATTAATGATTATAAGTATCAGAAGGGTGGGTTGAAGGAAGATGGAAACAGACTCTTTTCAGTGGTTCTCAGGATGTCAAAATGAGGGGCACTGAGCACAAGCTGGAACATACGAAGTTCCATTCAATATGAGAAAAAACTTATGTGAAAAAACTTGAAAAGTATTCTTACCCTTGTTCTTTCAGCCACTTTGCTTATTCCCTGTAGTATTTTTTACTTAAAGTGAGAGACATCAAGACAGAGTCCCTCTCTTGCTTTGCTCTGACGTTACAGCAAAACCAATACCCAGGTTTTATCTGGCCCTGAGTATTATACTCGTGAGAGAATTTTGCCATCTTCTGTCCGCAGCAATCAGTAGCAGGTGCATGAGGCAGGAACTTCTTTTTGCTCAAAAACTGGAATTCTGGTGTTAGAGATGTTACCCACTGCTTCTTTCATTCTTTTTACCTCCCTTAAAATCTTATTACTGATCTTCATAGGAAGATTTGTGAAGTCCTCCGAGAGCAGTTCTGTTGTTAGGGCAAGAGCATCTGTGGCTGTATAAATCAGTTGGCAGCAGACAACCTGTTGAAAACTGCTCTGCTGAAAGCTGTGAGAGAGTTATTTTTTTAGTGTTCTGATCCAGATTTTTGGGCTTTGCGGAAGCAGGGAATTGTTTTTTGACTCACAGGTGACATAATGCTTTTAATGTTGCCTCTACCAAGACTATTTACATATTTGTGTGTACATGAATAAGCAAAACTATAAATAATGAGACAGTAAAGAAACTGAATGCTCAGCATGGTGAAGTGATAAGAATGAGATAGTAATGAAGCAATGTTCAGTGCAGTGAAGTGTGATAGCTGCCCTTGGTTCTTTGCAGTTCATTGTAGATTGGACAGTAAGTTAAAGGTGTCAAGAAAAATGTCTGATACTTCAAAGAGGAGCTGGGAAAAGCCTCTCTGTAGGGTATTTGTGGCAAATTCTCAGATCATTGAAATCTATCCATTGCTTGGCTTTACAAGAGAGAAAGCTGTTATCACTTGTTTGAGCTAGGGTAATAACATGAGTGGGAAAAAAGTGCATTTAGTGTTACCTTCTCAGTGTGATGCTCTGTGTCTGAATGTGCTGCATTCGGTTCTGAGCAGCTTTAGAACAGTAGGAATTTCAGTCTCGTAGTTGATTGTTTTCAAGTGACACAATGGTTGAAAGAAGTGTGGATTACAAAGAACACTTCACATATCCTGGGGTAAAATTACAGTTTTTCAGTTTCCGTATTTCCCCGTACAAATACATTTTAAATCTTAGCCCTTTGAAACAAGGATAATTGTAGATTGTAGGGTGCCTAATTATTAAAAACCAGAAATATTTTACTTTAAAATTCAGACTAGTTGTTTTATTTGGTCTTGCCAGGCAAGAACACCTTGCTTCTTTCTCTGTTAATGAAATCTTTTTCACAATTTTTTTCAAATTTTCAGTTTTTATCTTTTAGTGTAGGAGTTGTGATTCTAAGCACAAATTTACAGCATTAGTCTTGAACTGTAAATAGTTACGCAGATGGTTGTCTGTGTTATCGTGAACATCTAATTTGAAGTATGAGAGGGTATTTCTGCCAATAAAGCTAAGTATAATTGTGACTGCTTGCATGAAGGTGCCAGTTGTAGAGAAATACATATTCAATTAATTTTGTGTAACCAGCTCTTTTGATACTGATTAAGTTATTCATAGAGCAAGAGGTGAAACTACAGCTACAGGAAAAATAAGTGGCTCTTTATATTAGGAAAAGAACAGTGAACAAAAATAAATTCTCTTTTAAAAATTATTAGGATAAACAAGCCACTGATTTTTAAGAGTATATACCACTAGAGTGAAGGGCCATCATGGCTTCCACGTCTCCTGGAAGATCTCTTGGCTTTAGTTAAATATAAGTTAACTGGCTAAGTTACAAGAAACTTGGTGAAATTTAGAAGAGGTTGGGAAAATTTGCATTTCCCTGACTTTAAACTTCGTATGTTAATGAGTAAGTTTTCACAGGGCTAGTGGTTAAAGGGCTAGTGCTCAAAGTGCTAGAACTTACTAAAGATATTCAGGTACTGTGAAAGGAAATTTCTAAATGACTCTCCTATAATTATTAGTAAAACTATGCCTGCTCAATTTCAGAAGATTATAATTTTTTTTTTTCAATAATAAAAATGCTATTAATTTAAAATTTTAGGAAAATATTTGTGTATTTAGATACTAGGTGTACTTCTGCTGAATGTATATTTTTTGTTCTTTTTTTGGTAGTCTCGTTAAACATGGGGATGTGTGCTTGGATGCAGATGAATGCCCATGTTCATGGAAAGGAAAGGAATACTTTCCAGGTGATAAAGTAATTTCTTCCTGTCATACATGGTAAGCAGAGATCTATTTAGGTGATTTTTTCATTTCAGTTGTTTGTTTATAGATTGATTATTCTTTCATGGTTTTTAATTGTAGCTTTCACACCAGATTCTGGTAAATCATCTACCCTAATTTTGTATTTATATTTGTTTGAAGAGTTTTTAAAGGCACATTTACTTAGGGTTTTTTTGTTTCAAGGAGCATTTACATAACAAAATAACAGCTATTTGGGATTTTGTTTTTTTTTCTAAGAAAAGCTTGGTTTAGGAATATTATTTTTTTAACTATTGAGGTAATCTGAACTAGTGTTCCTTGGCCAATGTTCCTAAAGTACAGGTAAAATCATTCAAATATTGTCATGTGAGTGATATTTATTAAAGCTTTTTACTTATGTATTTGCACATCTGTCACTGAATCTGAGCAGTCTGAGAACCCAAGCGTAATCCCATGGCCATAAGTATATACCCACTACAATGATAAATTAAGGAGTGTACTGAGCAACATCAGGTACTGAGGCATGATAACAGATAAATTGGTTGTTAATTTTACACGCGTGGATAAGATAACTGATGAATCAATCAGCTTTAGAAGGGAGTGTTCTAGTAGACAAGAGTTGATAGGATCACTCAAATACATGCAGAAATGTGTTCTGTTTACTGCCCAGAGTTGTAAATGCAATATATAAACTATAGCTATGTTACTCTGTGAAGTTTCCTTGAGCACTTTCAGTAGAACATGGTACACTGCTTTTTTTAAGCTTCACAAGAGCTAAGATGTGACAATATACCACACCTGCATGATCCTGAAACAAACTTGTTTCTTGATGGCCCCTACCTATTTTCTTCTCCAACCACTGCTGAATGGTGCAAGCTGGCGCTAAGTCTTAACTAGAGCCTCAGAAAAGGCAGCAGTACTGTCAAGCCTCTAGATATTATGGTAGTGGTGTAGCCTCCAGCTTTCCTGCAGAGCAGTTCTTTCCTTTTGCCCCCCTCTTTTAGCTTACCGGGAACTTTTAACTGGTGTCACCTGGTAAACTATTGCTCCTGGCCTGCACAGCTCAGTATAGCCTAGTGTGGTGAAGGCTTGTCCAGTCAGCACTAATCACTGCCTTGTCTGGATGTTGTTGCCCCCTCCAGCCTTGTGCTGACTGCCTACCTCTGCCTCTCGTCAGGTCCTCAGTATCTGCTCTAGAAGATATTTGTAGCCCTTTGGTCGACTGGTGAAGCAACTTACAAGCCATCTCCACTGGGCAGGCAGGTAAAGCGACCCGGGTTATTCACCCCCTTATTTTCAAAGGCCTCTCCAATTGGACCTGGTGTGGGATTGCTTACATCAGAAAGAACTATTAAATCCCATTTAATCTGTATGAGACTTCACCAAAGGCAGCAGCAGTGCAGGCAGAAAGGCATTTTTTTCTGAGGCCAGGCCCTTTAATTCTGGTACAAATCCTTCAGGTTGTCATGGCTTCTCTAGTCTTCTATGTCCAGAAGCAAAGACAAATTAAGTGATAACGGCTTTTTGGCAATCAGTTGTCCGCAGACAGATGGGAAGTCTTCAACACACTCTGCTTGATACCAAACGTGTAAAGTCGTTGAGACTGTGTGTGTGGGCAGGGGTGTATTTGATATGTCAAGGGAAATACGCAAATTTGCTTGTGCAAAGCACGAGAATACTACTGAGTGAACAAAGGCACTCATAGCAGTTATGATGACTTCAGTGTTACTTTGTGCACAAAAATACTGATACCAAATATCATCTTATTTACTTCTGCTGTAGTATTAACATCATAGCTATTAATCCGGTTTGTCTATTGAACAATAAAATGGCAAATAAAATAATTTCTTAAATTGGTAAAACTACCAGCAAAGTGCCAGGAACTTTTGACCCAGGCTCTGGGGTCTGGCTGAATTGTAGCTCTAGGTTTTCCAAGTTTAGTTTTCAATGCAACTGCCTGAAATTGTTAGTGTGTGCTGGCTAGATTAAACACAAAATGTTGCTACACTAACTGAAGGTATCGGTGCAGCATTTTGGTGCTGCGTTGGGCACGGGAAGCCAGGTGGTGCAGTTAGCTATGCTCATATGTTGAGACTGTTGAGCAAATGATGGTTGTTTCTGTGGTCACCTGAATCGGGCCTTCTGTGTTCTCAAACCAATACTCATTGGAGATACTTTTTAAAAAAAAACCTAGGCAAAGTTTGGAAAACACCAGTAGTTCTGTTTTTCCAACTATGACTCTCTAGATTCTGATAACTAACTGGTAGCTTCCTTAGTATGAAACAGGACATTGGGTACCTCTTAAGCCCTTTCTTCTCAGTGGAAATGGGTTAAGACTCCTGAAAAAGAAAGCATGCAAAGGAGCTCCCTACTCGTTACATGTTAAGAAATGTTTCTGCACAAGTCCCTGATAGATCAGCAGGTGGAGGAGGATTTGAAGAGGCCAAGAGTAAAACTAAAACCTCACATCTCAGAGGGAGCATGAGAAACAGCACTTACTCTTTTGGTCCAAATATAATTTCTTCTATTTGCCTCTCTCTCTCTCGGCTTGGTTAGGTTCCTCCTTTAGGTACCACTTTGAGGTGTCTAGAGTTAGCTCCTATTGCTATCTAGTTTGGGTTTGGTAAAGTGAATACTTCTCACATGTTGTACTTTTGACTTCTGTTAGACGTGTGCTTAGTGTATTTACATATGTGGTTATACAAAGCACAAGCATATCAACGGGCCATATCAATGATGGGATAAACGGAGCATTGGAAAACTACTTCAGGTTGCAGTGAGCTACATACTAAGGGAGCAGAAGGAACCATGACACTACTTGTGGATGGTGTTGCCTAGATTTTCTAGATAATTGCTGCTTTATTGAAAACAGTAGTGTTCTGATGCCATGATATCAATATGATCAGAAAAGAAAAAGCTATATCAGCAAAAAAGTTATACTGACAAAAAAACTTCATAATGCTTGGTGTTTCAGTATACGAGACGCCTAACGTTAGTCATTTATAAAATATTTCTGTAAGTCAAATTAATGCTTTAGTTGTAAAATGTGAAGCATTCATTCTCTCAGGAAATTCAAAATTTAATATTTTGAAAATAAAATTTAATTTCAAAATTTAATATTTTGAAAACATAAATTCAAATATTTTGAAACATTAAATTTTGAAAAAATTTAAATATGTGCCAAAATTATATTACATGCTGTATCTACTTTAACCTATGCTTATAAATATAGGTGTAGCATAGCTATACCAGGGCAGCAGTTCTTTTCTCTTTATCAAGGGAAGTTTTTTAATTGCCCAGGTCATTTAGGAACATAAAAAATAACATTTTAAAATGACTTGTGGATATAGGAACTGAAATTCTATCCATTATTTATATAATCTTATGTCATTTCTGAAGAGTTTTTTAGACTTTAAGATGGTGATGCAGAAACAGACACAGTATTTGGTGCTGCAAAACCTCACTGTTAGGCAGTTACAAAGCAAAGGTAACTTGTAAAGGTCTGAACAGTCACTTGGTAGGTGTGTGATAAAAGCATTTTGGTGCTTGAGGTGGACACAGACAGAACTTTTGGAAGCCCCTAGACAGTTAGTCTAGGGTTCAGGGATGATAACACCCAGGCATCTGGTTAAAAAAAAAAAAGATGAAAAAAAAAGCGCCCAACAACTCAAACCATGATTCTTCGAAGGAACCTGAGCACCAACATAGTGCTATGAAATTTTTTTCTTTGTATTTCTGTGAAATTCCCATTCAAGCAGAAAGTGAATAAAGACTGAGTAATAGGACACCACTTGTTGATTCTAGGATTCAGCTCTTATAGAAACAAATGTTCTGTGAGAAGTTGAAAAAGAAATCTTCCTTTGTGGCACATTATTGATGTGAGTTACTAGAGAATAAATCATATTACTTTGGGTGACATTTTTTGTTTTCTTGTTTCAACAAAAGAAATGCCCTTTCAGTATCTATATTCTTTTGCAATCTCTAAATTTTAACAGGAAGAAACACAAACCGTCTGAGTTCAATATGTAGTCCTCCCCTCCCGCCCAATAATCAATTTATATAGGCTGTTGCTATTTAACAGTTCAAATTCTTTCTTGCTTCTGTCCACAGTCATCATACTTGCATGACTCTGGTTTTGCTTCTCAGTGCGATAGCTGTATTCGTTTGTCTGTGGTTACAGTTGATGTTACCATTATTGGTCATACATTTTTTCAGCATTTGCCAGCATGGATCGTTTCAGTGCACCTTCCAACCTTGTCCATCCATGTGTACTGCGTATGGGGATCGGCATTACAGAACGTTTGATGGACTAACTTTTGACTTTGGTGGAACGTGTAAGGTTTACCTAGTTAAGGTGAGACATTTCTAAAGCCTCTCAAAAGCTGCATTTAAAAACTACCTGTTAAATACTACCCTTCTACTTATTTGCTCTCTGTACATTTTGAGCCCTACATACTGTTTCCTAAGCTTTGATGTTGCTTGGACCTTGAATCATGCATAAACTAATAATTGCACACTGAAGTTTCTGGTAATTAAACTATGTAACAATATACATTTTTATATTACTATATTTAAAAGTGGTTATTTCTTTTTTCTTCAGGGTACTTCTTCAACCAGTCTTTCTGTTATTATAGAGAATATTAACTGCTTTAACACTGGAATCATTTGCAGGAAAAATGTTTTCATTACTGTTGGAAAATCTTTTTTAATATTTGATGATGAAACTGGAAACCCAGTAAGTTTCAGTCTTTAACACAGATTCAAAAGGTATTATATGTACTTCTGAGTGTTTTTTCCTTCCATTAGCAAATGCTTACTGTGGCATTTATTCCCTTATTTCAAGGAGTTGCTCCACAGATATTTATACCTATCCATACATAAACAAAGCAAGGGACCTAAGACTAATTTTTTTACCTCCCAGATGAACCATTAGCATTTTAATTTTCATTCCAGTTGCTGTTATCCTTCCTGTAAATTTTATAATCTTTTTAAAGTATAAGAATCATAAAAATACAGTGCAGTTCACAATCAAAATCCAGACCACTTTTGTTTAAGCATTTAAACATATCCCTCTGGTTTTGAATTTCTGTCTGAGAACTGTGTCGTTTGTCTTATTTAGGTATTTCATTTCCTGTCAAGTGAATGTTTTGTGACATTTCTTCCATTATAAGCTGTCTTGTTTAATTTTGAACAGAGCTTATCTAGTTACATAGAAGAACCACAAAAAATGCAGTTATGGAAAGCTGGATTTTTC
>VZTM01017975.1:0-13146 GCA_013400555.1 Jacana jacana
ATTTCAATGACAATAAAATAGGACAAATAGGGAGATCTCAGCACTATAACAAACAAGGTAAAGACTTGTTTCGTTCCTTTTCCCTATGATTAGTCATTCCAGCTTCTCTCTAACTGGGAGTGGAAGACATCAGAAATTTTGCATAACTCAAAGAGGAAGAACAGTGTTCTTTTAGCTTAAACCCAGAGCATGTTCCACTTGTCAATTATCCAGGTTGGTCCCCAGTCCGACTTCCTGCTCTCAGTAGCATCAAGACCATTCAGACCAGACTATTCAGGGCTTTGTCCAGTCAAGTCTTGGAAAGTTCCAAGTATGGTCATTGCACAGGCTATTGGACAAATCTAGCTAAGTGCTCAACTGTCCTTGTGAAGAATGCAACAGTTCTTGCTGTTTCTAGACTTGAAGAACTGCAGTCTGATGGAAAATTAAAAAAAAAGTAGAGAGCTTCTTTGCTTACTTTCATAATACTCTGTAAGAAACATAACAGCAATCTGCAAGTACCTCCAGGTTACAAAGAGGAGTGATTTACTGAGGTGAATGTGGGGAACATGTCAAAAAAAGAGGTAAAAGCAGAATATCTGTAATAAATACATGGGCAAACTTCAGAGAGCAAGCTGGAACAGCCCATATGCATTTCTGTCTGCCAATTTCCCCATTGCTTGTAACACAATCACTCTTTTTTAAAAATTCTTTTCTTTTCTTTTTGTGCTAAAGAGGAGAATATTCCTTATCAGGAAGGGATCAGCCCAGGTAGGAGGTGGCCTAAACAACCCAAGTCATCTTCTCCAAAGTCTAACCTGTAACAGTATGAGCCATAATACACCCAAGCCACAGAGTAACATACATAACACGATCAGATACACCAATGTGACATTCCCATCTGGTAATAACAGTTAAATCAATTAGTACTGACAAGAAAATACCACAGAGTAACGTATTTGAATCAAGTAAACTATCCTTTTGTGTTGCTGGCTTCAGTAGGAAAGAAGTGAAATCATCTTTCACTTGCATTCCAGCTTCTATCTCTACAACTCTGCAAATACTGGGAAAGTGATCAAGAATTCTTCATTAGCTAGATTTGTATCACAGCCCTACGGCCAGATGGGTAACACCCAAATCCTTGATAAATATGGAAATGAAATACTTAACAGAAAAACTGAATTCAGTTCCACTACTTCTGCAAACGTGTAAAAGTCTGGTTTGGAAGCTTTTCTGTAGTGTGGACTATAAATAGCAACTGTAAAATCTACAGAAGTAGAAAGCATGTGTCTAAAGCACTTTATTTGACCCTGTTTTACCAAAAATATCCTTACTTCCTGTGCTCAGTTTAATCCATCACAATCTACAACCATTTCAGCTGTATAATCCAACACTTATCCTACACATTTGTGTGAGTTCATGTACTGAGAACATTAGGAAGAAAGGATTTCTTAACAGCCTCTCAAACAACATTTACAGGGATTATGGTTCTTCAGTCCCCCAGTAGTGCTAACCTTACATTTTTGTCTTATTTCCTCAGTATGAAGTTCAATTACAAAGTTTCTAACATTAGGAAAACACCGTATTTTTTGAAAACACAGAATCCCCTCCTTAACAGCCAGGATCAGCTTGATTTCAGCTTCCCTGTAACCAGCATCTCAGCTTCCTGCTCCTTCACAGTAAGCAAGCACAGAAGAATACTTGCAGTATCTAATGGGGCAACCTGGTAACTAAATTAAATATGATAAAGGAAGGGGATTTTAGACCAACTATGTAAATAATCATAATTAAAACATTCAAAGCAGAAGTTTCAAACAGGACAACCTCTGTGGTTTCTTCACCCTCAGGGATAACCAGGTATACTTTTTTTACCAGTGTATACTTTTTTTCTTTATCCTTTCTTTTATACTTTTTAATTTTTCTTTTTATTGTTTATTATATTATTGTTATTGATATNTGGGGAAGACTTACCCCAGGCACTTAAAACACTCTCCTCTTGGGACTTTCTTAGGAGATTGAAATGAGTTTATACTTTGGCCAGTGTTTTATATGATTGCACAGAAGCAGTATTAATCACCATTCAGTGTGGTGAGTTCAAACCTGCAGTTTTGTACACATTCATTTTTATCTCTGAAAGCACTGGAATTTCACCCCAGGGGAGGACCATAGAGGACTAGGATTTACCTTTAGGATTTACTGGAGCCCATGATTATGAAAGAGAGCTGCTTTTGTATTTGCAGCAGCAACTTTCCTGATATATAGTGAAAAAAAATGCAGAGATGTGGTCAAAGATCTTGATATGTACCGGGCAATACATTTCCTTTCTTAGGAAAGCCCACCAGTGTGCCTTTGAAAAGATGAAATTTAAGAGGTAAATCTTTATTCAGCGACCTGAAATGCTGGACAAGAAAATTTGAAACAACATAAGAAAACCTGTTACAAAATGCTAAGGATGTCCAAAAGTTCCAGATTACCACAGTAACATAAACAAGCTGCAGCATTCATAATGTGGTCCACTTAAGCACACTTCTCAAACTATTTACAGTGTCTTGAATCCTAACTACGTTAACAAGGCTAAAACCACATCAATAAAATTCTACTTGCCAAGAGTTTATACAGAAGCTGCATCCATTGATGGTGAAATATCCCCCTCCGTACACGTGTACATAAATGACTCTACCACACAGAGTTGAATGGAAAATATGCTGCAATTTTCCCAAATTCTCTCCCACAAGTTAAGATACATGCACATGAACAGGAAAAATAATAGATATATTGACTGGAGATGTTGTAGGCTTTCACATAGGCTTATGTTTTCTTCCATTTCAGCATTAAAACGATCCCACAGTTGATCTAATCGCTGTCTCACTGTGCTTGAGCTTCTTAGAAGTAACTGGAACACCTCACCCACATCAGCAAGCTGCAACCACTAGCACATGTAGGTACCCTGATGTAGGTGCAGCTGACTCACATTCAAAGAAAGATATCGTGAGACACACTCCATGACAGCCCCAAATCAGCCTTGATTTTTACCTTTTATTCTTTCTTCCTCTGGAGATGTTCACTTTGAAGCTTCCACTTTTCAATGTCTTTGAGTAGTTTATTAAGCTTGCGGCTTACCTGTGCCATACAATGTGCCCCAGTACCACAATGACTACACACCATGTATGCATGCATGTGTGGATGAACATAACAGACTCAGTTAACCTGGATAACAGAGAATCAACTTTATATTCTCTTCTAGAATGTGTTAGGGTCCTAGAAACAAAAATGAAGCTTACACAGATCTGTAAGCTAAAACTTCATGTATACTTTTCACATATATTAGAGGGCAGTAGGTTCAAGCCAAGAGAGCAATATTAAACAATCCCAGAAAAAGCATACTTCGTTATGTGCCTATTCTAAGATTATTTCAGTTTCACCTTACTCATCAAGTTACATCTTTTCTCAGGACTTTGCAACCTTTTATCCCTTTTTTATTTATCTGGTCTCATGGCTGACTCAGCTTCCAGCAAGAGGTTGGACTAGAGATCTCTTGAAGTCCCTTCAAGCCTGAATCTTTCTATAATCCTATGATTCCAAAAGGAATGGCATCTTTATCACCTTTTGATCACCCACCTCTCCTACAAATTCTGAAAACTCCACAAATGTTCAGCCTGCACAAGTTAATCATTTCAATTTGAAAGATAACAAAAACTCCTCCCTACTAGAGACAGGTCTCCACTTTGGGGTCTACAAAACCGAACACAAATTTGAAACTCCAGAATCACTACTTAGGATTTAGAACACTATGATAAAGAAATTATTTCTTTTATCTATATCTGGTAATTACCATAAAATAGTGTGATGGTGAAAAGCTCCTTATCTAGCACCATTCTGCCCATATTACACCTAGCATAGTTTGGCCCTGATCTACACTATTCAGAACAAGTAACACTTTCCAGCTAATAGTTCCAGCTAATAATGCCATGTGTAACTCACTTCATTTGATTTAAATACCTATTACACCAGTTGCCTGCAGAGAGGTTAAGAATCATGATCTTTCCTGATATGCGCAGATCAATTAGTTATTCCACTATATTTTTTCATGCTGGAGTTCAAACTGCAACAAGTTATGTTTTTTCCATGAGGCACCTCTTTGAAAAAGCCCCATGACCATACCAGGAAAAACACAGTTTCACAGTCTACTGAGAGACTGATCACTCCCACGCAGATCCTTTCCCTGGAGTCTTGCTGCACAAGTTAGGACTGCCATAGTACTGCTGCCTTTCAGCCTTGGCTGGCAGGGCAGAGACAGAATCTCCCCTTCGGCTGGGAAGAAACAGCTCTTTTGTCAAGTTAGAAATAGGATTTCAGTTAAGGAAAGCTCATAAAGATTTTTGTGGCAAGAACTATGCTTACCTCCTGGACAATGCCTCATGGTCATTTTACACCGTCTGGATTCTGCAATGGTTGGGCATGGTATCGTGTCTTTCGCTGGCTTTTTCACAATTTGCCTTGTTCTCGTTTCCAGGCCCCACTTAAATCCACATGTTTTGTTATTTCTGCTGCAAGTTCCCCACTCACTCCACTGACCCACTTCACAGCCTTCTGATAAAGCAAAAGAAAACATGAGTTAGCGAATCTTCTGGGGTTTATATCTACTTTTTCCTTTTTTTTTTTCATTAGCAAGAATATACTAGTAGAACACACCACTTAAAAGCTGTACTATCAACAAGCAAAAACAAAACCAAAATTAAAATACTTTATGGAATCTAAATATTTTTAGCTGACATCAACCTGAGCATAAAAACATCAGACTATCCATCTGTCTGTATGGACATCATGTCAATACCAAAAGCCCTATCCTCGTGAGATTGCTTTTTATTTTTCTCTTTGTAAAAAATAAATCCTGGATTTAGACAAGAGTCCACTTTCCCTCTCTTCCCCATCATAAAATGCAATTAATAGCCTTGAAAGAAATAGTCTGTTCTAACACAATTCTCAGGCTTCAAGACAAAACACCAAATTGTGAGACTCGACAAATATTGTGAGAACTGCCAATGCTGGCTTAAAAGTTATACAGTACATTTCTACCAAAAACACTTATTTGGTGGTTTATGTTCTTACTTGCCAATGGCAACGCAGGGAGCTGTGGAGAAATTAAAAGTGAATTTGAAGCCCAGATGTCACAGGAATTCAATCTGCCCTGGTCCTAGATTCTGGTCTTGGCAAAAGGCAAAATGAGCAGGCAGTTTTACGAGGATGGGAATCCAACAAGTATGTCATTGACTAAAAGTTCTAATGCAAAACCTGGCCTTCCTGACATTCAATGAAACCTGAGTTATAAATCTTCAAACATAGCAATTTACAGTTAAGAGGGCAGAGCATTCTGCTGCAGAACAATGGAGAAAGTTTGGGAATAATAACAATAATAACAACAACAATAATAATATGCAGACACACTCCATCAGTGAATATTTCTTGATAGAAAATACTAAGCATCACCTTAAAAATAGTATCGTAAGTATTGAATGCAGCCACCTGGCCAAAGGTGGCTTCAGCAGCAGTGCTGCTCTGGAAGACTCACCCACACATTCCATAAGCTCTTCCAAGGCTGCAAATCCAGGGGGGCATCCTCGGAAGCAGCGGCCTCTGTGCGAGTAGAAGCCAGTTTTGCATTTGGTACAAAAGTCTCTGCTAAAGCAGGAGTCGCAGTTTTCTATCCTGCATCCTGAATCAAAAGGACCATAAGGAACAATGACACAGCAAAGTTAGGGTGAGCCTAAAAATTAAAGGATTTGCAATGCAACAAAATAGCAAAACTGGAAGTGCTATAATGAGGAATACTGCAATCCTGAAATTTGCTCTATAAGAGAAATGACAATTAACAGTAATTACCGCATGTTCTCCTATATCCATTTAATTCTATTTTTAAAATCAAAACTGTAGATAAAACCTGTAGTTAAAGTCATATTTGTGTTAATTACATCGTTTTGGAGAAAATATGTTCATTGTAAATTATTCTTCTGTTTAAGTGATTTTGAGGACAATGAGGTGTGACAGATTATTTCGGGAAATATGAGTGCGTTTTATGGACTGTATTCAGTGTATTATTTACCACTGCAAGTAGGGTACTTTTTTTTTTTTCCCCATGAGTTGACCCTATAAATAGCTGAATGAATGCTTTTATGTGCTATGTCTGATTTCCATATCTACACAGATGCATGTGCTACCATGCGAAAAAACTCATTGTTTTTGGATATAACTCTTTTTCATTATTAATCAAGTAATCCATAAAAAAAATAGCCATTAGTAAATTACTAAAAGACATAAAGCTATAATCAATAGCTATAAAATACTATTGCCTTTTGAAATACTGAGTTTCTCTGAAATTTTAAGAGAAATAGGGATTACAGACTCAGAAGCGGACTGTTCAGAAAAATCCTCTTCCATACCAAAACACAGCAACTTAGAAGTGAACTAGATATCAACAATTATATGCACACCTGAAAAGCAGAAATACTTATATGGAGGCTTATGTAAGTCACTCATACATACAAAAAATGCCAGGGGAAAATGTTCCAAAGATTAAAAAGTAAAAGCCTTTATATTTGGAATAGTAATGAACACTTCAAAGTTGATTTAAATAATCTAACCCTTCAGCTAGCATATTTAACTTGTATCAGCTACATTAGCCGTATCCTGTCTTCAGCTATGTGAAGTCACAGCAGGCTCTATTTGTTATTCATTTCATGCAACAATATACCAATCTTTTTGGTCACTTATTTCATTTATTCTTCATTTGTTTCTAAAGAAAAAAAAATCACAAACAATAAGGTCTTCTGAAATAACTATTGGCAAATACACCCTAACGACACTTCAAATTTAGCCAATCTTTATAAAACAGATTTTAATACTTATTCTCGAATAGCAGGCCAAAATAAGGCATACCATAACACTTAAACTGGGTGGCAGTGGTAAATTATTCTTTGTTAGCAATTAGGGAAATATGAGGCTTTGTGGATCAGATTTCTTAGAGCATTGGACAATAAATTAGGCAGACTCCATGAAAAGAATAAAAAAAAATAAATAAAAAAATCAGGCTCTGGTACACCTTCCTTTGTTTGGAAGGAATGCAAACATCAGTATGAAGTCTTGCACTGCCAAAGAGAGGTTCTGCAAGATCTCTTTAGACACAACCACACATAACCTGGATACTACCAACTCCAGTGTCCAGCATCATCTCTCAAAGGGGCTTTTAGAACTTGCTTTCATACAAGCAGCAGAAGTTGGGCTTCTTAGCTTAATTTATAGGAAATTTCCAAGAATGATAATTTCATTTTCATGAGGGTTGAACCAATCTCCAAAGACCGGGAGATCAATGCCCATACAATGACTCTGCAAATTCTTTCTCCAGATTAATGTGTCTGCAAGGTAAAACATTAAGGTGAGCTGCTCTGGAGATGTACTGCAAAAGTTAGTTGTGAATCTGGTTTGTTACAGATGTATTGCAAGTATTTATTACTTGTAATGCTTGAATCAAATATCCTGTGTGTTTAAATATTCAGAAAAAAAAAAACCAAAACAACAAACATTTGCCTCTTGCCCACCCACACAAGACAGTTTGAAAAGACATCAAGGTTTTCCCAAATCATTTAGTCCAATGATGAGGAGCAGAACAAAAGATGAAAAGAAAAATTAGCGTCATGTGACCCTCCCTTACATCCAAGCAATGCAAGTATATTTTTGAAATAATATTTTAACTATTGCTTTCAAAACATTTTTAGGAGTAACATGGTTAAAGTATACTCCCTGTGAACTTTTTTTGGTGGAATAGGGATTAAATGAAAAATTTTCAGTACAAGTTGCCTTTTTATATCACTCTTTTGGGGTTTTTTGTTTTGATAACACTCTTACCAGGCAAAAACCTGCCTTACGCTGGGGATTCCCTCCATACAGCCATCGCTATTATAAATGCACATATGTGAATACCCCAAGGAAAGAAGACCAAGACACTTGAGCATAGCTAAGATTTTAGACCCAAGGAGCTCTTTAGAAGAAAGAAATAGATATTGCATAACCCACAGTATTCTTCAGAAATACTTTGATTTCATTTCTCTAAAATAAAGAGACAATGGTGCCCACTAGAGGTTTCCAGATAGACAAGGATAAGTGCCTGAGATTTTAGAAGCAGCAAGGAGAGGGAGCCTAGAAGTGTACGTTTTGGAGGCATGGGCAAAGATTAAATTGGTGTTAAGGGTAGAGGTGGTTGATAAATTCAGTCATACAGAAGAACCTCAAAGAGTGTTCACATACCTTTGGCAGGCCTATCACACCTGCAGGGCAACAATGACAAGGCTGGAAACCTAATCTTCAGAACCTGAGAGTGAAGAAGTAAAGGGTGCTTCAAAGCTCTGTTTCCTACCAGACCTTAAATGCCTCCTATTGCTCCTTAGCATCATGTCTCTTTATATCCCCCTGGCCCTACTAGCCTCTCAGGACCTCTCAGACTCATTGCAACACTGCAGCTCTTCTAGCACAATCTCCTATTTTCTCTCCAGTGTTTCTGTCTTGGGAAAGTCAGAGTCAAATATTTACCTCCATCCTTCCAATTGAAAGGTATAGAGCATCCTAGAAAGCCAGTCCCATATGAAGGCTGCGCATCTGCCTCTGGTACCATCCTCACATAACTGGACTGAAAAAAGCACCTAGGAAGGCTCAGAGCAATCTGCTTGCAAGGCACAGCCTATTTCCAAACAGACGACATTTTTTAAAGTGTTACACAATACTTCCCACAAAAGATGTGTGTAAATGCTAAAAGAACAACATTCTGACCTCACTGAAATCCATGGCAAAGGGCCTAATTGCTTCAGCAAGGGCAGTTTTAAACTAAAAGTTTTAAACTTTCTTATCCCATCAGATAGACCAGAGCCCATTACTTTAATGGGCAAAATTATTATTAAAAACATTAAAGAGATACAATCTTTCATGATAAATGCATATTTATAGAATGAAAAGTGAGAACTGAAGAAGAGCGGTACTCCAAAAGGTAGCTTTTCTAACATTATAGTAGCCTATTTTCAATCTCAAACTGTCACAGAAGTGGTTATAAATTCACAGTTCCATGACTTCACCTCTCAGGGGAAAGGGTGGAAGAGATGTCACTACTTTCTCTGGTGAAGCTAAGCCAGGCTGAAATTAGACAGAAGTGCTCTGCTCAAATATCTTCAGTATTTAGATGAAACAAAATTAAGCAACAACTTGTCCCTTTGGTACAGCTCTGAAATGTCGATTCATTGGACAAGATATATACCTGCTCCAATGGAAAGTCTATTGATTCTGTACAGTCTCTTAATTTATGCTGACAGGACAGTACGAATTTGATTGACTGACATTTCAGTGCAGCACAAGGGTAAATTATAGTATGCAAAGGTGCCTCCATGCTTGAGAGAAGTTACAAAGTATGTTCAAGAAAGAAACATTATCTTCATGAGCTAATATTGTGTCTCTCCTCAGTCAATGACCAGGAAACCTACAGAACTGAAGGGCCAGATTCTTTGGTTGGTCTGTAGAGGAGAAAAAGGAAAATAATATCGTAATATTTCCATCAAAAAAAAAACCTTGTCAGAAAATAATCTAAAGACAGAAATTTAAAACATCTTTGACTTTGCTTACTGAAAGAGTGGCAAGGACTTAGGAGCTAAACTCCACTTTTCCTTAATTTTCAGTTAGTTCTAGCACCCCAGAGCACTTCAAGAATAATTTTCTTCTGAAGTGCTTTCACACATGCACCAGATTTTTTAAAAAGTCATAGCTATGAACCATGTTTCAGTCAAGGTTAAGGCAATCAGTCTGGTCTGTAAGAAGCGCATTTAGCATTTAGCTAGCCAGAAATAAAATATTTGTATTTAGTCTTCATAATGTCATTTATATCTTCCAAGCATTTCTCTGCCACTTATTTAAATAGCATAAAAAAAATCAAATCTGACTGACAGGCATGAAATTTACAATATTTATAGAAAACTACATAAATGGTGCATTAAAGAGTTCTGGAAGTAGAAAGTTCAGATTATGAATAATGCCCAAATTAGAGATACATTTTAAGCAGATGAATCACAGTGATATTACAAGATCTTCCTGGCCTGCTTTGGCTTCCTGACTGCCATGATAAACCACTCTTGCTTATTCTTCTTTTAAAATAAGCATTAAAGAAATGACACACTTGTATTTTAAAAAAGAAATCAAAAGTCCAGGAATTCAAATACAAATCCAGACATTGAATTAAGTTTAGACCCAGGAACATATGCTTTTTCTCATAAAAAAGGAGTATGTGCTCCTGTAAACAGCTTCATTCTGCACTACGATTGGAGAAAACAAAACGTTACCAAAACAAACAGTATCCTTCTCTTGTAAAACTTATTGCAAGTTTATAAGGTGAGGCAGAATAAGATGAATTGTAGAGAAATAACTTATTTGAAGTTCAAAATCAAGTATAAAATGCTCCATATTGAGATCCATGTGCTTCATATTTTAACGTACCTTAACAGGAAGGTTTTATTATATTAGCTTCTCTCACTAAGTGGAACATGATGAATTTTCCGGTCATTTCTATTTTTACTGATTTGCATAATCTTGAAAAATACACATAAGCATTATTTTGCCTTTGTGAAAGATCCCTATTCTGTAGCATCTCATTGTCACATTGTTTCTTTTTAAATATGATCAATATGATTGAATATTCACCCATAACTACCTTCATAATAAAGATAATTTTTAGTACATGAAGTGGAAAATACAGCTGGTCAGCTCCCAGGGACATTAACAACAGCAATGATTCACAGCAAGTTTGCTCCATGTGAAACACAGACACTGGTGAAGAGCAGTTGAGTATGGGAAATGGAAGGCAAGAACACCTGAGAGGATCTGTGTGAGTGGAAACCAGCAACCAGCACCGCAGGAAAGACATCTGTACTGAACTGAACACCTTCGAGACGGAGAGATAATGGTCATGTTTTGCAAAGGGAAGCTGCAGACCAAAGGAAATGTAGCATTCCTAAATTTAAGACCTCAGTAGTCTTTGCACTGAAATTTGGTTCTTGCTTGAGGTGCATTTAAGAAGACAATGTAAGAGGAGATGATGATCCGCTGCAGTCAGGGTTTTCCTTTTGAAAGTCAAAATCAGTCTTTCCATAATTTCAGAGGAGACTGAGATCATAACGTATGAGATTCGTAATCCTGGGGTGTGACAAACTAACTGTTGCTGGGTCCAAAGCACCTACTTTGCTTTCTCCCACTGAGTTCTGACTCAGCTCCCTTCTCTTCTTGCATTAGATCTGTCTCTTGCAACCCAGAATCTCCTAACCCTACCTGACCTGACTGTCCTCACGCCCATCACACTCACACTCCTGTCCCACCTCTCTGCTGCTCAGTAAAACATCACTGATGATTTAACTTCACACTGCCATCCTGACATGTCCATTGTCACTCCACATCAGTCTGCCACTAACCCACACCACCTTCTGTGCTAATCTCCTGCATTTCCTGAGCTGCGAGAGACTTCAAAAATCCAGACAGACTACACTTTTCATAACTTACCCTGTGCATGTGCCCTCACAAGGGCAAAAGAGGGACAAAGACTCTGCTAGTGCTAACTAGAATAAGAGACAGGGACGAGGTGTTGAAGAAAGCTATGATGTCAGCAGTTTTTGTAGGGGATGAGTATCAGTTGGACAACCAATGGAAAGAGCAGACGATCCACTGCAGTCAGGAAATGTCTTTTAGGAAAGACATTGAGGAGACAGTAAAGAGAGGAGAAAAATCATAAGCAAAGGAGCTTTAACCTACAAGGGAACAGAGCTAGTTCTTTAGCCGCCTAAGCAAATATGGTTTAGGTAGTTGCAGATTAGTTTTTTGTTATTATTTTCACTATGCTACAAACAAAAATTTTTAAGCTACAACTTTAGCAGGGGCTGAGCAAGAGGGCTGAGCAAGAGTGGTACACACAGGCACTTGACCATCACAGTTCCTCAAGATTACCACAGGTCTATGATTTCATGGAGAACCATGTTTGGAATACAACAAGCTAATTATAAAATTCTATAGTGAGGATATTTTTTAAAATAAATATACTTAATAAACACTTGGTGATACATTTTGAGTATGTTCTAATCTTGATTCATAATTAGATGAGATTTTTTAAATAAATGCCAAACTGCAGTGTGTTCGATTAGAACTTTACAAACACACAATTGCCTATTAAATCTAAAATGACTACAGATATAACAAATCTTAATTCAAAGCATTATGATAATTTTTGTTGCTAGGAAGATGGAACAAAAGTCTTCATCAAAATACAATATAAGGCCACAAATGAGAAATTTCAAAATAAATAAATAAAAAAAATCCAAATCTATTTGATGGAGGAAAAGAGTGGAAAAGGGAAGGAAAAAAAAAAAAGCCTACAAAATAATAATAGACCTCTATTGCTGCCCATCCAACTTCATTTTCAAAATTCCAAATGCTATATTAAGCTTGTTTTTAAAAGATAAAGCCATATTTGAAGGGAACAAACACAGAAGCAATGAAAATTATTTCTAGAAAGTCAGAAACATTATTTAAAGCAAACATTGCTGCTCCTGTGGCAATTGAACCCCCTGACATATAATGACATATTAATGATGTCTTGCTATTTTGTAACAAAGTTTTTAAAAAAATAATTGCCTTTCTCAATACAGTGTATTAACTACATGTGTTTAATAAATGCTTGATGTGCTTAAATGCTTCTCTTTATCTTGTTCTAACTGAAGGCACATGGAAGGGGAAATTACAATTTTAGAATGTCAGGCCCTCCTGTGAGAAAGAAGCTGAACCTAAATAACTAGAGTAGTCAAGTAAAGCTGAATGGAGCTGTAGTTTCTAAGATCTGAGTGTTTCCTCTCCCTAAAATGGTAACGGTTACTGTGGACAGNACTGCAGTCAGGAAATGTCTTTTAGGAAAGACATTGAGGAGACAGTAAAGAGAGGAGAAAAATCATAAGCAAAGGAGCTTTAACCTACAAGGGAACAGAGCTAGTTCTTTAGCCGCCTAAGCAAATATGGTTTAGGTAGTTGCAGATTAGTTTTTTGTTATTATTTTCACTATGCTACAAACAAAAATTTTTAAGCTACAACTTCAGCAGGGGCTGA
>VZTM01017975.1:13284-49532 GCA_013400555.1 Jacana jacana
TAGAACTTTACAAACACACAATTGCCTATTAAATCTAAAATGACTACAGATATAACAAATCTTAATTCAAAGCATTATGATAATTTTTGTTGCTAGGAAGATGGAACAAAAGTCTTCATCAAAATACAATATAAGGCCACAAATGAGAAATTTCAAAATAAATAAATAAAAAAAATCCAAATCTATTTGATGGAGGAAAAGAGTGGAAAAGGGAAGGAAAAAAAAAAAAGCCTACAAAATAATAATAGACCTCTATTGCTGCCCATCCAACTTCATTTTCAAAATTCCAAATGCTATATTAAGCTTGTTTTTAAAAGATAAAGCCATATTTGAAGGGAACAAACACAGAAGCAATGAAAATTATTTCTAGAAAGTCAGAAACATTATTTAAAGCAAACATTGCTGCTCCTGTGGCAATTGAACCCCCTGACATATAATGACATATTAATGATGTCTTGCTATTTTGTAACAAAGTTTTTAAAAAAATAATTGCCTTTCTCAATACAGTGTATTAACTACATGTGTTTAATAAATGCTTGATGTGCTTAAATGCTTCTCTTTATCTTGTTCTAACTGAAGGCACATGGAAGGGGAAATTACAATTTTAGAATGTCAGGCCCTCCTGTGAGAAAGAAGCTGAACCTAAATAACTAGAGTAGTCAAGTAAAGCTGAATGGAGCTGTAGTTTCTAAGATCTGAGTGTTTCCTCTCCCTAAAATGGTAACGGTTACTGTGGACAGAGACAAAGTGGAAAGGTTCAAGATAGGCTCAATTCATTAATCAGACCAATGTTAATCCAACCACACAGGTGACAGATTGCATATTGCTCTTTAATTCAGTTTTGGCTTTCTCCCATGAGATTATTTCCTGTTGGAGCAATTCAGTTCAAAGTAATTAATTATTAAAATTTCTTGGAAAATTAACAAAGTGTAGCATTCTTTTACAGAAGAGACTTAACGCTTGCCAATTTCATGTCCAAATGTACTGCATTCTCATACTGCAGTGTTCAAGTTTAAAATCATCATCTCCAGCAGGAAAATCTACATTGCTTTCTAGAGACAAGCAGTCTCAAAATTACATGATTCACTGTTACTAGAAAAACAGCCTAGAACCACTTTGTAAATTCAATACACACATACAGCTTACATGTAGAAAAGAAAATTAGTCTTGAAATTCAAAATTTCCATCATTTTAGAGCTGCTGCACTTGGCTGCGGTATTTATTGTGTTACATTTGGCACTAACTACGTTTGGCTTTTAAAATCATGTCAACATTTTCCATAAAAATATGTTCTATAGCTTCTCTAACAAAAATGGGCAAGTGTTCCAGTAATAAAATGTTAAACAGCTTTTGTGCCTATAAAGACATTAATAGGGCAGAAATCATTTCAACTTATGTAATTCAAGCCCTGTAACTCCCAGAAGGATTTTAACACAGCCAGAATTTTTATTATTTTTAGCTGAGATAATACTATCTGAACACTACAGTCTGTAACTAAGCATACCTAAAACTATCTAACATCAAGTAGGAAGAAACTTATTCTATTTTTTAAGAATGTTTATTTTAACTCAACTTCAATCCAAAAAATGTCTGTGTGTCCACAATGTACGTATGTGCTGGGCAATATCACCAAACCAAGAAAAAAAAAAGAAGTGATTTATAAATACCAGTTGGCAGTTACACTAAAATAAAAATACACAATGCAAAAATGATTGGAGGGGAACCAGGACTGGTGGGTAAATGCAACTGCATCATTATTCTCACAGGGGGAGACTGTCAAAGGCATGAGGGCGAGTTAAATATCCAGCACTCAACACATGCCAATGTGGGTTGGACACAACTTGCATTTACGCTTTTCAAAACCAAACCCATAATTCAGGGAAGAAAGCCACTTTCTCTAAGGGCTCTAAGGGGTAAAAATGGGAAGAAAAAAAAAAAAAAAAAAAGTATATCGAACTCACCACCCACCTTCTGCAAATAATTTTTTTTTCTTTTTAAGAAAGACTACTGGGTAGGGACTACTTTTCCTACCTCACAGGACAGTACAGGCTAATATAGATAAATACATCTATTTCCCAAAGCTGTTATTATATTCCAAAACATTTTTATATAGGCAAGTTTTTACAGCTCAGGTTTGAAAGGTTGAGAGTGGACAAGTCACTGAATCCACAAACATGTTACGAAAATTAAGGCCAAGATCCTAAATTACAGAAGGGATACACAAACCATATACTGGTCTCATTTAATTTTTCATCAAAACCTAGCCACCTGGTATAGATTAGGCAGCACTCAGCAATATTACACAGCAGTTGGGAACGCAATGTGAATACCATATCCACAGAGCCCGTGCAGGGAACAGGGGAAAAGGAGGCGGGACATCATTAGATGGGCTGGGATGGATCCAAGTGAGTGCTCCTTCTCCAGCCCAACCTGCCATGGAGTGACCTCATGTGGGTCTCAAGATTATGTGTGATGTGAAAGCCAGCACCCACCTTCTTACAACGCAGTGCGTCCTGGTGACATGCTGCAGCACCAAGGGGAAGAGTGCCATGCATTTAACAGACACTTGGGTTATTCCAGGAAGCGCAGAAAAGCTATTTCTCACTTCAAGTCCTTAGGTTCGGTGACCTAATTTTGGTTAGACCATGACACATTCACACCCCCCCTCCCATAACTATGAATTAGAGGTAATAGCAATGATTAATAATCCATATGGCTAATACTCTGCAAATGAGCATATGGAAAAATCAATACGAATCAGCCCAACTGCCAGACAACCGTGAAATAATGTGTAGAGATACCAGAGCACTTGATTTTAACAGTTGTGCTTCTAGGCACAAACATGCAAACAGGGAATCTTGTTGCACATTAGCAGGTTGTAAATTTCCAAATAAACTGCAGTACTAAAAGTGAAAGGTTGTTTGTTTGTTTTTAATAGTACATCTGTTTTATTAAAATAGCAACACTTACATATTAAAGTATGCCTGGTGTGAGGTGTCTGGTCACCCAAAATTGGTGTGGGAACAAAAAGCATGACAAGCAGCCCACCCATACATTTGCGGATATACTGACTAGTACCTAGTCTAGTACCTAGATCAGTACCTGTTAAATTGATGTTTAATCCTTTTTGTTTTTATCTAGAAAGGATTTTTAAAAACTGGAAATAACTGCTTAAATCATTATTCTTTTCTACCTTTCACTTCTAACTAAAGCAACAATAACAATAAAAATAGCAACAACAGTAAAAACTAGCTTATTGCATCAACTATTTAATCTGCAGTTACAAATCTTGGAATGAGCTGGGATGTTCCTTAGCAAAGAAGTTTTATGATGATCTTGAGACATCTGCAAAAATACCACCATGTTCCACAACATATCATCTTAAAATCTGAGCGTGAATTATAGCCTTCCTACAAAAGCGAATGTAAGTGTTTAAAAAAAACTCACTTGAACATCTGTTCATATCTGGCGTCCGGAGTCCGTAGTACCCCGATGGGCAGGAATGCAAGCATTCACCATATTGTCTCATTCCTTCTCTTCGTAGGAAGAAGAATAACTTGTGTTGGCATCTGATGCACCCATTATCCTTTGAACAAGATAAACAGCCTTTGCAAATTGGATTTGGTCCATAGCTCGCTGCAAAATAAGAAGATAAATTACTCTTTAAGGTCATTTGGAAATTATTTTGGCTGGAGGTTCTCTTCCCTCTAAAGTGTTTCTTATCAAGCACCGGACTACAAGTACTTTTGAAGGAAGGTTCTGAAACTGCACTCACTCTCATGTGTACTGGCAAGTGAATAAAAAGAAATGGAATCTCTATATTTTTAGTTGTATGTAGGGCAATTTAATTCAATTGACACATATTTTAAAAGAAGGTACAGGCAAGTAGAGACCAGGCTATATAAAGTTCAACTGTATACTGTAAGTAAAACCCAGGTGCTGAAATCTAATTTGAAGAACACAATTCTTTGTCTGAAATTCTAGTTTGAAGAGCACAAAAGCAACAAACTATAAGAGCATCGGCACCCTGATATATGCACCTGGTATCTCTATGGAAATCCAACAGCCTCATTGATGCAATTTCTGACTTGCAAAGAGACCAATATTAAGAGTAGAGAACTCTGCAGAACAGGCATGGCACTTGCAACACATGCTATCACATAGCTCTCATGGTCCTGGAACAGCTGTCACCTTGTAGTCTCTTTTTGGTCTAATTGGAATGTCAAGACAATTATTTAAAAAAAAAAAAAAAAGAAAAAAAAGAAAAAAAAAAAAAAAGAAAGTAGCAGTTTTAACTTCTAAGAGCCTTTTCCTACATTTTTCTATCCAAAATGGGTTGAAAACCATATGCAGAGACATTACTGAAGGAGGACATTTAGTGTAGATTAACATTTTAGGTCAGCACCTGCCATACCTTCAATCCTTCAATTCTATCCTCTGGTGCCATTTTTAGGCTGTTTGTTTTTTTTACTTTATTTTAATTACTTGGCTGATTACTGCAACACAACCCTTAGATGCATCATTATGATTTGTTATTATCCTGCCTTTCTGCAGAGTTGCAGAACATTCCCCTGTCCCCAGGGGCTGTCCGCTCCTTCTCAGGTGCTGAGTCAGCACAGCACATTAGCAGAGGGAGGATGGCTCAAGACATTCCTGAAAGCAGCACAACTTAACAGGTCTGTTTTAAATATTAAATTGGCTACAGGACTTAAGAGAAATTTGCCAGTTCAAACCTGGTTTACTGGAAACAAAAGAAAAACATTATGCAGCAAGGAAACTGTCTTTAGGGTCTCAAGAACCTTTTAAATAGAGGTCACCCTGACAGCAGCCGGCCAAAAGGGCAAGGACTATGTTTAATTTTTATATTTTTAAATATTTGAAAGTATTCACACCCTAACATAGTACTCGGTACTTGTCTTGTACTGAGGTTGCTCAATAGATGACTTCACCAACAAAGCAAAGAAAAGAAAAAACAGAAAAGCCTACCACCCTTTGGAACCAGTAGCTGATAAGCTTTACTCTCACCTTCACACATCTGCACACCATATTCCTACTCCCTCCCTGTTCCCGTCCCCCACATATGCCTCACCAAGTTCAGCATGACACCATCCAAGTCCGATCTTGTACAAAATAAACCTAGTGGGTGGCAAACAGGATGAGAAGCTCAGTGACCCGGTGTGAAGCAGCTCAGCCAGAGGGACTCTTTGTGAGTGTTGGAATTCTCTGGCAACACACTCAACCTGGTGAGATCTTGATGGGAACAGCATCCTTACCCTCTATGGCATAAGGACAATTCTTTGGCTGTCTGCAAACCCTCTTCTCATAATACAACCACCTTATACTCCTAAACCAGTTCCCATCTCCTGTTGCTCACAAGACTTCATATATAACTTTTCCTACATTTCATCTTACAACTATTCTCATTCACAATCCACATCTTCAAAGACATACAAGAAGAGAAACAAACAGATGATGAGCGAGGGCTGGATGCATCCCTCATCTCACTGTCAGCAGGGATTGCCTATCTGCAACCACATCAAATAATTTGTGACCATGTTCTCCAAAGCAATTGTTGCTTAACACATGGTGGGCAATCCTGCAGACTTCTGAATCCCCTCAGTTTCCTTGCGTCTCACTCTCAGTAAATCCATACCTTCAGCTTGTTGAAGGTTCCTCAGAAAAGCCTCTAACAAAAGATTTATAAGGAACAAAGCAAAACTAAAGACGTGAGATGCCTGAATCTATTCGCTACTTAAAATGTTTTTTGGAGATTGAATCAGCTGAAGTCAGGATTTTATATACAACATGTAGGTGGTTACAACTTAGGGCCAAGCCAATTGGTGAAAAGCACGGTCATAGTAAAGAGCACGGACATAGTAAAAGGCTACTATTCTCAATAGTGTAGCTTGGGGAGCAGCAATTAGGCTCTGGATCGGATACAATTGTCTTGTCCATGTAGGTCTCATGTCTACCTTCCCTCATTGACCCCCATTAAAATCCAGGTTTCTTGGCTACCAAATGCACCTCAGTTTGACTGTACTGTCCAACGGTACCTATGACATGTAACTCTCCTCAAGCAACTCTTTTCCCTATTTCTGGTAAAGTGTCTTTGTTCTGGTAAGATGCTTTTGTTCAGCAGACACATTTAATTGTGACAAGTTCTCTGGGCTTCAGCCATAGCTCTGTCCCAACATAGTCTCACATGAAAAGGAGCTAACAGCACAAAATGATCCTCTCTTATTCTGTGCTAACTTTTGTTTAGGAGATGGACGGCAAATCTTTCACAGCTAAAGGTCAACACGAGATATACAAAAGAGTTCAATGATATAGTAATTTTGTAAATTGTATGTATTTGTCTCAAAACTTTAACTTGCGTGCAGGTTCCCCAAACCATGACATCTAGACACTTCTTTTTCATCTCCTGAGCAGTCTTAACAAATGTTTTGCAATTATTATGCCTGTATTTTTACCCCTTTTACAGGAACACTGTGAGTCAGTTCATCAAAAACTGTAAACTACTCTGATGTCCTCAGATACGAGGTCTTATAGGTGTGACACACATATTGTTACTTAAATGAATCACTACTAAACTTGAATTTGGACAACAGAGTTCAAGATGGTCATGCAGTTAATGGTCACATAGTGATGACTTTCCCTGTTGCTCTCCTAGTTACTAAGTTATAATAAAAACATTAAAATGCATAATTTTCTTAATCACATTGAGAAAAAAAATCACTGAAGAATTATATAATGGTAAGGGGAGATAATATGATTTGTATGATGTAATAGAGAGACTAAACCTTTTGAAAGAATCTGAAAAAAACTTCCCACGCTGACACTTAGATACCAAACTGAATAATTTCCAGGTATTTTGTGTACAGTAAGTTATTGTGAACTGTATATCACAAAATAGGTGTTATTATCCTGTGTTGCTGCTTATATCCTTTCAGAGGTTTGTGGGATGCACATTGACTTCTGCAACCTTTCTGCCAGTTCAACTTGTCTCACAGCAGGGATAATCATAATAAGCTCTGCTACTAAATTACTTGGACACTGAATGCATACTTTAACAATCAAACACTGTAGCACTGGTTTTGGTGTCACATTAGCATGACATATTGAAGAACACCAACTTATCTTGATTTCTTTGCCCCTGTGTACACATGCTATAATTAAATCCTACAAAATGCCCCTTGCCCCAAAGTCTTCACTTTCCATCCTGGTTTCTTAACATAGCAAATACAATATGTTCTGATCACATTCCATTTTTTCAATTCTCATATAATTGCTCTTTGATGGAGGAAGTGAACACCTCTGCATTCAGCAGAAACATCTATACACTCCCTTTTGAATTTCTTCATAACGCTGTCTTTTTTTCTTCTGTATTAGACTGAAAGAAAAAATAACAAGCTTACAAAACATGGTCAATCACATTCCAAGTTACCAGTGGCACCATACGCAATGTAAAACATCACGCTACTCTTCTCTATTTCAACCCAGCCTGGAACGCCCTCCTTGGCTCTGTGTGCCAGGCAGGCAGGTTTCCCCCAGCCAAATCCCTCACGGAAACTCACTCCTTCCACAAGGCCCACAAATGTTAACCAGTGTCACAGCGCTGCTGTCGTCACGTCATAAAACCAAAAACGCACACATGCTCTAAGTTAGCACCATCCTCTGGGTCTCAAAGCACACAATTGCCCTGGCTGTCTGTTAGGACTGTAAGGTCCTTGCAGCAGGAGTAATGTGGTGTACAGCCACAAAAGAGTGTCCGTGGGTGTGAACACCGCGCATGAACACAAACACATACCTTTATATAGGTAACGCATTTTCTATTCCTTCTGCTTGCTGCTTCCACAAATATAACCCAGAGCATCTCTACTTTTAAAGAAAAAACATTTATGGACTTGATTCTCTATGTTGCTTTTTTTATTTTAAATCTGGGATTAAATTTGCCAAGTTTGCAAAGGTTACTTGAGAACACAGACTAGTACCAAAACACTGAACGAAACACTTCTGAACTCTTAAGGGTGTTCAAAGTTTCATGGTTTGGATCCATATCAAGTAAAATCAAATGTCAGCTAATTACTTTAACTCTTGTCTGGATCAAATGTATTTAAGCCATATTGCTGAAGTGGTTTTAAGTGAATTGTTATGACTATTTGAAATCACAAGAGAATCAACAGTACAAAATGAGTCTAGCCTGTTCCCCACAAGAATACAAGTTGTTCCTTAAGCAAGGGAACGAAGAGCACTTGATTTCCTATAAACTTACTGTCTTGCAGCCCATACCACAACAACTGCTACTAATTTGTGTTTTTCTTTTATGCCCACTTGTTAGGTGTCACAAACCTCTTTTGAACTTGGTGCTCAACTCACCACAAGAACCTGGTATTTCACTTCAGTAAAAAACAGGCTGAAATGGACAAATTAATCCAAACCCAACTGGAGAAATAGGAGGGCCTGGCAGAGAAACAAGCAGACAAAAAGTCATTCCCTAAACATCATTTCTTCAGAAGGCCAGGCTAACATGCTCATTATGTTCCTAATATCACTCTCTGTCTGGTCATTTTGTCCCTTTTTGGCATTCTTTGGTCTTTTGGACTTTCTGAAGTCAGAAACTAAAATTCCTGGTACAATGGACAGCTTAATGGCACTCTTGCCCTAACTGAGATTGCAGCCACATAAATGCTGGTAATTGGATTTTAGTTCCGATCTAGCAGGAGTATCTCCAAGACACTTGTCATCGCAAACATGAGATGTACAGACAGGACTCAGAGGAGGGAAGGAACTAAAAGATCACTTATTGCAGAAAAAGTAAACTTCATAATCCTGAATTCAATTAACACTATGAAGATATCCCACACATATCTCAAGAAAACCAATTAAAAAGCACTCATGTTTGGCACATGGCCTCAGCGTACCAAAATATAGAACAAAGAATACAGCTTTACAGAGATACAGAAAAAGCAATATTACATGGTATATCAATGTACTAACACTGTACGACGGCAAGGTTATTATAGTTAAAAAACCATCTGATGGACTATGAACAGAAGCTGGCCAAGAAAAATACCTATTTTTCATCACAGCTTTGTAAAAGAAAAAGCAGTAAGTTTTAGACAGAAAACTAAAAAAAAAAAAAAAAAAAAAGAAAAAAAAAAAAAGCCCACAAACATTTACTAGCTTCACTCTAGTCATTGTCTTTAAGAGAATTAAGAGATTCAAGGTCAAAGGGGATTTTTATGAACAATTAGCCCTATGGCCTGTACAAAGAAGCCACAGAACTTATGCTTAACTAAAGCATATCATTTAAGAAACCATTCAATCTTGATTTTTAAATTGTCAGCGGTAAGGAAACCACCACAACCTTTGTTAAGACATCATAGGGGCTAATTGCTCTCACTGTTGAAAATCTGCAGTGGAATTTTGAACTTCAAATAGCAACCACTGGACCTTTTTATATCTTTGCCTGCCAGATTGCTAACAGTTTTTCAATGTTTTTTTCCCCATTGCAGACACTCTGATCAGGTCAAGCCTTAGCCTTCTCATGGGCAAGATAAACAGAGCAAGATTCCAGAATGTCTCACCGCAAGGCAAAGTATCCAGCCCTTTGATCAATCTCTTACCATTTTATCAACAGGCTTACGGACACCAAAAAAAGAGCTCGGCAATGGAAAAGCGATTGTACTAATGCCAAATAGAGAAGTGATAAAAATTCTCTACTTTTCCTAGATATTACTCTCCCAAAACATTCATGAGTTATGTATGTTTTTGACCACAAAGGCACCGTTTCCCAAGTACTACACTGCTCTGGGTAGGAAGCAGCCATCTTTTGGAGTTACGCTGATCACCCAGTGCTATCTTCCTCAGGACATTGGGCCTTAACCACCTGTGATCCTCTTCTCTGATGTTGTCCACAACCCAGAAAATCCATGTTCCCCACTCTTCCTCTGATGATAGACTAACCGTAAGGTGGCATTTCACTTCAATCTCACCAAATTTGAACAATTTTGCCTGCTTATTATGAAACCATTTCTTCACTTCCATTGGAGGTCTTAATTATATTTTCGGTATCATAATTTTATGCTTAAACTACTCTAATTTGTCAGTTCATTCAAATCTCTCATTATTGATATAATGTCCTGATTATTCTAGTCTAGGCCTCAGAAGATTCTCTTCACTCCATCTATATGCAAAAGACAGTGGACTTTCATTCCACTTCCAAATCAAATCATTTTACTTTTGTTACATGGCTATCCAGCTGAATACTTTCAGAATTTTCTGTACTGTTTTCCCCACCATCGTGGTAGGGAGAAGCAATGTGAAAATCAGTTAAATATCATACTCCTTCATGACCCTGGCAAGTTTCCATAAATCACCCACACATTCAGATATATTACATATATTTAGGAACCACAGGTATTATCAGCATTGCATACTGACTACAAAATCCAGAAGCCTACTTTTTCAATAAAATTACATGTGTGCTGTTTTTGGGATGCCTTTGTTTCTCAGATATTTTGAGAACGTTACTGGCTTTCTTTCCAGCTGGGCTGAACTACCGGTCACAAAAGAATCTTAGCCATCTTTCTTCATTCATTCACATGGAGCTTTTAAAGGCACCTCTCATAGTTTACTTTCTGGATATATGCTATCAACTGGAAACATTTAAATCCTCTTGTCCTCTTCTATCTGCTTTTCACAGCCTACCAGTCCTCACCTGTCTTCAACTCTACTGAATACTGTTTTCTCCTACTACTTCTGATGTGAATTCTCCTACACAACTGCTCTCTGTTCAGGTCCTTGGGGACCTGAAATGAAAATTGGACCCGAAATTGAAAATGGAGCAGCAATGCTTCCTCAGTCTGGTTGCCCAGACCTCTTCCATTTCCCCAGTGTTCCCCAGTGATGGTACTCATCCTTCCAGTCCACAAATCCAGTGCTGTCAACAACTTGTATTTTATGCACAGGATGTCCTTTCTGGCTACCGGATGGAAAAAAAAAATATGGAACATCTGTTGCGAGTCACAAATACCACTCTATCACCTGCCATCCTAAAAGTCAAGTACAAAAATAGACACATGGAGGAAAACGTCCCACTCCCTGTTCAAATGTCCTAGGAAATATTAGCTTTTATTGCTGTTTGCTGTTCACAGCTTCACCGGTTTTATCCTAGGTCTTCCTGCTGTCACTGACAGAGAATAATTTAACACTCACACTTGAAACACTGGGGATAGAATGTCCAAAGCATCATAGCCACAAAGTGTATGCAGAGGGGAAAAAAAAAGGTAAAATAAAATATTCTAAAAAAAACCAAAACAAACCCTCTTCCCTTGTGTTCATGCATACAGGCCAGCTATACAGCCTGTTCAGAAAAAAAAACACAAACCAACTGGCTCATAAATACCACTTACAGGTCATCTATCTTGAAGACTAGTCCTTCCAAATACTTACATTTGGTGTTCAAAAGTCTTACATGATCATAGTAGAATTGCCTAGGTTGGAAGGGACCTTTCAGATCATCTAGTCCAATCATCAACCCAACACTGACATAAAACATCACTAAATCTCTAAGACCTATGTCTACCTCTCCTTTAAATAGTGTCAGGCATTGTGACTCAACCACTTCCATGGGCAGTCTGTTCCAGTGCTTAGTAACACATTCAGTGTAAAAATTTTTCCTAATATCCAATCTAAACCTCCCCTGGTGCAACTTGAAGCCATTTCCTCTTGTCCTATTACAAATAACTTGGGAGAAGAGAACAACCCCCACCTCACTACAACCTTCTTTGAGGTATTTATAGAGAGTGATGATGCACGTTCATGTGCATGTTGCCAATCCCACTTCTGAGTTTTAATTCATAGCCTAATCCATTTCAGCTATAGGAAAAAATTGCATTTCACCAATGAATGGACAAGCCATTTCATAGAATCATAGAATCACAGAATCATTTAGGTTGGAAGAGACCCCTGGGATCATCAAGTCCAACCATCAGCCCTACTCTACAAGTTCTCCCCTACACCATATCCCTCAACACCACATCTAATCTACTCTTAAACACAGTCAGGGAGGGTGACTCCACCACCTCCCTGGGCAGCTGATTCCACTGACTGACCACTCTCTCTGTGAAAAATTTTTTCCTAATGTCCAGCCTAAACCTTCCCTGCTGCAGCTTGCAGCCATTCCCTCTTGTTCTGTCGCTCATTGCCCGTGAGAAGAGACCAGCACCAATCTCTCCACAGTGCCCTTTCAAGCAGTTGTAGAGAGTGATGAGGTCTCCCCTCAGCCTCCTCTGCCTCAAACTAAACAACCCTAACTCCCTCAATCGATCCTCATAAGCCTTGTTCTCCAGGCCTCTCACCAGCTTTGTTGCCCTCCTCTGTACTCGCTCCAGCACCTCGATATCTCTCTTGTGCTGAGGTGCCCAGAACTGGACACAATACTCAAGGTGTGGCCTCACCAGTGCTGAGTACAGGGGGACAATCACCTCCCTACTTCTGCTGGTCACACTATTCTTTATGCAAGCCAGGATGCCATTGGCCTTCTTGGCCACCTGGGCACACTGCTGGCTCATGTTCAGCCTCCTGTCGACCAGCACCCCCAGGTCCTTTTCTGCCAGGCAGCTCTCCAGCCACACTGCCCCAAGCCTGTAGCGATGCATGGGGTTGTTGTGGCCCAAGTGCAGGACCTGGCACTTGGCCTCATTGAAGGCCATGCCATTAACATTGGCCCATCTATCTAGTCTGTCCAGGTCCCTCTGTAGAGCATCCCTGTCCTCAAGCAGATCAACACTCCCACCCAACTTAGTGTCATCTGCAAACTTACTAATAGTGTTTTCTATGTCCTTATCTATATCATCAATGAAAATATTAAAAAGGAAAGGCCCCAATACTGAGCCCTGAGGAACACCACTTGTGACCGGCCGCCAGCTGGATTTAACTCCATTGAGCACCACCCTTTGGGATCGTCCTTCCAGCCAATGCTGGATCCAGCAGATCGTACGTTCGTCCAGGCCATGAGCAGCCAGTTTTTCCATCAGAATGTGGTGGGGGACAGTGTCAAATGCTTTGCTAAGATCCAGATATATTATATCCACTGTCTTCCCCCCATCCAACAATTGGGTTATCTTATCATAGAAGGAGATCAGGTTCGTCAGGCAGGACCTGCCTTTCATAAACCCATGCTGACTAGGCCTGATACCCTGGCTGCTCATTACATGGCTGGTGATAGCACTCAAGATGACCTGTTCCATAATCTTCCCTGGTATCGAGGTCAGACTGACAGGTCTAAAGTTTCCTGGATTTTCCCTTCTGCCCTTCTTATAGATGGACATTACATTTGCCACCTTCCAGTCCATGGGGACCTCTCCAGTCAGCCACGATTTAAGGAAGATGGTGGAGAGAGGCTTGGCCAGCACGTCTGCCATCTCTTTCAGCACTCTTGGGTGTAACCCATCCGGTCCCATAGACTTCTAATCCATTCAAGTTGTTGACTTGTAAAGTGGCTGCTTCACTTATTATCACACTGAGAAGAGTCTCTTCAAGGCAACCTCTACTCCATCTGCTTATGAGTTGCTAGAATGATGCTTTTTTAGGAACTCTGTAGCTTAGCAGTACTGAAGCACAGCAAATACATGCCCATCACTGTACTGTTTGCACAGCTGTGAGCAGCTTTGTCTACTCCAAATCTCAAAATTCTTTATCATATCTGGAATCTTCAGTCTCTGTAAAAATATCCATCATATAAGCTTTAAATAAACTTCCATAAGGTAGTTTTATGACTTAGGGTACTTTATAAGCCCCAGATAATTTGATTAAATACCAGTAGCTTAATGCATGTTAACCTCAAGAAACTCCAACTATAAAATCCAAGAGGATTTTTAATATGCAATACTTTTGAAGAACAACTGGTCTTCCAATTTCCCTTATTTAGATTATACATTAATTGCTCTTTCAGTTTTTAACGGGTCTGTAGAGTAAAATGTAGAAATCCCTCAAAGCCACAACTTAAAAAGAAGAAAATAATCACCCCTGAGATTTTAAGTTGTTCCCCAAACCCCAGAAATTCAAACATGGAGGCAAAGCATCACAAGTTTGACAAAAGCACAGACTAGTTACATCCAATGAAAACTGCACAAATCAATTGATGAAATGGAGACCAGACCCCCAGTCTGCTTCACCCCTTGGGTCTCTCCCAGTGCTCAGCTTTCTCTGTCATGTCCATGCAGTGGCAGGGACAGCTCCCTCCCACCAGACCACCACTCTATCACTCACCAGTCACAGCTCTCTTGCAAGACACGGACATACAGAAGAGTGTATGAACCACCCAGTTGCTCTGCACAGGGACCCCTTCATCAGGAACTGGGAATTTTCAAAAGCAGTCACTGTGTGTTCTCAAACTGGCACACCTCCTACCTCTCACCTATGTATGAGGTGCAGGTGCTCCTTCAGGAGCTCCTTCTAGGCTTTGTATCTAGGAAGAAGGAAACAGGAAAGACAGTATGTAACAACCCCACGTTCCCCAGCTTGTTTCAAGTGGCAAGTTTATCTGCCTTCCATTGAAAATAAATTAGCAAGCATGAGCAGATGTTCAAACACCCTGGTAGTTCCACTTCTTATACAGAAGAAATAGTCATGCTGCTGCAAAAACTTAGTATACCTTGGAACAACTCTATATATGGTGTTGATGTGGAAGCTGTGAAGAGAAACAGAAATCAAAAACAGACATGCCTTTATTTTCCTGATAGCACCACCCTGGCTGGGAGGCCTGGACAGTGGAGTCCACAAGGCAGTGTATTTCCACCTCTCATGTGGTGGAAAGTAACTCGAACATAAATCTCAGACCTTTCTGTTTCAGATTCCAATGTTATAGACATCCAGAAATGACAGCACATCCTGTCACAGCTAATTTCTTAACTAGAAAACTGCACAGAAATGTATTTCCCCATGTACATATTCTGTGTGACACTATCAGGTGGCACATTCAACAGCAAACTTCATCCATCATATCACTACCGTAAATCAACATCTGGGACACAAATCCTGTTGGAACAAAGTCCCAGGCATTTAAACAAATTCATTTTTTTCCAAGCCTTTTAATATCTAGAATATTTCAGCTGGCTGCTGTGAATAAGATTCATCTCTAGCAGGCAGGTGAATAAACAGAGATTTAATTTTTTCCCTGTTGATGGCATGTTTACTTTGTCTTCTTTTGTAAGTTACGACTTTTCCGAGCACTGAAAACTGCAGGGATCCAACATAGAGGTGTTCCAACAAAAACACAGTTCCAAACCCAGATCCACCCAAAGCACTGACGACAAAGCAGTATTGGAAGCACAAAAGCGAAAGAGGTGAAGATCCAGACCGCTTTACTTAAGACACAAAGAACAATGACATAAAAGAAGACTTTATGTAAAATGCATGATATTTCACTTCGCCTTCTCATATTTTTACAGAACAATTCCTAAAAAGGTAGAAAAGATTGAGGAACAGAAAAAAAAGTTGTCAGAGAAGGAGTACAACTCTTTCTTTGCACTTCCTGGAAGATAAAGTGATAGATATCAGACCGGGACTCTGAAGTTAGATAATTCATACAGCAATTCAAACAGAAATAAACAGAGCCAAAGACTACATAGTTATTTTAATTGTTATATCAGGCACCGCTAAATTAATGAATACATGCTTAACTATTGCTTACTATCACATTTTATTGTACAACAGGAACTGGCATATAAAGGAAATGCCAAACAAATAAATACTTGACTGTGATTGTAAATCTGTTACAGTGAAGAATGTGACTTATTTCTCCAGCTGATAAAGCAGTGAACACTAGTTAGTGTTTCATAAGCACCAAACTTATGAAATCTTGAACGGCATGTAAGTGGAGCTTTTAGCTTTTTTTTAACTAAACAGAAAGGTAGAGAAAGTGATACCCTCTAAGAACGAAGAAATGTAAGGTTTAGATAGTTGCAAATAATCTGAAAGATTTAATGGCCACAGACTTAAGGTGCTAAGTAGGAAACTTTAACATGCATGTAAGGTTATATTCACAGTATCTCAAGTCCTGTATAAGAAGTGTCATACAGGTCCTTACATGGAGCAAAAGCTAGTTCTGAGCAAAGCTTCAATGAGGGCCTGTACAGATTTCCCAGATGCCCTAGCCTGTTGGAGGCAACCTGGTTCAGGTTAGGCATAGGGTTGAGAATGAAGCTTGGACCACACAGAAGGAAAACTGTTCCCCGCACTATTGCAGAGGATGAGGCTTGTAATCTCCAGCTGGATAGGACAAGTCTGTAGAGAAACCCATTTGAGTACCATGTAGATGCAGCACTGCATTGCCTCAGCTGCAGCAGCTGACAGAGAAGAGTTAATTATTATTTTTGTGCTAGAAAATTGATACCACATACAAGGTCCCAGGAGGGGTATATGGGCTGAATCCATTTCAACTGTTTTGAAGCACTACGCAGAGAGCAAATACAGTTTTCTCCTTACCCAGGAAAGAAAATTCAAAGCCAAACGGAAACTGTGGTTACTTCAACAGCTACTCAGGCCCAGTAAGTCGAGGACTACAAGTGGCATCACCACACTCCTGAACAGCTAAAGGAAGACACAACCATTTCAAGCCCAAACTGTTTAAAACCTCAATTAACCTGGCCTCAGACCTGACCCTACTTTGAGCACGAGACTGGTAAGGGAGGTACAATCTCCTGCGTGGGAGGTCTCTTCCAGACTGACCTGTTGTCCTATAACCTGCAATCATATTTTCAATCATAATCATGCTTGAAGAAGGAAGCATCTTGAGCTACATTATATGCAACACATTTCTGACAGAGGAGGAACAGGTAACAAAGCACATGGGGATATGGGAAGTTTTCTGGATGTCCAGATATATTCCATTTCACGGGAGATCCCACAGAGAGAGGAAACAATTGTCAATGAAATGGAAGCAAAACATTTTTGAAATATTTAGCAATTGCAAATAAGGGACCCTGAAGGATATGCCATCCCTGGTATCAGTGTAGGCTGGGAGATGAAGGGATTGAGAGCAGCCCTGAGAAGGACAGAGAGGTACGGGTGCATGAAAAGCTGAACTTAAGCTGGTAATGTGCTCACAGCTCAGAAAGCCAACCGTATCCTGAGCTGTATCTTAAGACAGAAAAGCTCATGAGAGAAAGAGACCTATAGGTCAGATCAAATAAAATGAAATTCGAGAAAGCACAAGACAACATCCATCATTGGCCAAAAATCCTGAAAGTTTCCTCCAGAGTCACCTTTCTTTTGAAAAGAGCAGAAACGCTCCAGAAGGACAAGTGGCAATTTCCGGTCTCCTTCAAGCAGAGGACCTCCCCACAAGCACAAGCAATCTGCCCTGCTCTAGCAGCAGAAGAGGTTCCATTACCACACTCCCAAAATGAGAATTCAGATACAGATACCCACTTTGTACTACCAAGACTGAGAAGAAAGGGCTGTACATTCAAATCCTGAAAATCCTACCCACACCCCCTCATTCCAGGAGGTGCCTCTTATAAGAGGTGATGGGGCAATATTCCACATCAGAAAACCTTTAGTGTCTCACAGCAACTCCACAGCCTACAGAGCTCACTGACAACACTAGAACCTTAGTTCTGGTGGAATTCCAGCCCTCCCAGTAGACCAGGACAAATTCTTCCTTAGCCATCAACTAACACAAGAGAAAAATGGTATTCCCAGGAAACACTGGTATGAGGAGAAATCTGATGTGTCTGATATAAACATTTAATGAAATTTATCTTGAGTTTCTTTAATGAAGTAGGGTCTTTTTATATTAATAAGGAGCACTACCTCAGTGTGCTTGTTATGGGGCAATGCAAAATTAGATTAACTTTTTAGACAACAACCACATAACTGCTGATCCAAAATTAGCTGTTGACAATGTACCTGTGAGTCTTGAACTGCTTATATTTTCCACTGTACAAACAGCACATAAGATAACTCAGAAATGTGATTGTTTAAAACTTTGCAAGGGTCAAATTTGGCAAGCTTAAACAACTTGTTGGCATAACTGACTGGAAACAAAAATTAGATGTTGGAAAGAATTAAAAATGGTAATTATTTAAGGATATTCTACTGGATGAATAACAAGCTATAGTACCACAAATACTAAACAAAAATGTAGGGCAAAAAAGACCATTCTAAAAAAAATTAAGTAATTATGTGAAAGTGATAGTGAAGCACAGCTTCAAAGGATGAAAAAAAAAACCCAAGGACATAAATAGCAAATAATATAAGTTTAAAAATTGAGATATTGACAAATAACCTAAAGGGATAAAAAAAAAACTGAACCAAAAAAAAAAAAACAAACCCACCCCTTTAAGCCCTCAAATCCCCAAACTCAGAGCAGAGACCAAACTCAACAGCAGAGACCAAAATGTCAGACTTAATAACAGAGAGAGAGAGAGAGAGAGAAAGCAAAAAAGCCTAACAGTTATATCTCGTGTTTGGAATAAAGCAGGATGTATCCACCCAATGCAATAACAGAGCTGTAATCAAAAGTTTGCCATCCATACAGAAGGAAGCGACACAAGACCATTTGCCAAAGAGAGAAAAAAAAATAAACTATCAATGGCAGTTCTGGTACAGCTTTCTTAGTGCTAAATATTTGTGGACAGTTTTGCAGAGAAAGGACTGTAGTACAGCTTTGGTGCATGTACGGTGTTTAACTCAGCCTGCTAGTTCATATCATGATTATGGCTCTCATTATTAGATTTTTAACTCAAAGTAATTAAGTGGAAGAAAGAGAACATCCCTTCCCACTGAAAGCAGATGATACTAGCTGTCTGTAAAGACAGCCAAGAGCTCTTTAAGAACTAGACTATTGGCAAAGCCCATGGAGAGCCCAAAAGGCATCATCTGAATAAAGAAATTCCTAGCCATTTAATATCAACAACTGTCATGTAACAACAGCTGCCTAAAAATCAGCAGTACTAAACATGTTCTCATATATATGTCTAAATATATAGAGAGATATTATATATCATATATATATCTAAATCTTTATATAACTATCTATAAAAAAACACCTTGGTGAGAACAGGTCTGGGCTCTGAAATGAGAAGTGAAAATTTCCGAGAACAAAAATTTAATTGCATATATGAGTACAAGCACATGCACCTCGGCAAACACATACAAATGTTCCCCTAATATACCTGTTTTCTTCACAGTTATTTAGCAGGAAGAATGCAAAATATTTAAATGCATCTCTTACAATGTATCCCAAATTTACTCGAGATTGTAATTCCTTAAAATTTGGGGAAGATATTTTTAACACATAAAGCTGCAGCTGAGAATCATAAGCACATTTTCATCATTTTCATCTTTACAACCAGAGGCAAATTTTTAGGAGGTTATGACACTTACTTTTGCCTCTGAAAAGAACATCATTAAACACAGTGATATTTAAATTTATATTTAAACACAAAGCTACTACAACTGAAACCTTGAGTTACTCCATGATGTTGGTTTTTTGATTGTTTGTTGCTTTTATTCTTTTCTGACATTGTGAAGCCTACAGAAAACAGGCTTTTCTGTACTAACCCAAAGTATAGAACCATTTTACAAAAATGGAACAAGTGATGCATTTAGAATATTCTCCAAACTGCAGCTCTTCTCCATAACACGACTGCAAAACCAACATTGTGGCATTCTACACTTGTGCCTCAAGGACTTCCAGAACAGAATATGCTCAAGTTATGAGCTGCACACATGTAAATGTGTACATCCGCACATATACACATGCATACATACTCCCTGCCAAAACCAGCCTTACAAAACAACTAATTAAATCATGACATAGAAGGTGCTTGTATCTCCCTCAAAGATTTTGTACTCACTATGGTTTCTATTAAGCCACTTAACAAAAACAGCCATCATAATTAAAAGGATATGTAAATTCAGGCAGAATTTAGGTTGCCAGTGCAATTTTACTTCATTACTTTCTAAATATACTAGCAGGAATCTAAATAATTTTTCATCACAATGTTGGTTTTGCAAAGTCAACAGGACAAACAAGTACCTTTTTACTCTGAAGCAAGAATGATAAGAGAATGCAGACAAGATAGTCCTGGAGAAAAGACTTTATCTTATGAAATATTTTTATATATTTTCAAGATTATTTAATCTATTTTTTTAATTCCAAATATAACCACCGTGTCTCACTGTAGCACTATTAACTATTGCCTAAACACTCATTTTCAGAAATTAATATTACAATCATCCAGATACAGCATGATCCTGATCATGAGGCAGTTCCTAATTTTAGTGCCCTCTTATGTCCAGTAAGTAACATCAGGGTCTCCTTATAGTCGGGGCAATGGCAGAAGACAGGATTTTCCAACTCACTAAGATCAAGGAGCAGCACCACCTCCATGAAGGGAGAGGGCTGGGAGCAGCAAGCCCTGTAGGTACAGGGCCCTCCAGGGCCTCCCATGTGGAGCTGTAAATTCCTGGCTTACTAAGACTGCCCCCATGCTGGTCATCACAGGCAGCCAGTGAGGGTAATTCTGTGATTACAGCCAAGCCTTTACAGGAGACCTGCTTCCAGCTGTGTACTCTTTCCACCTGAGCAGGAGTGCTGGCCTCTGTGACTCTAACCCTGAATTTGGGGCACACCACAATACAAGGTGATGTTAACTTTGTGGCTGTTTTCCTTTCAAAAATACTTGTCTTGTATCTGCCTGAGCATAAAATGAAACAGGTAACTATCTGATCAAGGTAAAACATAAAGTAGATGATTTAGAATGACCATGAAAAATGCAGGAGAGATAATCACATGTGATTATTAGACTTCACTATTTCATTTGCAGCCAGAGGAGAGGACTGGATCTTGGAAACAGCTTTTCTTTCTCTGCAGACTTTCTGTAGGGATGGATTGATGATGCAGTGCAGTCAGGTCAGACTAGGACTCTGGCAAAAAGATATAAAATATCCTGCAAAGAAAGAATGAAAGGGGAGGGGGAAGCGGGATATATATATAAAGGTGCCTTCCTATGCCCATTCTCTCCTCCTACACTCCTCATATATCACCATTCCCAAAGGAGCTATTAAACTCAGCATATAGCCCCTTACAATTACTATAACCATCTGATTTTTATAACCTCCCACTCCAGGCTTTCATTAACCCCAGACTCACTTGATGCCAAGTCTTCCTTCCTGGAGCACCAGGGCTATGTGTGGAGTCCAGCTGGCGAGTCAGAGAGACGTCGTAAATTGGAAGAGTGTGCTGGAGCTACTTAAAGTTGTGGTGAACCAGAGGAAAAGGACCAATTGCACAAAAGATTTAGGAAACGGATATAAGGTGTTAAAATACCCATCAAGAATGTAATTCATTAAATGATATCCAGAGCACAACAAAATCTGACACTATATACATCTACACAAACCAAAATCATTCATCCAGACCTGATTCTGTGCAGAGTGACCCTTAGAAGCAGACCCCAAACAGCCACCCTGCACCTATAGTTGCACATTTCCTGACTTCTGGAAGCGCAGCGCAGTCAGAAAGTAGCAGATTCCTCAGTCTTGTTGATGTTCCTCTAATTTCGGAGCTGCCAGACTTTCATTGCTTTTCCGCAACAACCTCACGTGGCATGCTTTGGCTGGGAATATATTTTTATAGACAGTTATAGCCCCCTCTCTCCAAATGGAAACAATGACAGGTTTCTAACTCCAGAAATATTAGCAGGAGCCATAACAACACAAATCTAGTTGAAAATGTAACCCGTGACCTCGGAAAGTTATTTTTAACACTTTGTATTTCAGTATTTTTTGTGTCTTCTTAGGGTTAGTTAGATTTCAAAATTAGAAACTGAAAAAGAATCCCAGGTGCCAAAAATGCAGATTTCCCCCACAGTCCACTATGGTCCACTCCACTGGTTGAACAGCTGCCTCCTCCAAAGATGGAGAGAAAAACATAATTGTCCATATACCTGCAGGAAAACATTGTGCTATGCTTAGCTCTTCGTTGTTGCAAGCACTGTGAAACACATTCATTTTAATTTAGCTTTTAAGTTACCTAATTCATATCCGGACAATGAGAAAGAAGGATGCTTGAACACATTATGCTTCCTCTTCATAGCTCTGTGGCAACCAATTTATCTGCAGACAGGTCTAATGGGGCAACCACCTTCTGATGAAGCTGACTCGAAGGCAAACTCTCTCACATGCAAAATGATCTGGTTGCACAAATTCAATCAAAATTATCTGATTATACAAACTCACTCACTTTCAAAATGAACTGGTTATATGCCAGAGCCATGAACTCTGCCTCATTGAAAGAAATAAAATCACCACAAATGCTTGACTCTTCAAACAAAACTAATCCGACAATTTAAGGATGATTGTGAAAAAAAGGGAGTTGATTAGAAAAATGATATAAAGTAGAAGGGAATTTCATATGTCATCCTGTACTTCCATACCAGTTTGTATGATGACTTTCCACATACAGGCTAAACATGTCCGTAACCATATAGCTCTTCATCTGAATCTACCAAATAATTCAAAATCCCCTGGTACAAAAATGGCCCTCTCATTTGCAGGGATATATGGAAAATAGAATCCCACTTCACAGAACACCTTGCTGTTTTCAAATCAGTCTTCATTCCTGAGCAGAATAAAGTAGGAACAAATATCTCAAAGATAACCCAAGTTCTGATGTTTCCCAACTGACAGGAGTCATTGGGCCAGGAGCAGGAACCTGGCATTTGGGGAGCAGCATCTCCAGGGCTTCCCCACTACTCACACCCTTCCATAGTATTTAAAAGGCTAAGGAGAAACCCCCAGTGATGAGCACCGAGGCACACCAGTCTGCTCTTCCCACAGTTGCTGGGAAGCTACTGGGGCAGCCAAAGTCCTGACACGACTGAAATGTGGCAGTAAAGTGAGAGAACCAGAAGATGCAGCAACCACCAAGTCCCAGCTTCAGTCTCTGCAGCTTTCTTTCCTGGCTACAAAATACTGTTCCAGGGAAGCCCACCACTATATGCAGGATTTATAAATACCAGCTACTGGTTCCTGCAATGATTCCAAGATGGTCCAGACTTGGTTGCATGTAATGACCTGCTGACTGGTAATATTTCCATACACACACGTTTATTTTATGACTAACAATCTTCCTGCTATTGTATTCAGCAGTGACAAAGGCTCTCTGGCTCACTGGATGCAGACAAGCTACAAAAGAGTGCATCTAAATAACATACACGGTGCAGTATTTTAGAATCAGCTTACTTTTCAGTCATATCCATTAAAATTGACTTTGTTCTACACCTCTCTTTTTTCTCAGCATAAGTTATAAAATATAAAATAGAAGAATACTGATTTACAATCAGAAGAAACTTTACTGCTAGATAAATTGTTTTAGAGCTAAAACAGCACATTGGGAAACACAAATTAAGAAGTTACTGAGGATATACTTTACTGCTTAACTTACTGGTTGACGAATGAAGAACACGCATTGAACAATATATAGAAATTCAGTGGGAAAAATATTTACCATCTCCTTTTAAAAGCTGTCTGAACTCTCTGTTTCCTTAAGGAAACACAGTCGTGGCCAGGCTTAATTATAGTTTCCTCTAACTGTAACGTTCATAGGTCTTAAATCCTTTACTTAGTTTTATTGCCAGTAATTAGAGAGTGTATGGTTTCTGTCCAAAAGATGGAAATGTTTTAAAATATTAAGAACTTTGTCAAGAAAATTAAGTACCTTGGTATTGCTAAATGACCATTTCACTCTTCTCCCTCTACTTCCCCCCACCCTATTTTGCTGAATTAATTTTGGAACCTAACACAGATCATGCTTGGATTTGTCCCAGAAAAACGAACTTGAAATCGTTATTTATCATTTACGATGTCTTTTCTAAACACATTTGGCAACCAAATTCCAGCCAGATCCCTTTCTACCAAAGGGTTTGTTTGAGCAAGCAGGGCTTTAGGCACCAGGAAAACAATTTGTAGCAAGAGTCAGACTACTAAACCCGAACTTTCAGTCTTAAATATATTCTGCGAAAGTAAGTGTACATTCAGTATATTATGTAAGCAGCAAGATATATGACTACAATTGAGCAGGCAGTATTTTGATCACTGCAGGCTAGAAACAAAACACAGGTTAAACACCCTTGTTAAGTAGCCGAGTGGGCACACAGCACAAAACATAATGCCTTAATAGTATTCTATTTTATCAGTCAACTCACCACTCATGCTTTGCATCCAAGTATCGTTAAGGGAACACAAACAAACAGCACACAGCAAAGCAATGCTGTAAAACTGGACATAGACTCTGTGGTGCTATATCACTTATAAAACAAAATCCTTGAACTAGAAACTGCACTACAGCCACTGCTGCCTCAGGAAGCTGCGGTTTGGTGCTTGGAACGCTTCACTCATGTACTATTTTTAGGACTGTGGACATCTAAATAAAATTTTGTAGGCACATAAAGTTATCTAAGGGTAAAAGTTTATCATATTATAAGACACAAGAGATGAGGAATACAGAACAAGACGTGTCTACTGAGGCAGTCTTTTGGGAGAATGTGGTGATTAGGAGAAAAAGGAAGAATTGTCATAAGTCTTTGAGTCCAAGTGGTGCTCTTAGACATCTGCACCTCCGGAAGGCTCAGAAGGTTTTGCAGATAAAGAGATGGTAGTTTCAACACCTCTTCTTTTCAAGAATGAATTTCTTCCCCATAAAAAGCTGGCAGACGCAAGAAATGCTTTTGGTTGGTAATGAGTAGGGTGAAGTGTTTTTCTGGGTTCATCCAGCTGACTGTGATCAAGCTGGTATCTCCCTTTCCCTTTCTATTGAAAAATGAATGTGGTCTTTCTCACAGCTCTGTTCTTCCTGATGGCACATGTACCACTAGAGTTTGCTGAAGGGGCAAAGATCTCTAAGGCCTTCAACTGATCCATCAGAAAACTCTTTGTTGTACTACCATCAGCTTACCCTTTTCCTCTCCTCATAAAGGAAAGTTCCAGCTGAATACTGTCTTACCAGGTCCTCTTGCAGACCCTGTACAAACTCTTAGCATGGCATGGACCCCTAATAGGAAGACCTACATTCTCAAATTAGGTGTAGAGAGAACCAGGAACACCTCAGTTAGAAACTGAGATGCTCAAGTATTTATGTGCCCAAGCACCCAATCTAGTTTCAAGTAGTAAGATGCTTAAATCCATTCCTACTGCCATCCCTCCAATCCTTTTCCCTGCTTCCACAGTCCAAGTTTGGTTGTCAGAAAGGCTGCAGGTTATGCAGTCTAAAGACTCTGTACTGAACCAGGGGAACATTTACCAGTGTTCAGCTGATTTAGTAATTTAAGTTATAGGAATTTTATATACTTTGGGGGCTGCCTTTCTGCTGCTTGAGTTTTAGTAACTGTGCCATTCCCACCCCCCTCAATCCTGCTGTGTACAGGAAGTCACACTTCTTTTCTAATGATGGGATGTGTCTGTGTGCGTGCGTCTGTATCCAATGTTAAACCACTTCCTCAGGCTTCAAGGAGAGGTTCTTGGAGAAGGTGGTATGCAGAGGAATGGATGTAGAACAAAGCTCTCCTGGGAAAGGGAAAAGAAAATAAACACCAAGGTAACACCAGCACAGGAGTTTGTTAAAATCCCGTTTCACGATGCTGGCTGATTTCAAGTCCCGGCTGTCTCAGAAATGATGACCGATTATTGGATAAATTCTGCATACTGTAAAAGTCCAGTCAAAACTTTAAGAGAAGCTTCACGTGTCTTCTGTTCTCTGACTGTCTGCAGCTCCATGCTTACCTCCCAGGTGCCAGTTCTGCAGGCTTCAGGGATGCACTGGGTCATAAGACCCAGCTGAATGTTAACGAGCTGAATCTGGCCCATTGCCTTTTCCCAGGAGGAGGAGGGACACCAGGCAGCACAGCACAGCACAGCACAGCCAGCCGCTCCTTGCACAGCTGGGCTGGGAGCATCTGCCACCCAACACTGCCACCACCTCACAGAAACACAAGCCCTGCAGTTTTCTTCAAGTTTCGAAGAAAAAAAAGAGTCAGCAGAACTGCAAGCTGCTGTTTATCAGAGGGGGAGAGGAGTCAGGAGCGGAAGAGGTCAGCCTCCAACACAGCTCAAGGTTGTCCTGAGCTTCTGCTGCTGTCTCCCTAAAAAGAAACCCCAAACTGCCATCTAGTTCATGTGCCCAGTGGTTAAGACCAGACACCTTGAGCTAAATAAAAACCTAACCATCCTATGGTATGTTACCTGTAAAGCCTTCAAAAGAGAAGACCAAAAAAAGCACCAATTTTTGGAACCAGACCAGAAAAGCTGAAATTAACTGCAAATGTGCTAATCCCAGAGCTTTCCTCTCATTTAGCAGTAGGAATTGTCAATTTGATGTACACGAAGGGATAGATCACATTTAGCAGGGCTTGGAGGCTTTTCTTGCACGCGGAGAAGATTCCCGTGGTGGCACTCAGCTGGAAAAGCAGGGAATCATCAGGCTCTCCCAGGCACAGAAAGCGCTACTGACATCCTGCTGGGCAGCTGCTACATCTCTGTCAATTCATCAGCTTTTCCTGAAAGTTTCCTGTGGTTCAGGAAATTTCCCTCCAAATGCCCTTTTCTGCATAGACTATCCAGCCAACAGAATTTAATGGGACATGCTGAAATGGGATTTAGAATGGGAAAAATGAAGTTAGATATACAGAAAACCTCTGAACATGTCACCTTTCATAAAAAAAAGTGATCATTTGGTCAATTTGTCTTTTTTAATCTCTCTACACCTGCTAGTAGGAATGTTTGGACACTTTAATACAAGAGTTTGAGGAAAAGTACCTGTTCTTAGTAATTAATATAAAATTCAGAAAACACCAAGAAAGTGAAGCTAGCTAGCACTTCTGGGATAGGGGTGGCTCTTTCCCTCTTATTCTTAGAGCTCTAAACTTCCTTTAGAGTAAAAGCAGAATTTCAAATAACATTGAACACACACACACACACACACACATGCTTGGTCTGTCTATCTGAACAGCTCCATCATTTGCTATCAGAAAAAAAGAGAGCATCACTCAGATTCAAGGGAAAACAGAAAAAAAAGGCAGAGATCAGCCCAGACTGACATCAACTCCTACTGTAATCCCCCAAATCACTTCTTTCTCAAATTTCCCCTCTCTCAAATAAAGGCGATGTTTAAATAAAAATGCACTTAGTAAAACAGGGAGGCAGTTGAATATATGATTTTAGTAAAACAGTTTGGAGATTCTCCAAACAATACGGTAACAGTTTAATCCTTGATCTGTTTACACTAAGGATGGGTCTCATGTCCTTCAGGCTGCTGCTCTTGCAGGCAGACAGGTATGATCTCAAAATATCATGTGTCAAAACAAACAAATAAAAACGCATCCAAAAGTGAAAAAGCTCATCTAAATGTATCTAAGTGTCTTTGGCAACAAATACATGAGAGAACAGACTGTTTTCTGCTCAACTGATGTGTCAACTTCTGACCATATCCAGAAAGTGCACAAATGTAAGATTCTGGCACACAGCTGGGGGAAAAAAATAATAAAGTTAATCTTTATAAACCACAAAATAACATCTGCTTACAAATGTGGTGCAGTTTCAAGTACGTTCTTGTGAGATCTCCCATCTTTACATACTTCTTATGGATAGCATTTTCACAGACTAACAACAAAATCTTTCTGAGGAAGACACCATCACAGAAAGAGGAGGCTGAATTCTACTCAGCTCCACTTGTAGTGACAGGAATCCATCACCACCTTAATCCAACTAGCTAAACAATTCTTTGAAAACAGTTGCACCACAGCCATAAATGAAAAGTATACTGCTACTCCTTATTTTCAATGGAATTTGTTTGGAAATGCTGGGTATGGAAAGTAACTTTCAAAGTGAAATGATAGGGGAGTCTAGACAATATATGGTATCAAACAAGCATGCCTGGGACAAAAGTCAATCAAGCCATGTCCCAGAGACCAAGTGCTATTCTTTTACTTGACATCAAACAGCAAGCTCCTCTGCCAGCTGAAGCGACAGAGCAGAATATACTAACCCCTCCCTGGCTACACTGAGTCTGCTCTAATAGGTATAGGTGTAGGTATCCTCTGTAATAGGTGCTTGGGGAACTGGAATAAGAAGACTCACCGAAACTAGAAACAACAAGCACAAAGAAAATAATGAATCTAATGAGGTGCTAGAAGTTGCGAGATCACACATGCCATTCTGAAAAGCCTACCTTAACGTACAGGTGCACGCAGGTCAAGTGTTTTCACCTGCACGTGGCCAGTAACTTTATCATGAGCAAAATTACACACTTGGTTATAAGGAATCAGAGAATAAAATGGGAATTCTGTTTGTTTATTTAAATAAGACATAAATACCTGAGGAAAACACTATTTTTTGAGTAGGGAGGAGAAAAAAATTAAATACTCAAGAAACCAAATTCAAATTCCCCACTAAAAGAAAATAAATTTATTTGCTGAGCATATTTTCAATAAATCCTTGAAACCCATGAAACGCGAGTCAGACCAACTCTTAAAACACTTTTAAAAAGCACTTTACAAACTTCCTTTGATCGACACCAGAGACATAAAACCCACCTACAAGGTCAGCTGTAGAGAATATCAAGAAAAGCAAAGGCCACACAGAAACACTTGCCTAAACAGATAAAACAAATACAATACATATAATATTTCAACACATTTTCAGATCCTTTTGGAGTTGGCAGAAAATGCATATTTCCTTGAGTCCCATTGAAACTATAAACTTTACCCAGGTCTCAGCTTTGAGAATCTGTTGAAACAACTGTGTTTTCCACAGTGTATTTTTGTCTTGTCTACAAAAGTTGGGAAAAAAAAAGTACTTTTTCCTTTTGATTTTTTTCCTCTTTGTTCTCCAAGTCAGAAAGTGAACATATGCAACAATACAGAGAACAAATAATAGCATACTGTGGGAACTCTAAAACAAACATATCACCACAAATGTAAGTATTAGAGATAAAACTCAGTAACTAAAATGCAAAAAAAATTAAAAATATTTAGGAATTAAACAGAAGGTAGAAGCCACGCAAGCATGAGTGCCAAAAAGCAAAACAATTTAAGAGCCAAACCACCTCTCCACTCCCTTGCCAAAAGAGGGCCCAGGATGGTAACTATGCAAAGCCAGACAGGAACCAGAAGAAAACAATAAATTATTTATACATACAGAATACTATGGAGAAGTTAATATTTCTGTGCAAGTGAACATATGAAGATTAGGAGCTTGGCAGGACATCCTCTTGTGCTATTAGGCAATCCTGAAATTCAACTTAACATGGCAAGACTCTCCACAACTACTATTGCTGAAAAAAGTTTTGGCTTTTAAGCTGCTTTAACAGAATCGGTAGCAAACAGATCTCTTGATTTGTTAAGTATTTTCATCAACTCATTGACAGTTGTGACAATAGGGGTGCCATCCATAGGAAGTGTTAGTTTTGTGCACACAAAGATTTGCGGGATATATTGACTTCAATCTACTTTTGTGAAGTCAAGGTTTTGAAATGCAGCAATAAAAAACAGGAAAGGACCAGAACAGGTTGTACAACATAAAATACTTGTTATAATCCTTTTAAATTCTCTCTTAAAAATGTTTTTTTTTTTTTTTTCTACCGTAATCCCTTCTGCTATCATTCTGTAATGGAATGATGTTTCAAAAAAATCCAGTCCACCAGAACTTCCCAGACTGGAGCTCACCCTGGGGGGATTATTCACAAACTCACAACTCAAACTCAAAAAGTTGTGCTCAACTGTATTGAAGCAAATGCTCTGCTTTACTGAAGTTCGTAACAAACATGATTTAATTTCCACCACAGACATCCTGGATCATTCTCAAGTCTGAACAAGTATGCCCTTGTAGGAAGCTAGAATACTCAGCAAGCTTAGGATGAAATTCACCTCACCTAACTTCACCAGCTAAAACCTTAAAGATTCACTCTTAGGCCAGCCCCTTGGGTTAAGATAAATTGCCCTCTGGAAATGCAGGCCCTCTTCCACTGACTACACAACAACCTAGAAGCTAAGTGGGCTGAACATCCCTGCTCAGGCGCCAAATTCATTTCACTGACTAATGCCTGGGTCAGACTGAATCTAACCTTCAGATGGCAAAAACTAAGTGAAATGGGTCCCTTTCTAAACTTTCAACCATGACATCCCTACACTTTGTTGTAACAAACTCTGCAACGGAAGTGTGCTAACTTCTGGTGTAGGCAGACAGATGCTTGCCAGTAGTATCTGTTTGCTAGGCTGCAGCTCTAAAAATGTATCATATGCATAAATACCTAACAGAAAGAATTGAGAAGCTGCAGTAAAATGAGCGTTGCTTTGCCTATTATTTCATGGGAGGTCTTTTTGCTGTACGTTTGGCTGGAAGTGATCACTCAATGCACATGGATTCATACCATCTCCTTGAGGGTGCCTCTAAAGATCCCTTTTATCACATTTTATTTATTATATTTAGAACTCCTTAACCACATAAGAAAATTACTTTTGGCTTAAATTTCAGTACAATTACCTTTCAGTGGTTGAATTTCCAGCTTTGAGATTTAAGGGGATTTTCTGGGGTTTAATGCTTTTTTGTACATATGTGCATTTAGCATTACTGTACTGTTATGCTATAGGAAATGAGGCACTCCTACTGGAGAACACCAGCTTCTTGTTAAATTCAATCAGCAGACAAACAACTGTGTCTTTGTCACAGAAGCCCAAGTTCAAATGCATAAGGATCAGATAATGAAGGAAAAAAAAATCTTGTATGACAGAATATGCTTTCACTTTATTTACGAAGTGAATGCACAAGTATCTAAATCAGATGCTCTGGAACCAAAGCAATTTAAATGAGTGCATTTTAAAGCCTAAAATATGTTTAAGCAGTTGGATGTTATAACAGCATGCACCACATTGAAATTAAGTTAAAATCAGCCTTCATTCTGGCAGTTTTAAATAAAAAAAATAAAAATAAAATAAAAAAGGGTTGAAAAAAGGTATACAGTCTATTCAAAACCATATCNAAGCTCCGGAAATATTTCTAAAACTTGGGGAAAGTGGGGTTAAAAGAAAGAGAATCAGAATTCATTTTCAGAAACAAATTACCATCTCAACATCCTTGTCTTTTATGTTCTGAATATGTAACAGGAAGTGGGAATTGTCAGAGGTATGTATAACTATGCCTAAATTATAGCTATAAAGCCAGCTAGCCTATCTTAGAGAAATCTAGTTAGAACCTACTCAGATTACATGCAGATAATAAAAAGAATTAAGCTAGGAAGCTGAAGGGTTTTTTTTTGCCCACACGTTATTTAAACATGAATCCAATTACTGAAGTCATGGAGCGGCTGTCTCACTCCATTCAGTTTCCCCTCAAACAAAGATGATATAGCTGTACTGCGGTGGTGAACAATCCTGAATTTATGTGGGCAAATGAAATCCCTTCTACAACATTATTCTGCTGTGGGAGGGGGTGTGGAGGAATCCCTTTTAGCATAATAAAAATGATGGTGATATAATGAATAATTATTATGGGATTTTATAGCTGGAAGGCATGGTAGTTATTTCAAAGCTATTTGTAACCAACAGCCTTATAAAAAGCTAGAATGTATTACATATGTGCAGAAGGTAACTGCGAGCATGTATTAAATCCCAACATCTGAAATAATGAACGGATGGTTTTTTTCCACAGTAACTACTTCTTTATCAAATGTGGGCTGATAAGCAACTAAATTAATTAATTAATTTCTGTCTTTAAGAAAACAGAAATGAGGACTTAAAAACAAATTGCCATGAACTGAGAGCTCTCCTTTCCTTCTCTGACAGCTATATCATTCCCTTCCTTCCAGCAGCAATCTGGTTTTCTGTTGAAATGCATGGGTGGATGAGCTCTGGTAGATTAATTAGTCCCAGTTGCCAATTAAAAAAGGGCTGATGTCAAAGAGCAGAGCCCCCAAAAGGTGGTATTACCACCACTTAAAATTTGGAGAATGGGATCCCAAATACCCAAGTTCTGGATTCATGTGATAAATAAAAAAGCAAACTAGGGGATTTCTTTCTTTTCTTAACAACAACAACAAAAAAATCTTAAAAGGAAAAATAGAAAAAGCAGAGTCTAAATTTGCTGCCAGTCTGTACAACAGCCTTAAAATGCATGAACTAGTTTACAGACCACAAGAAGTTCTAATTTTTTGCTTCATCTCCCTTGCTTTATAGAAATATCAAAGATGAAGCATGAATATCCATGCAGAGTGTAGAAGTGAGAGTGTGGAAGTGGGAGATGCACCTGAACAGAGGTCATCAGGAACATCAACAGGAACATCCTTTGAACAGCAGAACTAACTGCTGTGCCTGTCACTTTGAGGGGGTGACCTCACAGGGGGTGGTAAAACAGCTCCTTTTAAAGTCAGTCTACTTTTTTATCAAATCTGAACAGTTCAAGGAAACAATAATTCAATATTTAAAAAAAAGAAGGAAAGTAATAGAAAGGTTGAAATTTTTTAGTTTTTCAAAAAAAGTATTGGAAAAGACCATTTTTGTATACTTTTTTGTAAAGTTTTGGTTTGTCACACCTAGACAGAACTAGACAGAAGATTAGAGTCCTGCCTATGCCCTTTTAATAGATTCACAGCCTTCATTTTCTACCAAAGAGTTCTTATCTCATTAGGCTACTATGCAAATGTCCAGAATTCCCATTTCAGGGTCCATAGAGAGCTTCCATCCCCCCTTTTGCAGACATCCCAGTGCCGCTCTGCAGCTCTGGCCCACGCGGTGGCAGACCCAGATGAGGCCTGGGTGGGGAAGCAGCACATCCCCTGCCGTGATGTGGGTACAGACATTCCCCACAGCCTGTTCTTATGGGGTGGAAGTGAAGGAGGGATCGCTACAGATTTTTTTTTAACATGCTCCCCCCACAACAATGTTGATACAGAATCCAGTGATCTGATTTCCACTACAAAAGAGTGGCTAGGCCAGGCGATAAGCACAGTGTCACTGGGTTTGGAAATACACTCAAGTAAAGCACTCTATATTTTTTGAGGGGGAGGAAGGAGAAGCAAGCAATCAGAGCACTTAAATTATATGGGCCTATGCTAGCTAGCCTTCAGTACCTAAGCACTAGCTTCTCAAAAGTTATAAATAGAACTGCTTTTTTAAAATGTTCAGCCATGAAAAAACTTCTAAGAACTAGTTATTAACATTTCTGTATAAAAAACTATCACTGATCCAGGGAGACTGAATCCTATATCCATGTTTTCCTATATCTACTCTTTACTCTGAAAGAATATAAACAGGTATGCACTGAAACAGTTGTTTAAAATGCAAGTGATGTACTTGAAAAGCTGCTTGTTGTTCAAAATTAGTTTTTCCTCAAGAGCAGGGATATTGTATTTCATTTTTTAGGAATTTAAACGGAAAACGCAACCAACACTGATGCTTGCTTATTGTAATGGTATAAAACGTAGTACTGTTGGCTTGAATCCATTAATGAATTAATCTTTGTCAGAAGAGTGTCTATAAAGCAGGTTCTTAAAAGACCCCAAAGACATTGTAGCACTGATGGTTTACCATTATGTGGTATAGCAAAGTTTTACTCAACCAGTTCTAAAAGCAGACATATGGAGTCCATTAAACCCTTTTCTTTTTTGTGGTGTAATTCTGAATGGCTGTATTATGCTACTTATTTAAAATATGGATTGTAACTTCCACCACCAATTAATATGAGTTCTACACATTGCATGCAATTTATAAAATGCACAAACTTTGTCATCAGCACCTAAAACTGAAACAATGTCAAGAACCGTATTTCAACTAACTGTAACAAAAAGAGATTAAAACAACAAGAGCCAAATAACTTTGACACTAATTAAGTCAAGGACACACAATTTAGCTGCTGTTAAAGTCAACGAAGAGGTGCTTCTCCTGTAAATCTCCTGATACTTTGAATGGTCTGTCTCTTTTTTTAATGTATACATTGCAATTCTCTGTCACACATACATAACCATACTCAACCACAATATTCACAAGAAAGGAATTTACTTTTAATTCTAAAAGCAAATATTTTAAAAAAGAATCCCACACAAGAATCTACTCCCTTCCATAATAAAAACTGCCTTCTTCACTGTTCCTTCCTCGTAGCGCCACATTCTCTCCTCCTACACCAGCACCATCTTCTCCTACCTTCCTTTGTTATGTGTGCTCTTTTGAATTTCCTCATCAAAGCTGTTCGGCCTCACTGTTACATGTAGTTCCTGAATTCAGTGGAGGTCATTTTGAACCTACAAAACCCCTTGCATATACCTTACTTCCAGATCAGAGCTACAACAGAAGATCCCAAGAAGCAAGGACCAGGGCACATGCTTAAGGTTCCAGTGACTGTCTTCTTGCAAAGCATCCTACCCAAATAACAAACAGCAAGGAAGTGAAGCTTAAGAGATACTTAGAAAAATACAGCTGCATTGCACTTGCACACATACTTATGCATATATGGATTGTCAGTCAAACACTTCACAGCAAACTGAAACAATGCAACTTGGGAAAACTCATGTATCTTTACTTATCCCTGTATCACTGGCAAATGCAGTTAAAAGGCAAAAAAAACTCCATCAGGTTTAGTAAAACTCTCAAGAGTTAAGAAAAAAGATTCTCAAAGACACAAATGGAAGTAAAGGAACTAAATCCCTTCTATTACTAGAAACTCCAAATTTTCACATCCATATGACCATCACATGCAATTTGACATCATACCATCTAGTACCAAAAAGTGTGAGCTTTTGCCGTGAGTTCTAAGGGAATCTGAGAGTCCACAAAAACAGCATCTCACACACATGCTGGCCATTAGGAGTAGACACATTGAAGAAAATGGGAGGGAAGAAAGGACTATCTATTTAAGACTGTCCTCCTTACATGCCAGCCTTCAGTGTGTGACTATTACAACGCCACAGAGATGAGAACGTGCAAGGTTCTTCGTTGAGCAGATCTGTGACTCACTGACCTCATCAATTCATAGAATCATAGAACCATTTTGGTTGGAAGAGACCCTTGGGATCATCAAGTCCAACCATCAGCCCTACTCTATAAAGTTCTCCCTTACACCATATCCCTCAACACCTACTCTTATCACCTACTCACATCTGCTCTTAAACACAGTCAAGGATGGTGACTCCACCATCTCCCTGGGCAGCCAATTCCAGTGCCTGACCACTCTGTGAAGATTTTTTTCCTAATGTCCAGCCTAAACCTACCCTGCTGCAGCTTGCAGACATTCCCTCTTGTTCTATTGCTGTGAGAAGAGACCAACACCACCCTCTCTACAATGTCCTTTCAAGCAGTTGTAAAGAATGATGAGGTCTCCCCCTCAAAGAGACTTTCGTTCAGCTCAGGAGGAGACCAAGAGGAGGTGATCATATCCTATCCTAGAAGATGTTGGCAGTTAATGCTTATCAACATCTGCTAAATATTACAACGCTGAAGCTAGATTTAGGTGAATGTCAGATTACCAGTTAAGTACTTAATCAAGCAGATACTATCATCCGTAACTTTACTGCAACACTATGGCAGCTTTTTCCTCCCCGTTTTGGCCTGGTTGGCTTTATTCTGAATGGAAAAGAAAAAGACCATCTCCTCTTGAACCCAAGAAAAGCCTTGCCTTTGAGAACCAGTTCTTACACTTCATCTCTTTTCTCCAAGTTATAAATCACCAAATACTTCATACAGCAATCACATAATGAAGAATTAGCAATCAAATGTAACGCACAGCAAATGTTCTCAGATGAGTCACTGTGTCCTCTATATTCTTGATTTGTTGGCTTCTTTGCCAAGCAATCATCAGCTAATTACTGGGCTAACTATAGAACACCAAAATCACTACATCTGCTCAGAAATGGCTATTGAGTGGGGGGGGAAGATTTCTTATTTCATAGTCAAGTTAAAATGAAAGTGTACATAATGATAGTTTTCAAGAGATCTCATTACAGTTTTGCTTCAACTATTCACAATTTTTCACATAAATATGTCCTTTATGTTTTTAAGAGGACTGCACAGCTACATTATCTACCACCACAACCCTACCTATAGGGTACTTGCCCAGGCCTTGTAATGCATTTGAGCAGACTTGAGTTCCTCAGTTCAACACTTGGAAAATTCCAATGGATCGGGTAACATTACAAAAACAGAAACAATCTTTCTACAGAACATAGGGTGCGATTTTTTTCCTTACTTGTGCATCCC
>VZTM01017976.1:903-28992 GCA_013400555.1 Jacana jacana
GAAAAGGTTATTTATACCACTGCTAAACCCATAGTGAACATTCTGAATACTTCATAAAGTTCTTGTTGCCTTGTCCACACTTGCCCTCATTTAAAAAAGATGTGACAGAATTGGAAAAGGCACAGAAAAAGTTGACAAAGTATATCTGGAGCTATTTAACAGCATATAAAATAAAATTTTTGGGGATTTGTTTCTCTCAAGGTAAGAGAACTGAAAGAGAAATGCTGAAGTTGTAGAAAAATACGAATAGACAACAATGATTATCACTGTTTCTTACCAGTAAAGCTAAAGGACATTCAGTAGAAATAACAAGCATCAGGCTTACACTAATAAGGAAATATAATTTCACATCAAGTACAATACCACGGTAAAATTCCTCCCTAGAGAATACTGGGGGTTTCTGAGATGTGATAGAAAATTGTGGCAAGTCCATGAATATATNTGAGTGGCTGTTTGACCCAGCATGACTTCTTATGGAGAAAAAGCTTTTTATATATATATATATATAAATATAGCTTTCTGTAGTACTTTGCATGTGAAAAATATAGAACAAATTCCCAAGCATTTTGTATAATGTTTTCAGTTTAACTTGTGCACAGCTAAGTTAGTGGAACTTGTATCATAAAATCAAAGAGAATATAGAAGATTATTTTAGTAATGTTTGTACTGCACAACTGGGATGTAGAATATGTGATTGCTTCAACAACGAAATTAACTTCATAGAACTCATGACATGAAAAGGATGATAAGCTAAGCTTTGCTTTAGGATTTTTGTACAAAAGCTATTATTGAAGTCTAATATATTCCGCATGGTTTATGCTCTTTACAAGGTACACCAAATCTATTCTTTTTTAAAAAAACTTGCCAGTGTAGAAAGAGTTCACTTTGAACGACTCTTCAAAAGGGAGGGTCTTGCTATAGAGACCAACCACACTGTTGCAGTTAAGGGCAAGGGGGTTGTCCAATGTATTTATAAATGACTGTGAATTACCTTGTTTTCCCCATGAGACTCACATTTCTAAATAAATCCAAATATTTTCTTCCTCTGCCACTACCCCAGTTTAAAAGCTGTTAGCAAATTATATGTACATTCAGGTTACATGTTTTTATAAAGAAAGAATATAGACCCTTTTAGTGTAACTTTCAGCTGAACTGATTACTTTAGCTTCAGAGGCTGCTTTCCTCAACCTTTAAAGTTAACTGAGGGAACTCAGTACCTCCTTAACTCCAGTTCAGCTCCAACACCTGTTTCTTTGATCATACTGCTGTAATTCCTTTTTTCTTTCAACGTAAATTCTTTCACTGGGTGACAAACTCAGCTGTGTTCTTCAGTATAATCTGGTAAATGGTTACTGAGGATGAAAGAAACTTTTTCAGTTGTGCTCCACCCCAACCACCACAAAGAACTAAAATTGATGAGGAAACTAGTTAACTTTCTTGAAACTGATTCTTCTAGTAATTTTGTGTAAATTTACTTACTCTGTCTCTGATCTCAGATGTACAGCCATCTACAGGCAGAGATGTATTTAAGGTAGAAAATGTTTTGGACTTGCTGAACTGAAGACTAAAACCCAGCAAGTTTAACTTACACAGGAAAGGAAATACCTATTTTTGCGTGAGGTATTTTACACATATAGGTATTTCCTCCAAAGTTTACATATAAATATCCGTATTTGCTTCTGATCTGAGATACAAGAGCTCATCTGACACACTCTAATTTGATGCAATATTACAACTAATGTCCTGGCAAGTTTGGAAATCTGACAAAGCAGCAACTCTCAGGATTGGAGAAGAATTTTTTCCTCTCAACTTTAGTCTTCAAACAAATAAGTCAATATGTCTCTTGATGTTCCAAACTAAGATCATCTATACTAAGTAGCATGGGTGAAATTTCTTGTGGGAAGGAAAGGATGCTGCTGTAATAAGTGACCATTCACCCCGGTTTATGTTGCTATAACGGTATTCTGCAGTGATTACCACATGAGTAAACCTGCACACGTGCTTCCTCACCAGCACATCCTTTCCAAGGAAGTGTGTGGGTGCATTTATCATTCACTGAAAGATTCAGAGTGGTTACGCTTGTGTATTGTGAAATGCTGTAGCTAATAAATTAGTATATAGAGGTGTTGGTGTTAGGGTAGAAGTGGGAGGGAGATGTGACAGCAATTCACAAAAGGCACTTACATTATTAGCATTTTCTACACTTAAACAGGCTAGGCCCGCATCCTATAAGCTTCTTTTTCTTCAAGTTGGCATCAAACACTGCATATTAACCTTATCTTTCTGGAGTTTAGTACCATTGACAAATATGTCTCAAACTGCAAAATACAGGATCCCTGGCAGCAGTGACTGGTTATTAATGTGAACCCACACAGGGCTTCTAGGGAGATGGTCCTGCGGGGCTGCATTGTGGTTAGAGGGAGGAGATAAACCTGCCACTTCTGAGGAGCTTTTGATCACTGTGTCCAGCCTTGCGGCATCCTAAGCACCGTCTCTTATAATTTGTCTTTCTGTTCAGCCTGAGGAGTTGGTGCATATTATTATTCTCTGTCCTAATGCTGAACAAGTAACAGGCATTTTTGCTCTATCTGCTTGGACTCTAATCTCTATTTTTGTTCTTATATAAAGAGCAAATGAGTTTTCTAGAAGAGCAGGAAAAGAGTATTTTTGTGGATTGGTTGGTTGTTTTTTTTTCCTTCAAGCAATGAAGATGCATTCCTACAGCAGTGTACAAATAATTAAGTCTGAGTTGAGCCTTCAGATATCTTCCTATCTCACCCTCACTTTTAGAGACACCATTAATGAACTATATTTGTGTACTTGCCCTAGAGAGGTGTTGACATTTAATTTTTCTCTATTTTTATTTCCATAAGATAGAAGAAGGTGAAGGGGAGAGCTTCTAGTTTTATAGCTGAGGAAGCTGGAGCATTTTAAAGACTTCATCTGGAGTGTTTTTTAGAAAATACAGATGTTGTGCCCACACAGTATGGATCCGGGGACAGCGACAGCTTGGCTCTGCTGGTCAGGTACTTGGCTCCAGCCTGGCCTGAGGGCAGGGTTGAGGAGTGAACAGCAGCATGGAGTGAACTGTGGCTTCCCAGTAAATGGGGGAGAGGTCCCAGAAAAAGCCATGTTAGCTCTTCTCTCAGCTGCCTGATCTGTGGTTACAGGCTGAGCCATATCAGAGCTGACCTGGCAGCCACAGCTGTATTGAGCTGGGGGAGTATGCTAGTGACTCAAAGCCCTGACACCCATTGCCCCAAATATGTTCACCATGTTAGATGGGCTCTGTGCTTGCTACCCAAGTAGGTGTGGGTTGCCCCGTCAGGCCAGGGTGCCAGGGCCTGCTGCCGGGGTAGGGGTTGGTGAGGCAGCAGCAGATGTAAGTGTGCAGGCAGGAAGGTGACAGCATGCTGCCAGGCTGGGGGCCAGTCAGAGACACAGAGTAAGACTTGGGATTTATGTAACATCACTATGGTAAAAGTCAGTTCTCAGTGCATTTAGTACTGGTTGGTTTTGTGTCCAGGTGGAACTGCTGCAGCACTGCCATGATTATTGCTTCCCACTAAAACACAGGCTTCTTTAGAGGGAAAGCAGAGGAGGTTAAGGAGCTGAAATGCCAGGTGTGAAAAAGGCTGCAGCTTGAATCAACATGTTCAAAGGGTTGGATGTAGGGATGTTGTTTTGCAAATATTTCCAGGGCTAGCAGCCACCTTTGAAGGAGTAATTAAAAGTGAAGTAAAGTAGTGCAAGGGCTAACTGTCAATCATTGATTTTTCAAATTGAATGAGGCCAAAAAAGACAATTTACAGAAGTCATTTGGCCACACTGCACTAGAATGGCAAGTAGGTGGCAGTAGGACATACCAAAAGTAATCCACCTCACTGTGCTGTGCCTTGCCTAGGTCAGCCTTTTATAAATAGCACTGCTGGATGCCCAGTGTCACCAGAAGATACATGCCTGTGTTAGTGAGCTTCCAAGCATTCATTACCTTATAAAAATTCAGCTGAAAAAGGCAATTGTAAAAATTACAGAATCACAGAATCTCAGGGATTGGAAGGGACCTTGAAAGCTCATATTGTCCAATCCCCCTGCTGGAGCAGGAACACCTAGATCAGATCACTCAGGAACGCGTCCAGGCGAGTTTTGAATGTCTCCAGAGAAGGAGACTCCACAACCTCCCTGGGCAGCCCCTGCCAGTGTTCCATCACCCTCACTGTGAAGAAGTGCACCCATTGCCCCTTGTCCTGTCATTGGATGTCAATTAACTTTAGTTTCTCTGTGGTGTTGTGGCTAGTGGAAAATTCCCCACATAGCTGAGAATCGTGGGGGGTTGCAGATGTGTCATCCCTCAGTCTTACTTGACAAATGATATAGTTTAAATAAAGATCCATAGTGTGTTACAAAACAAAAAAATAACCAAACCCACAAAAGTTCGACAAGGAAAATGAAATCTCAGTTGTTTTATCCCATGTGCTATGGAGCCTGTTGTAAACTTTTCTAACTTTAACTGTGTGTACAGTAAGGAGTCTGATTACTTCAGTTGTGGATTGGGGTCAAACAATGCTTAATCGTTAAATTCTTGCAGTGGGATACACAGGTGCTCACGTGACAGCCAATCAGTTTATAACACAAATGAAGATCTGCTTAAGTGGATCGGTCAATTTGGGTTTCATTTTAAACACATGATCTAGCTATCCTTTGTCCTCATTACATGCATTGTTGCTTAATTGTGTGGTGCCTCTAAGTGTGTCAGGATTAGTATTCATAACGTGCTCCAAGCAGATCAACTAGCCATGTTGCCAAATTGTAATGCCTGACTTTTCCATCGCTATTAAAAATGAGTATTGAGTGCTCAAGATTTGACTTTCCTGAGCTCCTTCTGTGAAGTAGCATGAACCACCAATTTACAAGTGCAAGCATTAAGTTTCTGACACACACAAGCGTATCAAATGTAGTCACCTTGGTTTTTTGTTACTCGCCTGGTACTACCCTAGTCCCTTCGAACCCTATAAAATGCAGGCTGCTTGACCAAGATAATTGCTGTTGAACAATGCTGTTTTATTAACATGCACATCGGCACTACAATCTGGTCCTGCTGGTGTCTTGCTGCAGTGCATGAGAGGTAAGCAGAGCAGCTGAAAAAAAAAAGTCCTTAAAGACACGTTCAGATGCAAGCTTACTTCCTGCCTTTTTTCTCTTTTATTGGTTGAGAACATATCAAAACTCTTCAGTTTACCAAGCAAATATGAAGCCCTCAAGAGTATAAGCTAAGGGTCAAAGTAGACTTTCACACTAAAGCTGTAGAAAGGATTTTCTCCTCCTAGATTTTCTCCTCCATGCATATTAGAGAACAGACGTTTTTCCTCTGCCATTGGCAAAGAAATTCACCCTGCTTAATCATGTTATTATCCCATGACTCAGCAATAGTTGTGCTATTGTATCTCAGTTTTCTGGTTGTCATTGACTGCTTAATCTCCAGCATGAAATTTTAGGAAGTCTGGTAAGGTCAGACATTCCTAAGTGAACAGCTTTTTGTTGCAAGGCTGGAACTTATCTCCCCTTGATGAGGCGAGAGAGAGAGATGGAGCAAGAAAAGAGGTTATATTAATATCTTTGTGAAGGGCTTCCTAAAGTTATGAGTGCCTTGCAAGAGCTTCTCATCACAAATTGTTGATAAGAGCTGTAGGATGGAAATACAATCACATTTTTGCCATCTCTTTCAGATGGCAGTAGTCTGTAGTATTAAACAGTCATATATTCACGTCAGTATGTTAAAAGAAATTTAAAAGAGCTATAATCAGAGTGATAGTCAGGAACACCGATAATCAATTATTCTGCAATAATCAGGTTGTGGTGAAACCTGCACTGGCTTGACTGCAGGCTCTCTGTTGCAGATACTTAAATGAGACAATTGATTAGTTATACCAGGATGAGAAGAGCTATCTTAATGTGAATAATGAGAAAGGAACTGTATCCTAACATCACTCTTTCATTCCATTATGACCTTTAGCTCAAAATGACTAGGATCATATAAGTTCAGCTGGAAGTGGCATAGATTTTAAGTGTGTATTAGAGCTCTTATTTATTAGGCACTGATAAAATATGCAAATTTGTGATTTGGACTATATTCAAAGTTCAAATAAACAGAACTAAAATTTTGAAAACAGTTCACAAATATTGGTCTAGTTCTTTTTTTTCAGCTGAGCTGTAGTTCTCATTTCATCTGAACTGCCCTACCTGTCCCTCATTTTTGTAATACTGCACAGTGGAACAGAGTGAAGGCTGATCCAGGTATTTTATCTGAAGTATTATACTTTATTATGAATGCTCTGTTAGTTTAATGTTTCTCTTCTTCAAGGTATGTCTCTGTAATCAAATTTGTTAAAAGGTTTTTGACCAAGTTTATGACTAAAAATAGGGTGATACACAGAGATACCTGGAAGAATCTAAGCAAGCATAAATTCAGATGGACAAAAAAGACATTATTGATGTGCTTCCTGCCCCCAGGAATTGAACAAAAACTATTCTGTGGAGAGACCAGTGTGAACTAAGTATACTTGTAAAGTTCAAGGCTATAGTAAACACTTTGAAGACTAACATTTCTTAGGTCCTGTTTGTTTAACAGGAAAATCAGTAGCAACATACTGGGATCTGGATAGGCAAAAAGAATTTGTGGAACTCAGCACGACTTTTTAAACAGAAATTAACTTACTGGCAAACAAAAAGTGCAAAAAGACACCTGAGTTAGAGTTTACACTTTTTTAAAAAGCTTGTAAGAAATACAAGGACCTACGACTTAAAAGCAAATACTGTTAGAGCTGTTTCACTTAGTGTAGTTCACTTAATTGCAACCAGGAAGAATTACTGATGGTAGCACAGTTTCTTCACTTGTACTGGATCTCTGGTGGGCAGTAGTTTCCATTATTACTCCATGTATTTCAGTCGTTTAGAGCAGAACACAGAGTTTTCTAGCATCACTTCCTTAATACTTTGTATAAGAAAATGTAAGAGTTTTGTCTGTATTTTATCTGTGTGAAGGGTATTCCAACATGTCATAGTCTTGATTGCTTAGAAAACTTCTGATCTGACATAACCTAAGTGGATTAATTTCTTTTTTTATCTTGGATATCCCCTGTTTTGTACATGTGCTTTTCTTTTTCCATTTCCTGGTTCTGTTTATGACCTGTATTGAACTGCCAGCCTATAGCTCCCAGTGGTCAGTTTGACTCTTTCTCTGTTTTTAACTGATAGAAAAGATTTTAGATCATAGTTTAGAATCATAGAACCATAGAATCATTTAGGTTGGAAGAGACCCTTGGGATCATCAAGTCCAACCATCAGCCCTACTCTACAAGTTCTCCCCTACACCATATCCCTCAACACCACATCCAATCTACTCTTAAACACCGTCAGGGATGGTGACTCCACCACCTCCCTGGGCAGCTGATTCCGCTGACTGACTACTCTTTCTGGGAAGAATTTTTTCCTAATGTCAAGCCTAANCACCATTTCTAATACAAGCCAGGATGCCATTGGCCTTCTTGGCCACCTGGGCACACTGCTGGCTCATGTTCAGCCTCCTGTCAACCAGCACCCCCAGGTCCTTTTCTGCCAGGCAGCTCCAGCCACACTTCCCCAAGCCTGTAGCGATGCATGGGGTTGTTGTGGCCCAAGTGTAGGACCTGGCACTTGGCTTCGTTGAAGGCCATGCCATTAACATTGGCCCATCTATCCAGTCTATCCAAGTCCCTCTGTAGAGCATCCCTGCCCTCAAGCAGATCAACACTCCCACCCAATTTGGTGTCATCTGCAAACTTACTAATAGTGTTTTCTATGTCCCTATCAACATCATCAATGAAGATATTAAAAAGGAAAGGCCCCAATACTGAGCCCTGAGGAATTAATATATTCAGTTTGTCTATTATACACAAGATATTGAGAATAAATTCTCGCTTGTGGAAAGATATTGAAATAAAGACCAAGAAAAATAGGGTATTGACATTGCTATCACCTATGTACCCTTCAGAGGTGTTCTGAAACAGGTTTTCTCTTGCTAAGGGTGCACCACAACTTCAGTATGACTGGGATGGCTGATCATCCTAGTCTTTGTCCCTTCGCAGCAAAGATGCTGACCTGTAGTTCCCTCTTGATTAATCTTCCATCAGTCTTTCTTTCCTTTCACGTGGCAATGTCAATACTTGTATACTAAACACTCCTTCAATATCATTCTTTCTCTTCTTCCAGCACTTCTGCAGATGGATTTACTGCATTTTGTGTTCTAGACAAGCAATTAGAACTTAAAGTCAGAGAAGGACCTTGCTCTGAACTGTTGGGGTATGCTCAGCATATAAATAAATCCCCTAAAGTAATTTGAAGTCCATCAACCAACTGACAACCCCCCATATATGGGTTTTTTTTAGTACTATGAATCAGCACGAAAAAGCGAAAACTATTGGAAATATGTATATTTTTTTTATTTTCAAAAATGGCGTTGTGGCATAATGGGAAGTTATATGACAGCTTGCTATGAAACAGATGAAATTTCCTGTAGATACCAAGTTTATTCTCTATCATCTGCTTTTGTGTTGAAAGGATTTTTAAAAATAATGCTGATCCTCTTTCACTATATTATTTCTAGCCTAAGTGTTGAAATGATTGCATTTAATTAATACAGTTACAGACCAAAAATCCATCCCCCAAATTTCTGTCAAACTCAGTAGGGGTTGGATAACAGCATGGCTTATGGAATTTAATCTTTTTATGGAAAAGTTACATTTGATGAAGCTTTAGAAAATAATTGGCTCTTTTCTCTGCACTTCAATTTGAATACCTGATTATAATTTAATCCAAAACTTCAACTGGAAGTCAGGGTACAGGAACACCTGCAAGTTAGTAGTTTGAGGTTTTTTACATTTGCAAATAAACCACCATTAATTTGGAATGTCAATTCTTGCACAGTAGTGATCAGAGACATCTATGTTTGGAAACACAATTTTGAAGCTTAGCATATTTTCAATTTAGATTGTTTCTTAAAACGAAAAAATTCACAGGACTTTCTAATGAAACAAGCAACTAGTAAATTGCATTTTGTGAATTAAAAAAAATATGGAAACTTAAAGTTATGGAAGAAATTACAGCTGATTAACGTTCCCATAAGATCCATAGCTGTGTTCTGTAGGGTGTAAAATTTTGTTTTGTTCTACCCTAAAGTAAACTGAAAAATGATGTCCAATTGATCCTGATGTGTGAAGCTAACTAGTTTGTGAAAAGCAATGGAAATCCTTTCGTTAATTATGGATGTTTCCTGGTAAGGTAGAAAATTATAGCTGTTATAACTTTAAGAATGAAAACAACCAACTGTTTTGTATACTTTTGAAATAATTTTTAATATGTCTGCTCTAGAAGTTTTTAATCCCCCTTGGATTCACATTTACCTTGATTTAAAAACAACCAAACAAAGCAACCCCAAAAAACTCCCTAAACAACTTACAGCAAGTGTAGGGTTAGACTCATGGAAGTTACATGAAATTTTATTTGATTAAGTGTATTAGGTACAATTTTAGTAAAATAAAATTTTTTAGACAGTATTATCTTTTAAGATATGTTCTTTAGTTTTAAAAAATGAACAATCTGACCAAAGGTGAAAGAATGCTGTTCACCAGAGATACATCCTAGAAAATAATGGATATGTTGTAAGGTTACAGTGTGAATAAAAGTACCAGTTCTGAATGATAAAGGAACACAAAGACTTTAAAAGTACTTAAATTTGTGGGCTTTGTACCTGGAACATCCATTAATTTCTTCCTTGATGGCTTACAATTAGTGGCCAGTTACTTTAGTTTACTCCTCTGTAGCCTCCTTATTTCAACAATTCAGGCTGTCAAAGAAAAGTCATTAGTAAGCACCCTTGGCTAAATGCGAACAAATGCTGCTTTATGCTTCTTAATGTGCACTTTTAAGCAATTAGAGTGCTCCTTGGAATTGTAGGAAAATTTAAATAGTTGGTAAAGTAACAAACCAAAATCTCATAATGTGGTCTTCAAGAAGGCCATGTCAACACCAAGACGGATTTTAGATGGGACCAAAATCTAAATGGGTTTTAGATTTACAAAAAGGCAAGCATTTTGGAATGTAGATAAACTTGCAGGATTAGGTTCTGGTATTTGAATGTAATTGCTGGGTTTTGAAATGTAAAGGTGCAGATAAAGAGTTCTGGTGTCTGACTTACCTCATGTAAACATGTTTATGCATTAGTGCATAGCTTTTGCTCCTCCCAGTTCCCATCAGTGGTTTCAGTATGCAAGTTTTAGTACACAGACCTTGTATGGACAGATTTTTCCCAGGCCCATCCCACATTAACTCCCCGTTGGTTATGAAACTTTTCATTAGCAGTTTACTTGATGTGAAGAATTCTGCTGACTACAAATTTATTACAGTGTAGTTGCGAATTGCTGCTTACATGTGCGCATTTAGTCCCTAGAGCAGTCGGATCCTGATCCATAGCTGATATTCAGCAAAGCAAATAATGCATTTATTCTTTTATTCTATATATAAATGTACTATTGAAGAGAATGTTACAGCAATAAGTGCTACCATGATTATTTGTGTAAGAATCCGAAAGGCATTAGGAAGATTTTAATAGCATTTCTTACAATGTATTTACTGACCAGTGGACTGTTCAAGGCCCTGTGTATTCATACTATGAAAAGGAAAATTACAGCACTAAACCAAATTGGATAACTGAGAAATTTTGGCCATTTGGGCGAGTGAAACAAAATTGATATTTTTGTCAAGGAAGTGCGAGTGAAACAAAATTGATATTTTTGTCAAGGAAGTGCTGTCACAGTTCAGATGTTTGTTTGGTATTAACTTCAGTGTGGGAAGTATGGTATTAACTGCAGTATAGTTTACATCTGGGAACATAAACCAATGCATCCAGGTAATTGTGGAAGAGACTTGATGAGATAGCAAGCAAGGGACCGTGTCTTATGCATCAAAGTAAATCTTGTTTCATTTAAGCTAGAAAACGATCAGAGAGACATCAGTTTTTGTTTTAGATCCTGTTGACTGGGTGCTAGTTCAAGGAACAGCACACAGAAGGTACCATCTCCTGTTTGTAAATACATACCAATCTTTAGGAAAAACAAAAGAATGGGATCCACTGATTTGTATGCTAAGTGCCTTAGAAAGTACAAGAACTAAGGGAGAAAATATGCTTTAAGAAATTAATAAAGATAGGAGCCTGACTTTAGGGTCTTTAGGTCTCCCTGTGGAAGGCGTGTCCTTATGTAACTTAAGTGCTTTCAGCAATTTCTGTATCAAGCCTACTTACAGCAAATTAGTTTGAAAAATTATTCTGTACTTAATGGTAACCTAAGATAAGGATAGAATAAGTAATAGAATAAGAGCAATTATTCACTGCCTGAAACACTTTAGAGAGTATATTTTAAAAATGCACGTAATATCTGCTAGAAAATTCATATAATGAGTAAACTGGTGGAATCGTCATCAAAACTCACTTGAATTAAATGAGGGCTTTCACTGCATGTGATTCCCTGTTGGGCCTGTCTGCCTAGTGAGCTTTCATGTGAGAAACTGAGAAATTCTACAGTAAACAGAATTTTGTTTTATTCCTCAACTGGGTCAGTTCTTGGCTGTAGACAAAATGGGTTGGTGTTGATTGCATTGCTATTGTGCAGGAGAAACTTCAGGTCATTACAGATTGTTATATAGGCCCTTGACAGTGATCAGAGCTTCTTGCCTTACTATTTTGTAAACCACATCTAGGAAATAACCAAAAGTAGCTTCTTACTGTGTGGTAAATGATCATCAAAAAAGGAACTTGTGATACTCCGGAGAAGCAGGTAGGGGAGGACTCACAGTCAGGTTCCTAAACAGAAATCAGTTTACTCTTAGATAAGGAAAATTAGCATGAAAAAAGTAAAAGATTGAAACGAGGGTTTTGCTTGTCTGGGGTGGGTCAAGAATGCATAATGAAGAAAAAAAAAATTTTTTTTTTTTAATTTGCCTGTTTAGCTGTAGGAGTCTGGATCAAGTGTAGAAGAGACAGTTAAGACTGTGGAAATAATATGCAAAGGGCATAAAATGGGCATAAAATGCAATGACAGTGTTGTATAGATCATGAACTGGTACTTCTGTATAGGAAATTCTAGCATTCTAGACTAGTAATTCTTCTATACTAGTAGTTTGATTCTTTTTTTTTTTCTTTTTTCTGTCCACCAAGGCTTTTCTGACATGAAAACACTCAGCATATTGTATCCACATAGCAGGATATTTAGTTTGGTGGAAGTCCACCAGACTAAAAAGCAGTTTTAAAGCCATGGTAATTTGGGGGAAGGTGGGTGGAGGTGTCTTTTCACTAATCTGAATTTTACTAATGGCATTTCCCCATCCCCATGACATGTTTGATGTAAAGTTCTGACTGGGTATTAGGAGGAATTTATTCCAAGTGAGTGCAGTCAAGTAAGGAGCAGGTTGCTGGGAGGTGTTTTGTACTCTCCATCCCTGAATGATGTAGGTTTTGCACTCTCCATCCTGACAAGACCAGGCTGGATAAACCCCTGGGCAACCTGGTCTCACCACAGAGTTGCCTGTGCTTTCAGCAGGCGGTTGCGCTAGAGACCTGCTGAGGTCTCTTCCAGCCTGATCCTGTGAAACTCAGACTAGAAGGAGGTATATTTGTAACAGTAAATGAAGCTTGCAAAAGGAAGAATTTGGGAATTGTTGTAGCAGATTCTTCATTGTTGGATACTTTCAAGTGAGAACTTGGTTTTCATCTAAAAGTCTCTCTAGTTTACATAAAAATTACTTCAGGGAACTCTTGTGGCCTATTTTATAACGAGGTTAGACTCAATAGTTGTAATATCCTTTGTAACTTTAGAAATGCCTGTTGTTCCCATTGAATGTTTTTCTTCTAGTGTGTTTTTTTGTAACTTTGATTCTCGGTTTCCCAGAGACATTTTAGTCTCCATGTATTTTATTATATGCAAAAGGCACATTACTGGCTGCTATTTATTCTGTGTACAGTTTGATTGAGATTAGGGAACAACTCACATGGAAAATGCACAGAAACTTTCCTGAAGCCAGTTGAATACAAATGATTCTCATTTGTGTTTGCTTTTCTGTATTTAAATTTTCTACCATGAGAAATGAAAATGTGACCAGTGGGGTGTGAAAGTTAGGGAAATGGTGTTTCAAACCAGCCAACTCAGTTAAAGGACTTAGAGCACCTGCATGAAAGCCACCCTTTGGATTCACTGGGGAATTTAATATGAAATGAAGAACACTCCTTGCTTGGAAAATAGTCTAACTGGATAGAAATGAGCTGAAATTCCTTGGAGAAAACTGAACTGAAAACGTGATTCTGGCGAGGATACCAATGACCTATTAACAAGCAATAAAAAGATTTATGGAGGAAAATTACAATCCAGACGTTAGAGAAGAAACATTATCTAACAGATATGGAATTTATCTGGCGATGGGGTGGATGCGGGGATGTATTTAGTTTTGTCTCTGGGCAATGTGAATGAGACCTTTCTCCTGTTGTTCCTCTCTTAGAGGCAGCTGGTAAAACAGTCTAGGAAGCTGTACATCTGTGTCATGTCAAGCACAATTGGTATTTTAATGGAATGTTAGTAATAACGTAGAATGAGACAACAGAATGTTCTCAGAGTGGAACAATTCAGAGAAATTTGAAAAACTTCGAGGGGTCTCCAGAGGTTCAGGAACAACTTGCTAATGTCTTGCTACCAGAAATAATCTGTGTATCCCAAGCCATTCCCCTGGGTTAGCAATTCCTAAAGGAGTCAAAGTTATTTCAAGTGAGATTGTCCAGTCTCATAAGATCCTAAGTTTTGTAGTTGATGATACCCTAGGAAGTTGAGCCGGTACTTTTGTTTGGGATTGGTCCCTAGAGGACAGAGTGACTACAGATTAAATGCTGTGAATAACATAGAAGTCAAGGCAGCCTTTCAAGTAAAAGCAAAAATGAATTTATTGTACTCCAGTGAAAAACTTGCTAAAGCAGCTATGTTTAGATACTGTGATACAGAGGAATTAACAAATACAGCTTTATGGCAGCTTGTAGCTTTTGCTTTAAGATGTTTCCTCAGTTCCCTTCCATTACCTGATCGTCAAATTAAGCTGGCTATAAAGATATTTCACATAGCTCTTCTGGCCTGGGATCCATTTATTTCTAAAGCTCCATTCTTAGACTTGTTATCTAAAAATATATATATCAACTTGAGATGAAATAGTCTTTTTTTACATTCCTTTTTCTAAGTTGTGTTTCTGTTTAGTACAAACTGACTCTTATGTCCCTGCTAATTGCAACTAATGCAATGGCAACCTGTTTTTATCTCCTGCCTGTTAAGTATGTGAGCAAGGAGTGTTTTGGTTGGTTGGGTTTTTTACTGAAAGGAGGAGGGGCAGGAAAAAGGAACCTGCATCTGTATTGGTATCTTAGGGCTGTTTACAAGGTAAAAACGCAGCTCAGTTGGATACTCTCTGAGGGTGTCCTGCTTCTTGCCTTCCTTTTTGTCTTATGCAGCACTTGACATCACAACGAGGTAGGGAACAAAGTAATGCTATAATTGGTAGAGAATTACTTATCTTGTGTACTCTCACAGTTGTGCTTTTATCACTAAAATGGAAAGGAACTGAAGTCTTTGTGCACCTGTTTGAGACAGTTTCTCAACTTCCTAGAATCCTAGAAAAGATCTAACAAAAAATTCTCATATGGTTTTCAAAATTGCTATACTGATTCTGCAAGTTTTCAAAAAAGAATCTATCCCATGTAAGGTCTAGATATATCTTTGATATGTGGAAACATGAATTCATCAGGCAAATCTTGTAACGTGCAATAAATAATCAAAGTGAGGTAATTGCTGTGGTTGGAACTATGATGTGTGCCCCTTCATTTCTTAGAGCGATTTTGCAACTTCAGATTCATATACAGCCTGATTACGGAATGAGAACATAAAACATATCAGACTTCGGAATTATTCTAATAGCAGTGAAACTTGGAGGAAGCACCATTGGGTTTTTTTTACATTTATGCCATTAAAGAATGAGAAGAGAGCTTTCAAGTGTGAATAAATTCAAAGGTCATATTCCATCCCGCCCCCAAAACCCAAGTGCCCTTTTCTGCAGTCTGTTGACTTCTAAGTTCTTGATATTTCTCTTGGCAAATTACATTTTGAATTCAGCTTCTGTTTTGCACAGCATAAAAAAAAATAAATAAATGCACATGCTTTGCAGCATAATGAAGCATTATTGTAGTTCTGACTTCTTATTACAGAACTGAAAGTGGATTTAACCAAGGCAAGCTGACAAAGGTCATTAGCATCTGATAGTTGCTAAAGGTCAGAAGTGACAGGTCCATAGGCACTCCTTTTGTTAGAATAACTTCACAATTAATAAATTAGAAACTGTTTTATTTTAATGCTTGAAAGAACTATAAAATTCAAGTATGTAATACCATAAGAATAAGAAACAAGGTGACTACCTTCCTTGTTAGATAGAAATAGGTTTGTATGTTTTTATACAAGACTTTTGTTTGGCAGAACACCGAGGTGACTGCTTAATTCTAAAACGTGCTGAATTCCCATACAAACTTTCTCAAGGTAGTTTCTTGCCTAAAAATTTAGCCTGTATTGAAGTGCTTCTAAAACATAGGCTAAATTTTTGTACATTTTCATGGATTATTCTCTATGGTGTGGTGCACTATTTATTAAAAGCAGGATTAGTATTACAGACCTTTAAAATTGATTTAAATTTTGTCATAGATACCTCTGGCCTCAGAAAGCTTTGTCTTCGGGACCGTAATAGAAAACAAGACGATCAGATGAACTGCTTTATTGAAATGTCAAAAAGAATATTCTGACACTTGTGAGACTTTTTTGTGTGTGTTATTCTTTTCTGGGTATTTTAATTGTAAGATTAATCACAGAATGGTAGAGCTTGGAAGTGACCCTGAGAGATCACCCAGTCCAACTCTTCTTCCAAAACAGGTTCACCCAGAGCTTTTGTGTAAATAACATAAAAGTGCAAATTGGCATGTGCTGAGAGAAGATAGCAATTGATATTTTAAACAAAATAACTCCCCAACATATACTGGGTCTTTCTGTTTTCTTTTCATTTTTTTCTTCAGTCTACCTGGTAACATAAAATAATTTTTTCAGAGAAGTTAATCACCATCTTTGTAGTACTTTTTCATCTTAACTCTTGATCCTGCGCTTTTCTATTATTGATTTTGGCTTTAAGCTCTTTAAAAAGAGAAAAAAAAGCTCATTATTTTAAGGGTAATGCTTCCAATATATTATAACAAATAAATAGGAGCAACTCTTTTAGCAGGAATTGTTTCTGCTTTATATGTCAAGAACAAATTTAGAGGAAAATCATGTTCTAAAAATGAGTATCACAGTTATATATATTTTTATAACTGTGTCATGTTAGATCATGATTGTAGTGTGCACCAAGTTAAATATAAGCAGATTGAAGACCTCACATGGGACTGCTGCTAGTTTTAGGAGAAGACATTTTATACTTTACAAGGTGAGATAGAGGCCACTCTACTGACATAGCTGTTGGGTAGACTTTGAACAGTGCTTGCTGGAAGTTTTTCCTGGGTAACTCCAGGACTTTGAGTCAACAAAGCTCTGCCTAACTGCACTGTCATCAGCTGGCAACTAGAAAAATATTGATTTACTTCTAAAGATACCTAACAAAATAAGAAACGCTCACCTTCCTTACCCTTTTCTCTAGCCCAGCTTTCCCCCATACACTCCTTTCCTGCAGGCCAAAACTCCTCCTGTCCTTGATAAATATCATCAGTTAGTACTTAGTGTGCTGTTACAGGCCTCCTTTCTAAACTGTTGCAAATACTGCTGGTACCTTTATACTCTACCTTGAAAGTGTTAATGCTTATATTTTTGGTTAGAACTTGCTCCCCAAAAATAGTTGAATACCCCATGGTGTATGGAATGTTGTTGTGCTAGTAGTAAATTATAGGTCCTAATATCTAATTTAATAGTAGTGAATTACTCTTCCTTTGTTGACATTTGTCAGCAGGTGGTTTTTGAACCCTTCTTTGTTGGCATCTGTCAGCGGGCGATCTTTGGAACATCACAAAAACTGGCCCAAGAGGCATCCCAACTCAGGGGGAGATACTGGGTCACAGCCTGCTGGAGTCCTGGAGAACTCAAAGGGTCCCACTTAGGATCGCTATTTATAGGACTGTGAGATTATTGACTTTGGTCAGTGTTTCTTCCAGTTTGGCCACAATTCTTGTCAGGTAATTCTGGTGCCTTCCAGACCAGGCTACAGTCCAGGTAGCAGGAGTTTCAGGTATGGTTAGGGAGTGCCTAATTGTCCCAACTTACTGCACTTTTAACCAAGATAAGAAAGTTCCAGAGTGTATCAACTCACTGCATTTGTAATCAAGAAAACAACACAACGTTGGCTTCCCCTGACATTCCAGCATGGCCCAGGGGGTCTGCACCAGCACAGATGCTGACAAGTCACCTCACAGAGGGTCCAGAATTGATTGTTGTGGGATTTCAATTACAGTTTAATTAGTGGCTCTTTGAATCTCCCCTAAAACTGAAATCAAGTCCTCACTAAATAGGGTGAAACTTGCAATATTGCTTTTGAAAAAGGATACAGCACTTCATCTCTCTCTTCCTCCACTCCACAACCCTACTGTGTGCTCCAAAATTATTTGCCAAATGCTGACTTCAGGTTGGCAGAGCTGCTAGAATAATCACAAATACGTTTTTCTCAGAAGAACCTGTCCTGCTAGGCCTTAGCTTTTGTTAATTTTTCAAGGAAAATATTTCATTTAAATATGTGCAAGGCACCTTCTTGTAATTTAGAAGTGGTCTTTCCATAATCTCTTTAAGGCTAGGTTTGCTCTTAGTCTCACGGTGACTTTTCTATTCAGAGAAGCATCATTGTGCTAAAGCTGTAATACACTTTACCCTGTAAAACACTAATGCAATATTTCAGTGTTACCATACCTCTGACATTTCATTTTGGTTTTGTTTGCTAGACTTTCATTTAAAGTGTTATATTTGACGTGAGGAAAGAGGAAAGAAAGGTCTTCAGGGCTGTTAAAATTCAGTACAGAAGAACAAATAACCACAATGTAATAGGAAAGTTTCTTCTTTTTCAACCTCTAGCTCCATGCTTGTGGATACAGGAAAAGTCCATGTGGATAGTATTTCTGTGCCTCTAGACAATCATGTACTAAATTTCATTTTGTGCATCAAAGCATGGGCTTGGCAGTCTGGAGTGTTTTGTTTTGTGAAAGGAAGGGAATCCAAAATACTTTGAACTAAAATGTACAGTTGTGGCAGGATGTTCAAATGGTTTCACAGGAATACTGAATAAGTAATATTTAGGATTGGATGAGGTCTGATCTATTCAACAACTATCAGTGCTAAGAGGAATTATTTTTGTCATCTTATCCTATAGCGATGATCAGTCAATTTTACTAGCAAAGCACAGTCCATTCAGCATATGCTTAATACAAAATATTCTGTTCAATTGTGTCAATCTTCTTCGATCTGAATTAAGAAAGAGCTGGATTAATTTCTAATTACATAATTAACCTTTGACAGAACAAAGATGGAATTGTAAAGCAGGTCATGTAAAGATCTTTTCTGAAGGTTAATTGCCTGTACTATATAACTTCCTGTTTTACTGTACCTTATATAGCTAACTTAAAATCTTAAAGGACTGATGAACAATTGTGGTGGTTTGGACAGCAGAGAGGCTGATTTAGTTTCCCCTCACTTAGTGAGGACAGTTAAGCTGACTTGGTCTTCCTTGCCTTGCTGTTTCAGTGGCATTCAACCAAGCAGTAACAGAGTTTCTGACATTTGCTCAGCCACATGGTCAAAGAAATAAAGCTGTATCTGTTTCTTCAGATTTGATCTGGAGAGGTAACCATTGTTATGATATGGCTGTAAATATAAAACTATAGCCCATTTAGCGTTTAGATGCGAAGATCTCTACAAGTTACTAGGCTAATACTGTGATGTTTTGATGTATACCTCTATTGACCTTTACTAATAAGTGCTTGTTCATTGCAATGTTACACTTTATATATTGTCTAGTCATTTAATGTTTACATTACTTAAGTTGGGTCTTCTGATTTATAATCTCTGATGTCTAGGAGAGATAATCAAGAAAAGCAAATCTACTGCTAATCTTGGGTAAAATACTGCTTGTTACACCAGTTTAAACATTGCAGAAGTTCATCATTGTGGGTTGAGTTGTTTCTGTGTAAACTGGTAGAATCAGGATCTGGCATCTTAAATTATCATTTTCAGAGAATTTTCAACTGTACTTTCTGAAGCTCCTTGTCTGCATAAACTAAAGTTTGTTTTAGGTGAATCAGTAAGAGGGAGACCTGCCTAGGATATTTGGGTATCTGCCCAGTCTAACAAAGATCTCAGATAAAAGAATTTGGGCCCTTGCAAAACGTAATTTCAAGATTGAGATAAGTGATTGATTAAAGATGAAATTACTGTGGTTTATTTGAATAAATGTAAATCATGGGTCTGAAAGAATTTTTTGAGATTAAAAGCTTTCTTCAACAGAATATAACCATTGAAAAAAAACCCCAAACTATCCCACTTCTGAAGCTCAAAAATTAGTTATCTGATCGAGTGAAGTTAAACATTTAAAAATGTACACACTGTTGAGCAATGTAACACACTGTCTCAGGTCCCAGTACAGAACATCAGTTCTGAGAAAAGTGATAGCTCCTCAAAAAACTAAATTCTGAAACCACTAGTAATGATGTCAGATTGCTATGGAGAAGTTTGATTATCTTTAATAGTTGCTAGACACCAAGCATGAAATGATGTTGGCTACAGCCTGGGCTCGGTGGCTTATTCCAGTTGCCATAAATTATAAATATGAGAGTACAGGGGCTAGTCCAGTCTGACCAAATTACTGGAGACCGCTTAGTTAGGAGAGAATAGTGAAAGGGAACTAGATATATAATGCTTCAGGTAGGGGAGGGCTTTAAGGCAGTGTGGTTTTTAAATTAAAGCTATTTTAATGAAACATAAGATCTTTTTTAAGAGCTCTTAAGTATGCAAGCGCTTGCTGAAAATAGATGTAACACTCAGTATCTATCAGGAGCGCGCATAGTGTTTGCTAATGTATGCCCTGTCTTTGTTTATATTTGAGTGTGAATACCAGAATATATAGACGTGTTGTTCAGTGGCTCTTCCCTTACTCACCAATGCTGTAACCCTGTCATAGAAGGCCACCAAATTAGTCAGACACAATTAGTGTGCCCTTAGTGAAGAGCAAGTTGGCTGTCATTGCTTGCGTCCTATGTGCCTCAGCATAGTTTCCAGGAGGATCTGCTCCTTGACCTTGTTGGGTACAGAGCCTTTCTTTTTTCCATTATTTTTTTTTTCAATGGGGATTATATATTTTCCCTCTCCCAACCAGTAGGAACTTCATCTGATTGCCACGACTTTTCACATTTCATGGATAGTGGCTTAGCAACTTCAACTGCCAGNCTGAAGCTCAAAAATTAGTTATCTGATCGAGTGAAGTTAAACATTTAAAAATGTACACACTGTTGAGCAATGTAACACACTGTCTCAGGTCCCAGTACAGAACATCAGTTCTGAGAAAAGTGATAGCTCCTCAAAAAACTAAATTCTGAAACCACTAGTAATGATGTCAGATTGCTATGGAGAAGTTTGATTATCTTTAATAGTTGCTAGACACCAAGCATGAAATGATGTTGGCTACAGCCTGGGCTCGGTGGCTTATTCCAGTTGCCATAAATTATAAATATGAGAGTACAGGGGCTAGTCCAGTCTGACCAAATTACTGGAGACCGCTTAGTTAGGAGAGAATAGTGAAAGGGAACTAGATATATAATGCTTCAGGTAGGGGAGGGCTTTAAGGCAGTGTGGTTTTTAAATTAAAGCTATTTTAATGAAACATAAGATCTTTTTTAAGAGCTCTTAAGTATGCAAGCGCTTGCTGAAAATAGATGTAACACTCAGTATCTATCAGGAGCGCGCATAGTGTTTGCTAATGTATGCCCTGTCTTTGTTTATATTTGAGTGTGAATACCAGAATATATAGACGTGTTGTTCAGTGGCTCTTCCCTTACTCACCAATGCTGTAACCCTGTCATAGAAGGCCACCAAATTAGTCAGACACAATTAGTGTGCCCTTAGTGAAGAGCAAGTTGGCTGTCATTGCTTGCGTCCTTATTTTCTATGTGCCTCAGCATAGTTTCCAGGAGGATCTGCTCCTTGACCTTGTTGGGTACAGAGCCTTTCTTTTTTCCATTATTTTTTTTTTCAATGGGGATTATATATTTTCCCTCTCCCAACCAGTAGGAACTTCATCTGATTGCCACGACTTTTCACATTTCATGGATAGTGGCTTAGCAACTTCAACTGCCAGTTCCCTCAGGACCCACAGATGCACTTTTTAGGTCCCATGGACTTGGAGGTTTCTTAGATGGTCTTGAACCTCATCTTCACCTACAGTGGGCAGTTCTTCATCTCTCAGTCTGTGTCTTTGCCTTCTGTGACTTGGGTGGTGTGGCTGGAGCCCTGGCAAAGGCAAAAATGTCAGTGAATACCTCAGCCTTCTCCATATCCCAGGTGACTAGGTCTTCCGCTTCCTTCCAGAGAGGACCCACGTTTTCCCTTGTCTTCCTTTTATCACTGATGTGGCTATAGAATCATTTCTTGTTACCCCTGATGTCCCTGGTGAGATATAACTGTATCTGGGATCTAGCTTTTCTAACCTGATCCTTGGCGGCTTGGACAATTTCTTTGTATTCCTCTCGGGCTACCTGTTTTTGTTTGTGAGTTTGTTGGTGAGAACCAGGTCCAGCATGTCACCTTTCCTCATTGGCTCCTCTCACTTTGAGAGGAAGGTTACTGTCAATGCATTCCTGGGACCTCCTGGATTGCATCTGCCTTGCTGTGTTGTCCCTCCAACAGGTACCAGGGTGGTTAAAGTCCCCCATGAGGATCAGGGCTTCTGAAGAGGAGGCTGCTCAGACTAGTGTACTAACCAGCTGCTTGCCTAAATACATTCAACTGTTTTTGTTCCCCTTTCCCTGTATTTTCCCATGCTTACTCCTCACACGTATATCTTTATTCTTCCCTTTACCTTCTGTAACCCTTTAAGTGAAAATTTGCATGTTTTGCCATATATGCTTCTTTTGGAGTTGTGTGACCTTGCAGGAGAGAGTGCTTTAAACAGTCATCTTGGTGAGTGTCCGCCCCATGGATAGTACATTCTTCTGTGATGGCATAGGACTAGCTGTTTCCGTGTTTTCTCTCTTCGCTGGTGAGACTGCTTGGTTTTGTTCGTGTGTCACTGTTGGTCTGCTTCTCGCCGGTCTTTGTTTATTTTGATTATCCTTTAGACAGATAATCTACATCTTTTATCTATAACTAAAAATTATTATTGACTCACCTCCATAGTAGCCTGTGTTTTCATAGCATGTCTAGAGACTCAGAAGTGGATAAACAAGCAAGAAAGGAAAAAAGACTCCAATATTCTGGCAAATTTATTCAAAGCCATCTTTGAACCTCATGAAATAATCAGCAAGCTCTTTTACTGTGTTTAGTCTTACTGAAACGGTGGATCCTTTAAAGTTACTCGACAAGCTTTATCTTTAGAAGAATTTTTGCAGGAATGCATTTAAGGACGTAAAACTAGATGGCACTGTCTGGGTCACTGCATCCTGCTAACACGGGCAAGCATTCAACAAAGGCCTAGTTCAAAAGCGTCTATACAAGTTTTCTTTCACATCCTGCAGCACATGCCAGAAAACCTGAAAGCCTACAGTTAAATGGCAAGCACCATTTCTTGGTAGACCTATTGATCGGTAACTCTGTTCCAGTAACAGTGAAGAATACGTTCAGTAAGATTTGCCATCCTAGAAAGTAGGCTGCCTGCACATTGTAGAAAATAGCTCTCTGTTCACCCCACAGAAAAAAACCCACTGCACACTCATCAACCGTTCTCTGTCAAAGTAGTCAGGAAATGTCCCTCCTGAGTTAACTTGCACAAACCATGTAGTCTAGATATTTTAGTAATGCTAACTAAATATGATCTGCATATTAAATGCTACTTTAAACTTGACTCAAGCGATCTCTTTGGACCTGTTATGCCAACAAGAAACTAATTTTTTCAAACCTCATCATGACCCATGCCACTAGGGACATGCAAGGCATGGGATTTATTTGCTATTTTAAGGAAAAAAACAAGCAAAGAGTCTCGGCATCTTCAAGTATTATACACCATAATGGACTGTTGTTGGAAAAGAGATTGGGGACTTTTTAAAAACAGTATCAACATTTCTCATGACAATATGATAATTAATCGGTTACCATTAGGGTAATTGCCAGAGAGGAAAGCAACCCTTCCTGAAGCGGCAATCAGCTGTCTGTGTGACATTAGCAGAAATCATTCCCCCTTTCCGGAGAAGGGTGTTCTCCCAGGTGGGCTTTACTTTGCACTATGCTGCTGGGAAGCCTGCTCTCCGCTCTTGAGATTTAAATGTGCTCAAAACCTTCCCCTGAAGTCCCTAAAAGGCTTAAAGCTATTGTTGGCATGTAGCACACAATTTGTGCTACTTGTCAAGAAAGTGTAGTGACAGGACAAGGGGTAATGGCTTTAAATTAGAAGAGGGGAGATTGATTTAGATATTAGGAGGAATTTCTTTCCTGTGCGGGTGGTGAGGCACTGGAACATGCTGCCCAGAGAAGCTATGGCTGCCCCATCCCTGGGAGTGTTCTGGGCCAGGTTGGATGGGTCTCTGAGGAACCTGCTCTAGTGGGAGGTGTCCCTGCCCATGGCAGGGGGGTGGGAACTTGGTCTTCAAGGTTTCTTCCAACTCTAACCATTCTATAATTGCATGATAATTTGCCATATGTGCTCCAAATGGATATGGGAAGTAATTAAACTGCCTTAAAAGTGAATATGTACTGTCATAATGCAGCCTTTTCTGAGGCTGAATTTTGGACCTGATCTGCTGTTAGGTATGGCGGTTGTGTAACAGTGGATTGAAGATGCTGTATCTATTCTATTGGCAATACTATTTTTAAAGCAAATATTTATTATTCTTTTTCAGTAGTGTTTGCTTGCTGATGTATATCTCAAATCTGAATTATTTCTATCATCGTCAACTTCTGTCATTGCTAAAGGTTTTTGGTTTTGTTTTTTTTTTTTTTAATGATGAAATTAATTTGTATTTGAAGAACTTTTCCAGGTATAACTTCACAGTAAACACCATTATGGAATTTATTCCTCCATTTACAGTTCCTCCCTCCTAGTTCAACAGTAATCCCTAGCTATTGTACTAAAAAAAAAGTTTGTTAAAATACCCAGGTTAGCTATTCTGTGCAAATAAACAGTTACAAATAGTTTCAGATTTCTTAAACTTTTTATATTTTTTGTGCTAGGTTGTTTACCTGTTGTTTAGTAATGACCTGTTTAGGTCTTTACATATCATCTGGTCGGACAGAAACATTAATTCTGTGAAGACTTAGTTTGAGTACTGGTTGTAATGACCTTAGAAGAACAACTCTGACAATCTTTTTGGTTCTACTCGAATCTCTTTGTGCTCATACAATGCTCAAAAATCTAGTAGATTCTAAAACCATAAATAATAAATAAGATTTGGCAAGCTGTCACCTGGAAGAGACATGGATATTTTTATGGCTTTGTTCTGTTTCTGCCAGAGCTTGACCTTGAGTTGACTTTAAGCAGACAATCTGGAGTTTAATGTGAGTTCAAACCAAATTTGATTTTAGTCAAAAGGTTCCCCAAACACTTAAAATTCCTAGCATTCTGACCCATGCCAAAAGAACAGTGTTTTTAAAGGTTATTTCAGGTTTTGTTGCACAGAATATGCAACATGGTGGAAAAGGGAAAATGAGAACTTCCTTCTTTTCTTTTTGCCAGACTATGAATCTGTGTTTATGAACTAACTTAGTGTACAAGTTTTATTAGTTGTTGATGGAAAGTGATACTTGAAGAAAAAATACTGAATTACAGAATCTCATATCCAGTGAAGAGCAGATGAGGACTGGCAATATCATAGCTAGATTTCACACTGAACTTTAAATGGTGACAAAGGAAAGGCAGAGGGGAAAAAGAAACATCTGTGGTTACAGGGAAGGTAGAATCACCATTTCTGATGTTAAAAAGTATAACAATGCTGGTGGGATACTGTTCCTGGATTGTGATTGCGAGAAAGAAAGAAGTGGATAACAGGGTGATGTTCTCTCTTTTACTTGCTTACACAACCGAGGAACACATACTATTTAAGCCCTTTTCTTCTGGGGAAAGAGAAGCTTGTTAGGCAGTGGTGTGCCCCTCTGGCGAATCTTTCTATAGCTTTATTCCTAACTGAATGAACACTGGAACTACCTGCATAATCTTTACTTTCAGTTGAAGAATCATATTAGAAACAGTTCCAAGGGAAAACTTCTCCTATTTGTTACTTTCCTTTCTGCAGGCTTGGCTTTTTTTTAGCTCCTCTGAGTTACTTCATCTAAAGTGCTAATCAAGAATTGTATGTGCTATGTTTGGTCTCTTCAAGCTTGGCCCTGTTAATAAAACATTATGAATTGCATAGAATGACTAACTACTGGAACCAGAAGTATAACTTCTGGTTATGGCCATGGGTAAATTCCAAAGACTGCTTTCTCTATATTGGAGGACTTTCTGTAGATAGATTGGTAAAAATTTCTTAAAACAACTTCTGAAAGCTCATTCAAAGCCATGTTTTCCTTTGGCTCTGCTCTAGTCTTCAGGCAGAGCTTCTAGCCAAGAATTCTTGACCCCTGTTGCTGCTGTGATGGCACTTCTGAAAGCTTAATTCAAGCCCTTGGTGTCACTGGGTCCACTGAAGTTAATTATGGGGAACTACTGTGTGAAAAAAAGAGAGTTGTCTTCCTTGTTTCAGCATAGCATTTATAGGCCTCCTGGGATGAGAAAAGATCTTGATGGCATATTCAGGTCACTGCAGTGACACAGCAGCTGTAAGCTTAACTTTTAAAAGTTTGATTTCAGCTATGAGATTTTATTGGCAATTGACAGTAGCTAAAAAATATGATTAAGTTCTCACCCTCTGCCAGCTTGTCTTCCTTAATTTATACTTATTGAGATAAGACGACAGCAGTTTAAATTCCAAAAAATGTGCTGGCTTGGAATATTACATATGGTTCACTTAGAAGTGACCTAGTTCTGGAAGACTCTGATAATTTCATATGCAGAGCTAATATCCTCTCTTGTGTCCCAAACTGTTTTTGCAGAGATTGTTTTTTGTAGAGAGAAGTTAGAACTATGTGTATATTATGATACAGGTTTCATAGCACTCTGCCAATAAAAATGTAAAATTCCTCATTTAAAAAACAACACCAAAAAACTCTGAACCCAGGCATACTCAGATATGCAGAGTCCATTTTACACTGCTCTGGTATTATGGTTAGGTGATGAATTGAATAAATTCAGTTTAGGGTGGTGTAAGACAACTTTGTGGCAGCGGTCAGTACAGTTCTTGTTACAAACAAATGTTGCATCTGTTTTCTTGACAGGAAATGTTTTTGGTAGTGCCATACGTTTGGCAGCCCTCACTTCCAAGACATTTGGTCCAATTCTTTTTACAATTGGCGATTTATTTGAACCTCTTTTTTTCCATTTACTAAGACAAGACAGTGGGAATGAGGAGAGCAAATACAAGTAAGGAAATTCATCTCTAATCAACAGAACTCACGTGTACAAGTAGAAATGCGCTAATTTCTGCAGGGTAGCCTTGAGTCATACAGCAGATGTTGTTTATATGTAGTAAGTTCTTTTAAAAACAGGTGTGGTTTTAAAAAAATGTTTTTTATAAAAGAAGTTAATATGCAGGTGAAATGAATGGGAAAGCTGGGCAGAGTAGCAAGAAGAATGAACATAATTCTTCTTGAATCTACTTGATATATCATTTCCTGTTACTTTGTGAGCTTCCTTGTCTGTCTTTTCTCAGGGAGACTGAGGGCAGGGAGGGAGTTATTAAGTGGAAGTTGGTTGGTGGGAGAGTATGACCCTCTGGCTTTTTGAAGAAAAGAGGATCTAGAGAGATGAAGGGGACAACACACAGAAAGAACAGAAGGTACAGGTTAGGCTCAGATTCTCCAGAAAGCTGAAAAATCAAGGATTTCACCCCATAAAACTATGTAGGGAAAAGGGCTTTCATGGAATGTTGTTTCATTCTTAAGGCAGAATCATAGGATGTAGACACTACTTAGTAATAATTCCTCTTTCAGACCTGACCTTCAATTAGAAATCCTAGCAATTTAGGTGAAGAAACTTAATAAACTTGTAATAGAAAGGATTTATGGCAACCAGATTAAGAGTATGCATATACTTGCAGTCATCCTGATAATGATAATGCAACCAGTGGAAGCGGATAAAGCATATGGACCTGTGGATATTGAGCTGCATTTTTATTGAGGAATCGATGGATTGCGTTTCCTTTATGGAACAACTGAAATCTAAATTGGGGATTACTTACAACTGCAAAAGAATCCTGTGATTTTTAGAAGTGTGTTATCACAGCTGGAGATAGTAACCTGCTTTAATTTAATGTCAAGAGCAATTTTTATCCATCACTTTTCTTCCACGCGAAACTGATCAAGACGACAAATATAAGGACATTTACTAACTCAAATTTTCCTTTCTCTTAATTTAATTTTCCAATATGTGATTACTTTGAACTGCTGTGCTGTTTTTCAAATCAGAATGTTTTTTCATTCCTTGAGAAAAACAGAAATGAAAACTTTTAACTCGATTCTGCCATGTAGTGACTTGCAGAAGGCATTAACACTTTCCAGTGTCCAGCCTTCAATCTCCCCTCATTTAGTGTTCCCCACACAACTAGTGAAAGTACAAGCTGGAGTGTAATATACACATATCAAGAATAACTGTTTACCTTTAAAATGTATGTTGCTAGGTACTAGTAAACTATGGAAAAAGTATCTAGCTGCTGCTTGATAAAGTGACTAA